>CM060961.1:119544182-120144182 GCA_030765045.1 Tenodera sinensis | reverse complement strand
GATGGTGTCCAAGAGACTTGTCAAAGTACCATTTGCGCTGTGACCATGTAGAGCGTGCAGGGTTTCACTTGTTTACATGTGAGAGTGCAAACACTGAAAACAAGAAGCATGTTGGTACGGGCTTGCATACGAAAATATAATATGAAAGATACTTGTTGTACTGATTTGATTGTATTCTCATGTTTTTGGTAAAATAATTGTACTAAATTTATTGTATACCGCTGTATTCCATAGAATAGTCGCGATATGACTTAATTGTTAAAGCGACTCTAAATAAATTAAAAAAAAAAAAAAAAAAAAGAAGCATGTTGACAAATGTTTTGACACGAACCTGAGGCACTTGGATGCTGATGAAGTCATGAACAATAAGGAAAAGAGAAGAATTCAAATTGTTCTGTTAGCCATGATGCGTAAGCGCTCACTCAGCCTTTCTTGGAAGAGTTTTGCTTGGCATGAGGTAAATAAAACTGGTATGTTAAAACACTGATATATAGTGATGATCAGGGCCATATTTTGATCGCGTATTATCTTTTAATTCTTGCATCACAGGCATTGCTAACATTGTGAGACGGTTTCTTTCTAGGGCCTTGTAACAAGATATGAGATATAGAGGCTTTGGAAGCCGATAGTTTTATGTTTGTCCTGGAAGAAATAACGCTTGGTAAAAGGAATATAATGTATTTGAAATCCAGAAGAGAAAAGTAATTTATAGTTTATCAAGTGCACCTGTATTCTAAGAGCATTATAAATAAATATAACACAGAACACAGAACATAAAAAGGTCGAAGGTATATGAGGATTAAATCTTATAAGTTGTAAGATAACTGTAGCTTTTCCGTAGCCAATGTCTGCAGATAAGAGTTTTATTCAAACACGGCTGAGTTAGAACAGGGCACAGTAAGCAGTAAAAAGATAAGGAATTGAGATCCTGTCTAAGAAATATAAGAGGCATCTTCCTTCATACAAAGCTGCTATATCATTATTCTACGAAACAGTTATAAAATTACACCCCAACGGTCACACAGAAGAAACATACAGATACTTGGATTTGTTATAGACATAAATCCTAATAGGAAAATGTGCGTTTATTAGGTCATGTTTGGTCAATTTTTCGATTTGCGTCATCACATTGTCATATTGTCCTTTGTGCCTTTATCTAGAATCTTTGTTGCATTTATGCTGACTATATGAAGAGTTATATTATTGACATTTTACATATGGATAACTTTTTAAACATAGGATATGTTAGATTTAACTGAGAGTAAGGGTTAATTTCTATGTCCCTGATTTGCATTATTGTAAAAGAATCACATTCTCATTTAATGAGTAGCTTGGAAAGGGTTTGTGGGTGGAGGGGTGGCTATGGTCAGGGAAACTGGTATAATTTTAGTTATGAATTCATCTTCCAAACTGTAGTCCTCCGTGGTTCAGGGGTGACATACTAGCCTCCAGTTCCAAAGGTTGTGCTTCAAACCCGGCGGAAGGAAATGGAACTTTTTCAACCGCAAAAGTCCTAAGCTTGTCTTGCTTTGGAAGGGAAGTAAAGTCGGTGATCCCGTGTCGTTGATCTACACCAGTAAAATATCAAGCCTATAAAGAGATCTCTGAGCAAAATTAAGCGGTATTCCATGTCCAACATAGATGGGACCCTGAGAACCTTAGCAGTTAAAGAGTGTACGTGAATATCATCTCAGTTTAAGACCCAAACTGGGATGAGACAGCTTAGTTTTCCCTGTATGGCCTTAATGAGTGCGCACAGTCAGGTTGCTATTGATCATATGCTTATGTCGTGTATAGGATGCTCAAGAGTTAATGTTAGGAGCAGTTTTGTAAGACCTACTTGCAATAAGACTAAGAGAATTATTCTCTTAAGTTAGTTTCCAGATGCTTTAAACAAGAACATGGAACAAGTACATGTTTTAATTAAGGTATAAATCATTTTATTATTCTTATACCCACCTTTGGTTTGTATAGTAGTTTTACTTGTGTACAAATAAGTTATAACTTTCTGTGAGCTTCCTACGCAATCCCTTCGACGTTCAGCAGCGATGTCGGGAATCTTAGATGGTATCGCAGTGATTGGAACATGCAATTCATGTGTATGCTGTATGCATATCAAGTGCGGGAAGTCGTTACACAATGATACGGCGATAGGCAGTGATTGCAACTTTACAGTTAAGGGCGTTATATCATCGTCCACAAATGATACACATTTTAACCTTAGTACGCGTGCGCCAAATCCCAGTGTACTAAGACTAACCAGAAATATGAGAAAAATTCTGGGTTGTAATGTACAAATGAGGACGTCGAAAGCATCTTGTTATTCTATTAGAAGTTTATGGAACGGTACGAAGATGATTTAACCCTCTCAGATCCGAGTCCATATGGATTCATTCATATGTTATGAACCTTTCAAAGTATTTTAATGTTTTTTTCTGTATATTTTTATTATACTTGCTTTAACCGTTAAAGCATATGCAATTGAGATGTTTTAAATTGTAAAATATTATTTTTACAATTTGCATTGTAATGTTTTTTAATAGAAAGAAGCAAAATCCATGCAAGTGCAGTCAACATCCACGCGTGCCACTACACCGCTTATTTCACGTGGTCCCTCCCACATCCTTTACAACAGGCACTTTTGACTGCAGTTGCTGAGACTTGAAGTCGCGACCTACAGTTTTCAATGGATGTCCAGTCCATTTGTGTCGCCGATCTTGACTGCTCAAGTCAATTGCATGAGAAAATCTTTTATGTGCATATGAAAAGCGATGTTATTAATTAGGGAAAGACCGGCATAAACAATTTGGGCTGGAAAGGGTTAAGGGCTAGAAGAACTAATGAAGCAGTATAACAAGGGTGGTTTATGCTACTAGTTGTCTTTAACATGTAAATTGATCCAGCTATTGCAGTAAGGGAAAATAAGGGCAGAAAGAGTTAAAATTGCATGTTATTATGTACAGAGAATCTCTTAAAAGAGTGGTGTATAGGCCTAATAATTTGATAACAATGCCAGAGTCCACATGTAGTTTGGGATTGGAGAATTTTTTAGGAATATCTTCGTGACGCTGAGTTATGCTGCACACACACACACACACACACGCACACGCACACGCACACGCACACGCACACGCACACGCACACGCACACGCACACGCGCACGCGCACGCGCACGCACACACGCACACACGCACACACGCACACCCTCATATATGTATATTATAAATTCAGGGAGTCTACTCAAATAACCTCTTTGTTCCACATTTAATAAGTTTTGCATCGATTCCACTCTATCCACATGCTGGAGTTCATTACAATTTCTAAAGTTGTCCCATCTAGTTCTATCTTTTGTCCACTCTTTTTTCTCATTTGTTTCTTCTGTATAGTCCAAAAATTGTTTACAATCTTCTGTTAACTACTCAGAATACTAATAATTAATTCTCGGGCGATAAGCCGCGTCAAATTTATGAAACTCAAGCTTTCGACCATTTGATTGTCCATGGGCGTCATCAGGAACAAATGAAACGTTCAGAAGTCAGCTAAATCTCCAAAAGTGATTAAGCATGTAAAGTTGTTTCATTATTAATAATTTAGTGAATACAATTTTTGAAAGATAATTCATTAAATGAGTTATTAAGAAGAGAGAACTCACAGTATTTAATTTGTTACGCCGTGTATGTTATTGGTTTAAAATAAAAGCACTCACTTTATTTTTTGTAGCAGTTTACTGTTATAGTCTGATTTGTTTCTGGTTACAAACACAGAACACAAACCCTTCACATAACAATTTGATGACTATGCAAGATTGCGTAAATTTCTAGTGATAAAGAAAACCTTCCTGATTTCTTCTTATTTCTGAACACAAGGAAATGCTTGAATGATACATCACAGTCAGTGCAAAATGACTGACGTCGTGACTCATATTAGTTTACAACCTCTTGCAGCAATAATCACCTCTCATTACATTTCCATACATCACAGTTCATAACAGTATGTATTTATTACTTAAGCTGTAGGCTGATGAAGAATTTCAAGATGCCCATCATATGCTAGTAGCAAGTGGAATTCTACATCAATAGGCCCATATGACCTCGTTGTCGACGGGCCGTTAAACCCCACATACTACATCAATAGGCTCCGATTCTTGAATGCAAAATACAGAGGTGTTGGCGTTACGTTTATTACGATTATTCCCCTCATGCGTGACTTGGGTGAAATCAATCAATCACGTGCAAAACAATTTCAAATTTCAGCCAATGGTAGCCTTCATTGGCTCAAAATGTACCAGATTTCATTATCACCTCCTCTGATTTGCTTATCTTATGATCAGGTTAGAGAATATAGCTTCTCTGTCCCACAGGTGTGCAATGGCTGACGTAATTGGATGCAACAGAGCCACTATTCTAATGCAAAAAGTGGCTGACTCTCGCTTTAGTGAAGCATCTAATGCTGGTATAGATGAAATAATTCGAAGAGGGAAACCTCTCAACAATGCGAAACATGTTTGAATTTAGTTTGAAAATTTTGTATTGAACGAAATTATAAATTAATAGCAGATACTCAAACTTCTCACATTGCCACCAACTTAAAAAGAATTGCAGCATCAATATGAGAATTCTGCAGGACGTGCCAATGGACACTGATGTACGTATGCCTGCTAAGGTTTCTTTTAAGAGCTTAGTACTTTACAATGTAGCATTTAAATAACATTTCGTTGATTATATCATCCTTTAATTCCTGAAATTCTTAATAAATCCAATTCGTGATACTCAAATTCTCTAGATATACCGACATCCAATCAAAAGTAACAGTTTCCCCAAAATATATCAAATTAGTAACCTGTAAGCTATAGAAATATTAGAAATATAGGAGAATTAGACCTTCATAAGCCTGTTATTTGAAAGGAAAAAGAAAATGCATCTTAACAATAGCTAAATTTCCTCGTATACTGCATAACCACATGCGCTAATATAAGTAATGTTAGGAAAACCATTAGGTCCATTAATTTCTCGTAAACGAAGAATGACGGAAGCGGTTTTCTTAATTCGTGTGACCTGGCCATGACTGCGTTTTGTCACCCCCTTCTCCTCTTCATTAGTATATGATGTTCAGCATAAAGAGAGGTCCCATAAATGAAGTTATAAAACATCTCTTGGAGCAATTATGGCAACCTTGACTAATGTGTTGTGCTTAATGGTTCATATCCTCATTCCTCTCAGGTTTTATTCTTTCTTCGTGTCTTTATTCACCTTGAAAGTTTATATTGCCCATTACAAATCAACTAAAGTCATTTAATTGGTTGTTAAGTTACGTTATTTGTAAGGATAAATCTTGCTATGTTACACTCCGCACTCATTCTTATATTAAACATCTTAATTAATGTAAACCTAGCGTTATATCTTGACTCTTCTGGTGTTTATTGTACATTCTAGGAAACAAACTCAAAAATAGGTGCTTACATTTTTAGCAGTCCCCATGCAAACTACCTTTAAGTTGAATCGTGTTGGAACAAATTGCTCCCATAAAGATTTTATCAGCACCCCTTAGTATTATTTATTTAGTACCTCGTTACTGACAAACTGCAATGTCATTTTATTTATAATTAGAGTAAGGTTTATATTTTACAAGTTACCTACTTGCAATCAATCGTTCTTCCACACAATAGCCGTGTGTGGGACAAAATCTGAAAGGGTAGAATGAGACTGAAAAATTCAATGCCACAGCCGGGATTTGAACCAAGGATCTATCGGTTACCGTCCTGCTGCTCTAACCACTAAGCTACCATGGCCAACATGCCAACAGTGTTAACTTTTGCATTTCCGAATGAATAAAAAAATTAAAAAATAAATAATAAGAAAGAAAAAAAGAGGGGGAAAAAGAACACCTTTGGAAGATGATAGAAAGGTCCCATGGTCAATTAGTGGTAATGCTACAAATCTGCCTGAAAGCAGCTGTATTCTGCTTGAATGAGCTATAATAGAAGTAGGTTGTATCTTCGCTTAACAGTCAAATATTTCTATTGTATTACTTTCCTATACTAATAGTTTTAGTTACTACAAAGTTTACTTAAACTTTTATATTTAACGATTATATGGGAAGCAATTTCACCTTCTTTGCATATCCTACATCCTGTTTCTTGTTTAAAAATTCCTATTGTAATTTACAGTGCTCCATTAATATACCAATTATTGGGTTGCTTTGTGATCTATTGAGCTTTAATACATCTTCAGTAACTGAGGAACATATTTTATTCATATTCGCCTACTGTGCCAGCACTCTTGTTTGAATCCATTGCCTTGATGGGAATAATCAATCCACTCAACACTGGTTCTTCGAATAGTATTTTAAAAAGTGACAAAATCTGGCTCTAGTTCAGTAAATGATTGAGCAGATCCTTTCCTTGTCATTCTATATTTTTCATTGCCTAAAATTCCCTTATGTTCAGGCACCCACCCAAGACTGCCTTTGTTGCCAATTGTACGAGATTTATAGACATTCCCAGAGTAACTTGGATGTTGGTTGTTTGAAACTCTTTAAATGTTGCCTAATATCAGAAAAATCTAAGGAATATTAGTAAAACATAATACTGTACTTGCCGTGAAATTATGCACATTATGTATAAAACTGAAGGGTAATAACACTCTGTAGTAAAAGGTTGCCTATTTCATTTCAAATCACACTAATAACTGATGGTTATTAAACCCTGATTTAAATGCAGATATCTCTCAAGATCTGTACGCGCCTTCGTGCAGATAACTGGATATGTGCATACTGGAAAAGGTTTCCATTTCTGTCGTTCGTTCCGCACCATGGCATAAAGGATTGTAGCATAAGATTTCCTCATGCTTGGAGCCCACTTACAAGGGTTGGGCTTTTTCGACACATGCACAGGATAGATGTCCACTCAGTACAGGAATCTGTTTTGTATCAATGCGAAGAGCTAAACAGTGATAGAAAATCTCTAGAAAAATTGTTCTTAGATCAGATGGACATTGGACAACAAAAAGTGAACTAGCTAGCAAATAGATAAAACATTTTCATAAATTTGTAAATAGCTTAGATTTTGACCCTAACCAAAACAGTGTACTGTACTCTAAAAGTACTGGAAACAAAATGTCATTGATACACTATGCATGTAGTATTGCGCTATGCAATGGAGCATGCAGCAAATAAAACTATTGAAATACTAAATAACAGTATAGCAATTTGTGGATCCAGTAAATCAACGTTAGGGCTGAGGAAGGCGTGATGTCCACCACCTCATCTCCAATAACCTGTTGTTTACAGCCCACCAGTGCCCTGCGCATGTGGGCAGTCGGGGTGGCTGGCTTTAGCCTGTCAAAGCTCTGTGTTGATGATTGTTACATTGCTATTGTTATAAATCAAGTAGTTAAACAAGGCTGTCCATTGTTCCCAGTTTTATTTAATCACTATAAAGACTATGTCATCATTATTAAGTAAAATAAGAGAATTTTACAATTTAAAAATATCTGCAAATAAAACCAGGGTTTTAACATTTAAAGGAAAAGGAGCATGTTAGAAGCAACTTTGTAATAAGAAAACTATACAAAAGGTGACAACATTTAACTACTTGAGATTAAAATTAACCGCTGTATTAGAAGAGAAGGGTGCTGCCAAGAAATTAAATAAATTCAGTCTCATATGCGGCACAATAAACACAACCCTTAGAAGGAGGGCTTGAAGAGAAACGCAAATTAAATTTCGTAAGACAGTGACATTCCCTGTACTACTGTGTTAAAGTGAAAAATGGGCATTAAACAGAAAACAGAAAAGAAAAACTGAATCAGCAGAAATGAGATTTTTAATATCGGTGACTGAATATTCTCTGCTAGAAAATAAAACAAATGAAGAAATAAGAGCAGAAATGAACATATTTTACTTAATAGAAAGGATTACACAGAATAAAGAAAACTGGAACATGTACAGAGGAGAACAAAGACAGATTCCCTATTATAGTGATCGACTACCTTCCAATCGGTGGAAGAGACATAGGTAGACCGAGAAGAGGTGAAATTTATTGATGGGGACAGAGCGGATCCATGGGTCGAAACCTTGGATGATGATATTATTATTATTATTATTATTATTATTATTATTATTATTATTATTATTATTATTATTATTATTATTATTATTATTATTATTATTATTATTATTATTATTATTATTATTATTATTATTATTATTATTATTATTATTATTATTATTATTATTATTATTATTATTATTATTATTATTATTATTATTATTATTATTATTATTATTATTATTATTAATATTATTATTATTAATATTATTATTATTAATATTATTATTATTAATATTATTATTATTAATATTATTATTATTAATATTATTATTATTAATATTATTATTATTAATATTATTATTATTATTATTATTATTATTATTATTATTATTATTATTACTATTATTATTATTATTATTATTATTATTACTATTATTACTATTATTATTATTACTATTATTATTATTACTATTATTATTATTACTATTATTATTATTACTATTATTATTATTACTATTACTATTACTATTACTATTACTATTATTATTACTATTATTATTACTATTATTATTACTATTATTATTACTATTATTATTACTATTATTATTACTATTATTATTACTATTATTATTGTTATTGTTATTGTTATTTGTTGTTGTTGTTGTTATTGTTATTGTTATTGTTATTGTTATTGTTATTGTTATTGTTATTGTTATTGTTATTGTTATTGTTATTATTATTATTATTATTATTATTATTATTATTATTATTATTATTATTATTATTATTATTATTATTATTATTATTATTATTATTATTATTCAAAAAATATACGTATGCTTGCAAATAATGCAAAACTTTGATATAAATATAAACGTTTCTGCCATATTATTAATAGTTATGTTTCGTCAAAATTCACAATAAATCTTAAGAATGGTGCCGTCGCGTCCTTATTCTATCCAAACATTCACTTCGGTAGAAAAAGAAAAACATGATCACACCTTTACTAAGGGAACTCAATTATTATTACCGCACTCCTAGCAGCGAATAGTTATGGATCGGAATCAACAGCATAATGGAATGCAACTTGTAATGCCGATGCTTTTGACGCTTAATAAATTTCCCAATATTCCAATAACATGACAGCATCTGCGCTATTTGTGAACCACTTTTCAGCAATCGATGGCCCTCTGTGCTTATGATTTATGCGTTTAATATTTTTATAACAGTGCGTGATTGATCAGTACATTTGCGTGCTTTCATGTTGTCTAAAATGTCAGCACCAATTGTTTAATGTCTCTTTGTTTGAAGACTCACATCTACCAGCATAACTTCTATGCTGGTTGCCTGAGCTGGACCTTGTAACATTTTTCTGTTGCTTGATCTCGTATTTATATTCTTGGAACTCTATTAAGCTTGTGAAAACAATAAAACTTACTGGCTGCCCGACATTGTAGAGGCAGTTTTGTAAACGTGAATGGGGAATTCAATTATATCCAACCGTTTTTATGAAATCACTGTACAACTATTAGAACACAGGAGTCCAACGTTTGTGAAAGAGGGGAGGTTGGATTTACCTCCTTGCACTATACGCGGACTTTGCCGTTCTTTAAAACTCAGACGTGCATTGTGTTGCAGTGGCGGGTTGGTGATATGTACGTTGCGTTTGAGTTACGAGAGCACTTTTAAATCTTATGCACTAAAACATCTGTTCATTAGTGACTTCGATACTCTTTACGTTTAAGAAGTCTATCAATATTTGGTGACAAGGTCGAAGATGCACCAAGTGATCATTGTGTAACCTATTGTGATAAAGACTTTTAACATGGTTCAAATTGGAGAAACTGTTCGCAAATATATGTAGAGTTATACTCACTGTTATACTCACTATTTTTGCAAATGATAATTTCTCTATATACATTTTAATTGGCGTAAGCATTTTCAAAAATTGTTATTGCTGTCCCCAGCATTATTTAGTATATATACTGACGAAGTCATTAGACAATGGTAAGAAAAACTAAATGTAAAATTTAAAATAAATGACAAGGTCTTAAACACCATATTGTATGCAGATGATGAAGTAATATTTAGTAAAACAGAAGACGAATTACAAATGGCAGTGCACAAATTAAATGAAATAGCTAGTATTTATAACATGAGAATTTCAGAGAAGAAAACAGAAGTGATGGCTTTCCAAGGGACAAACCACTAAAGATGTAGGATAGTAATCAATAACAAAATAATAGAACAAGTAAATAATTTTTATTATTTAGGATTTAATGTATGCTACTGTCAAAGGAACGACATTAATATAAAATTAAATAGGTTTTATAGTATTTGTGGAACAATAAGAAGAACACTAAGAAATAAAACATTAAGAACAACTCAATTAAAATTCTATAAAACAATGGCAGTTCCCATGTTGACATATGCATGCGATAATTGGACACTTGTTAGATCAGATAGAAGAAAGATAGACACAGCCGAAATGAAGTTCTTACGTTCAAAAGCAGGTTACACACTTTTAGATAAGAAATACAGCAGGGAAATCAGGTAAGAGTTACAAATATTCAACATAAAAGACAGAATAAACGAAACAAGAACAAACTGACTAGAACATATAGAAAGAATGCCAGAACACAGATTGCCACAGATTCTACCAAAAGGTAGAAGAAGAGTGGGACGTCCACTCACCAGATGGAGAGATTCCATTTCTTGATGTGGAAACAGGTCAAAGGCCTAAATCCATGAAGGCAGATGATGATGATGATGATATTGCTAATTTTCTTGTAGGTACAAGGGGAACATGGGATAAGCGATAGTGAAATGTTTTAAAAGCTGGTTGCTATGCAGTAGCCTTGAAATTCCCTTCTCTTTCTATTTGTATTGACAAAGTATTGACAAATTCAAAACAAATAAGAAGGAATATCTTGGAAATGGTTCACTCGAAAGAAAATCGAAGTATTTGACAAATTGTGTTTTAACCAGATCCACACTTTTTATTTAGTAAACCTTTGTCTCTTTCCGCTTACCATTTATGCAAACATTGTTCAGAATGAAGAGGTCTTCTGAGAACATTCCCAAAATTCAAGATATGACTTAGAAACTGCCATGGAATCGCCTGTTTGTCTGTCCCTTAAACTGGAGTGGAATGACTAATAGCCGTTCACTACGCAAGTGTCTCCAAAGAGATAATGTTGGACATCCCTGATATAGATGTTTAAGGTGAATCCTTCCCTTTACCCACCCAATTTAGGGGGTGAGAAGCCAAGGGGTATGAGTGATATTTTTGACAAAAAAGAGTTAAATGCCTGAATGTATATCTAATATAAGTAGAAGGATCAGGATAAAAGTGCACCTCCATCTGCTGTTGCAATATGGCTATTGTTTTAGTTCTCATACTTTGATAACCGCAATTGGGTAACGAGTTATTTAACATTTGTTACTTTGTAACCATTAATGGGTAATTAGCCACTCTCTCCATTACTTCTGTAACCATTACAACAAGGTTGTCATCTTGTAACCATTAGGCTAAATTCTTCCAATTCCTACTGAAAACATCATTTTAGCAGGGAGAAAAAAAGTTTTAAAATGTGTATCATAAAGACAATTTCATTGATTACACACGCTCGCTCGCTCACTCACTCACTCACTCACTCACTCACTCACTCACTCACTCACTCACTCACTCACTCACTCACTCACTCACTCACTCACTCACTCACTCACTCTCACTCACTTACTCTCAGAGGCACACTCCCTGATATACCTATATACCAGGTGAATCAGCCGCCACTCATCAAACGGCATGTGCACTTCAGTTCAGTTCTGCTTGACGTTCTTAAAGAGACGAATACGCAAAATAGGTGTAATGACTTCAGCCCCATTGGACAAGCAATATGCAGTGTGTTGTTATGTACACCAACTTCCTCCATTCTCCACCTGTATGCTGTCTCACGATATTTTGTGGCAGTCCTTCACAATGTATTCGACAGACGAGTACACTGATATGCTTTTGATCCACGGAGAAGCAAGATCCAAGAACAAGCAGCTCAGCATCTATGCCAGGAGAGATATCCTCATAACAAGACAATAAAATGGAACTAAAACAATTACGAATTAAAATGACAGCAGCTTTAAACACACTAATTGTTCAACCAATGTTATTAGTGAACATTATACAGTAAAAAGATTACTAAATGCAGGGGATTTGAACCGACTCTACAGGACACATATTACTTAAGAATCGTATGCTCGTTTCAACTGAGCTACCTAGAACTTCAGAAATAAATATTCCGCGAAACATGTATATGTTAAATACTTGGATATAATCTAGCATAGGGGCTGATGTTTACATGCTAGTATGTAAAATGCGGATTGCATAAAACTGGAAAATATGGGGCAGCCGACTCACCTGTTGTACATGTATATGTAGTATATGTGCTGTTCTACTAATCTGATGTTTTCTGTTTTGCTGTCTTCATTAACTCTTCCGTTGTACCACAGTTGGACTTCTTTTGTTTTTGAAAATCGTAATTTACGCTAAAATTGCAAACAATTCTTAACCCGAACTGTCTAACCTTAAAGAGAGTTATATACACGTTAGTGTAACGTAATTGACTTTATTTAAATTCATTTTATTGAATATTTAAATAACGTACGTTAGTTTTGCTAGTTACTTTATTGCAGTTCTAAGTAAACTGTGCTAGTTTGTATTTATCTAAATTGTTTCATATTTTTATTTAATGCTTAGGAAAGATTAAACCTTTTTAGTTTATATCTTGAGCAGTTTACACTACGCCTATTGTTTTTTAACATATAGTATAAATAAAAACTGGTAAATAAATCTTCGCGATTAAAAATTAGTAAAACTAATTTCCTTTTGCTCTTCCATTCAATGTTTTTAGCTTTTATTTCCTTTCACTAAAACAAAACATTTTGAAGCAGATGCAGAAACTATACTATTACATTAGTATTCTTTGAATTCAAATCAGCAATGTAATTTAATCGGCCTCCAGGAACTCCGAAAGCTGTCAGTATACGCCCTCCCCCCCTCCTTTTATACCTTTCTATAAGAAAATCACAAGGTATACAAAAGTCTTTTCTCTTGTTCGTATTTTTTCTATAAATTCGCAAATGAAAAAAATCTGATGTTTTCACTCACATGAATTTCTCTATTCGCTCTTGTGTAACCATTCCTACAAAACGGTTATTTTTCTATCTGCTTCATATTAATCGCGATAAGGCGTCTGTAGAAATGGTGTTATTACATATTTTCTATAGATACAATGGGAATAGGAGAATACAGTATGCTTAAACGGTAGTCAAATCTTGTAAGAGCTGGTCGCTATTTGATAGGTTTGATATTCTATTCTCTTTGCATCACCAGGACATAAAATACCAGTAACCATTTCCTATTTGAGAAAACTATAAGTATTTCAGAATTCAAACCTGTAACAAGGAATGTCTTGAAAATGGCGGTTATCCCCGCCAAAAATTTATTTGACTTAAGTTGTGTGCTCTAGCTGCATATACATTTTTGTGAGTATGATTTTGTGTACCTCTTAGCAGCAATGCAAGAATCATCTGAAATGAGGACTTTGTTAGAGCCATTTTTTAGTCATTTTGGGATGCGGGATTTTGTTAAAAATTGTTTTAATTGTTATTACTGAATTATAATTAAACACAATACCGGATTTTCAATCGTATTGAATTTCTACTCTATATTAACGCAGTTTCTTGACATACATTATGGCTTTACAAGTCTGTAATAATTCTAAGTCAGAGGAAAACGTCTTCTAAGTTCTGACTGCATATAGATAAAGGAACTCTAACAAATATATTGAAATATGCTGTTACAACCTGCTGTTACGTGGTAGAGAAAATAAAAACGTAACATTTTCAATGTACTTATGGACACCTTTCTCTACTTACTTTAAAGAAATGCTCTCTAATTTTTATTTTAAATTTGGTATGAAAACTGTGGTAGAATGTAATGTTTCATTATATATTGTTCAAAGGTTATGCAAGTAGTCTTAGTTTTATAGAATATAGTGCTTTTATTATCATAAACATCTTAGAAAATGGTGGGATTGTCGAGGAGGAATGAAAGCTTTATTTTTCCTTTAACTTTTATTATTTGGTAAGCAAACAAGCAACCTGCTTCGCCGTAGTTGACTTATTGTTTCTCATTTCTGTAGCAATGTAAAGTGAGCTGCTATGAACAGAACATAAAGTGAAGCTAACTGAATTAGTGACACAGGAAGACGAGGCGCTGTAATGCACGATATTGCAACTGTTAGGAGTCAAACAGAGTGGGTTCAAGTAACAGCACCGCACCATAGTGGGCCCTTTGTGCTTCCAACCTGACCTCTGAGATGAAGGGGTGAAAGGGAAACTCGAACGGTGGCCAGAAACAAGGGCGGGGTCCCTAACACACCGGCTAGCTCTGTGAAATTAACAAATTATCTTTGTGCAAGGCACATATTTTGTGTAAAGACAATATGATTTTCAAATAATATCTATAATTAAGTTCACATCGCATTAATCAGTTTCTCCTCCTTTCTGTTGTTATGCATTGCTATAGTCTCTCTCTCTCTCTCGAATTACATTAATGTGAATACGAAAACCTGGATATTGCTAGGTTTATCGTTAGCGTCTGGCGATAGTGTTCTTACTCATGTTAATGAAAATAATTGTTAATGGCCCCATTTATTAATCATAAGCTTGTGTGTTCATGTTTCACTTGCGTTAATGTTTGTTTGCGAAGGTTCCTAACAATCTAGTAAACAGCACTCAAAAAGGATACCAAGGCGATTAAAATAGTCACATAGAATGTTCGTGGCATCCAGCACAAATAAACCGAACTAGAAGAACTGAAAGAAAAACGGCTCCTTGATTTTAAGCTTACTAATAAAGAAATAAATATCAATAAAATATTACTAAATCAAACTATTTAATAGGAATTCTTAAAAGTGCATTAACATCGGAATCAATATATAATCTATATAAAACAATGATGTGACCAGTGCAGAAACTGGACAGTGACGACCCAATACAAAGATAAAGGTACAAAACTGAGATTCCTTAGCTAAGAAAGGAAGCGATAAAGTAAGAGAATGTGAAATATTGAAGATCTAAATACCACAGAGAAAACTGGAAGCAATTCTGATAGAATTAGAGATCAGAATACCCAAAGTAACTTTGTGTCGTCGACCGTAAGGAAGAAGAGAATCAGGAAGAGCAAATTCAAGGTAAATGATAGAAAAATTTGGAGTCGGTACAAGCTGTAACAGTCTAAACCGTGTTGATTAGGATGATTATTTTGTGCAATAGTTTAAAAAGTAAATTCTTTATTCCAGAGGGCTTGAAATTTTTTTTTACTTTCTTAGTGCAGCTTTGCTTTTGTTGTTGGGCATTATTTCATAATTCAGCAGTTGGTACTAATGGTGCAAAAACCGCGATGTAGTGGTTTATTTGCAAACAGAATATAAGTAGAAATTGCACTTTTTATTATATTTAATGATAAATACATGATTTATATTGATTTTATTCACTAAATTGTCATAATCTATGTTACCTGAGGTTTTGAATTTAATTAGCAACTGATTTAGAGATCCCGATCCATTGTGGTTTAGCCTACGACAATGATTCATAAGATGAATTAAATTAACAGAAAACTATCCCTTTGTGTAATTGTTGTCCAAGAAAGGGACCTGTTGCTGAAGAGATCCTTAATGGTATTTTGATGCAAATGCCTGTTATATTTTGGGCGTATTCTCGAATGCATGCAAGAACATGTTTAATGCACTGTAGAACATTACCTGCAAACAAATGAATATCCTTTTAAGAAAAAATGCTGTTCATGTAACACACGACTAAGTTGCTATAAGCATGGGTTGTTTGAACGTTGGACAGTTTCTCTCCTTGAAATCACGTCACAGACAACTTGTGCACTTGTGATGGGTTAAAAGCATACTAACGTCTCGAACAAACTCTCGTGAGATATGACAAGTCAAACAGCGCAGGATTGGCAGAGGTTGCGCTGATACCTTGAGCTGAAAGTGAAATTCAGACAACCAACCAACGGCATACATCAAAGAAGACCTTCTTCTCCCGCTCTGGGTCCAACATTGACCTAGTATTTACGTATGCGCGAACAAAAGAGGCAGTTCCTTTTGTTTTCATTTAGCAGGTAATGGTTATGCATGTGTGCACAGGTTATATGACCTTAAGTAGATCGAGTGTGTGGAATTTACAAGTAAATTTGTTTGATATCCAAACTGAGGTCAGGAAGTTGGCGCGTGCCAAGATGAATGAATCAGGGTTCAGCATTTTAAATAGTGCATTGAAATTAACGACAAGAACATGTCTTGAGGATAATATGACTACTAAAGTGGCTAATCCGCGATCAGGCTACCAATCGTAAATTAGACTTCCTTGAACACTCCCGAAAAGATACTCGTCAATAGGTTTTCAGAAGTTTATTGATTAATGCACTCTTGCAGTTATATAAATGAATGGCTAATTGAACAACCAATCAATATATTCGTCCTAAATTGATCTCTACTTGCAGTTTTTATGTTGACATGCACCAGATGAATGACGTGATGACACACATGAACCTGGAGGGTAGAAAGCTTTCTGAGCTGAGGGTGCGAAACATCCAGAAAAGTAATTTGTACCTACTGGATAGTTTTTAATCTACTGGAGAGTTTTATAAAGCAATTGTGTTCACTTTCCATTTATGGTAGGAAGCTGAAGTGTCCACCAGAAATTTGACATCCATATTTTGTTCGGAAGTAAACGTTTTGAAGTTCCTGAAACCAAAAAGTTGCGATTAGCCGAGGTGTATTTGCACATTTCTGAACAGTAAACGAAAAGCCGTAGGAGTATCAGATTTCAATTTTACATAGAGCACCTTTTGAAAATACAAGGCAAAGAGTTCTAAAGAAGTGTTCTTCCCAAAAACCCCTTTCATGTAACAATGAGATATATTTTTATTTTTCTGAAAACGCGGTAGCAATTGTAATTAGTGCATCCTTGTTTGAGATTGTGCATGCTTGTTAGATGTATGTGGGGAGTTTTCTATACTAAGATTCTAATCGTTCGTCATTATTAACTTTATAAACTACTGAACTACAGGAGGATGATCTACAGTTACTGCAGGGAAACATAGAACTGATTACTGCATACTATATGCATCTCAGATCAACTATAATTTGCATCAGAATTGCCCGAAATATTCAGCTGTTTTGTATTTCTAGCGCGTTTTTCGGATATTACTATTTCTTTTCACGTGAGCCCATTACTAAGAAAAATGACTAGTGACTTTAACAGCTTAATACTGCTTCCGCATGTTACATGATACCTAAGTCCACAGTTTCTAACTTTAAATTATTCCTATGCAAGGAATTTTTTTGTGGCTGGCATAAAGTGGATAGCTGAAAATCCTCTTTATATGCAATGAACCGCAGTAGTTAAGTGGTTTCATTTGAGACTCTTGTGCGAGGGCCCATGGTTTGATTACGGCTCGGTCCTATCTAAGCCTTCACCTGTGACTAGCTCATGAATTATCTTCATGACCCAACATGGTTCGGTGTTCACAGTAAAAGCTGTTGGTCCTTTCAATCCATAGCAATCCTCATCACCAGGGAGCGGGGTTTTACTAGATAAACATAGGAATGATATTAACAGCACGGAGTATAGAGCCGGCAGCTAGCGTGAGGGTTGAGGAAACAACAAGCCCACCCCTACACAACAGCCTCCTTCTTGCGACTGTCGTATGTTATATTTGCTTGTTTTCTTCTCTCTATTGTGTCTGTGCAATAACACAAAATGGTTTACTACTTGTTACGGACGGGACTTCCTATATGAAAAAAGCTGCCACAGCAATACAGTAAGCATTTCCGAAACTAAAGCTTGTCTAGCACATAGTCTCCACCAAGTTGCGGAAAAAATTATATCCTCTTTTTCGGATGTAAATGCTTTTATAGCCAACACGAAAAAGATATTTCGCAAAACACCATCCAAAATCAAGATACTTAAACAGATGGCGCTTGGAATTCCCTTGTCTCTACAACCAAATGTAACTCGGTAGGGGACATGGCTACCGCCTGCAGTATATTATACTCAATATTACCGCAGAATTATAAATATAATAAAAGTGCAGAAAAATGTCACAATACGTGCAGCGAAGCAAATAATTACACCACCCTTGTTTGAAGGTCTTTCATACATTGAGAAGAATTTCAGTAATATAGTAACCGCAATAATATATTAAGTCATGTGCATAAAAATGCTCGAGACTATTAAGACAACTGAACAAGTTTCAGAGACACAGAGTCATGTTTTTGTACGCTCCTGTTATGTCTGGAACGTTGTTTTTCAAACTACAAAAACTTTCTGCGAGCATACTTTCCATAAATTTAGGAAATACATTATTGTACATTGCAATAACCGCTCAGGATGATGTCTCTGGCTAAAATTCTAGACATTAAACCCTTAATAAAAATGAAGTTAATTGAGCGCTTCATTATTTGCTGCCTAGTAACGCCCCTTAACCCTGGTATTCCTACCTCTGTGCTGTCTTCTAGCCTACTTGTTTACAAGAGCAGTGCAAGGTCGCCGGCTCTTCTATTTCCCGTTGTAGGTGCACGGTTAACTTAATGGATTTCTTACTAAAACTCCGCTCCCTGCTCATCACTATCTTATCATTGGAGGTAACGAACTCCTCTACCCGCTGCGTGAATCGAGAAATGGATCCATCGCTTGCTGAAAGGATGTTGGTCCTGAAGGTCGTAGATACATGGGCTCGTTACAGACAAGTACGATATAGAGTATGGTAGCTAAGAGATATCTATACTAGATAATGGCAGCATGGTAGCCTTACCGAGCAAGATGGCTTCGCGGTGACGTGTGCGGCTTGCATTCGGGGGGTCGTGGGTTCGATTCCTATGAGTTTCTTCGGGGTTTCCCAAATCATTTCATTCATCCTTCATCCCATTGGTTCTTTCAGGGTCGCAGGTGTCAGCGAAGCTGTTAGGTGCAGCTTGGCAGGGATGATAATGCGCACAGGAACTCTTTCCGTCTCTCGCTGTGCCTGCGATCCGCATGGGGCCTTGCACGACGTGCCGAGATTCCCCTGAGATGGAAGACCTAAAGAGTTCGAGGTATCTTCAATTAGGGACCTCTGTCAATGTTTGTGACGATAGTGTGAATTGAGCACCTGGTGTCTCCTCTCACCTCATTTTTCCTCCCCGTGGTATCCCTTGGGGCACAAGTACAGTAACCTTGGCTTCAAGGCCGAACCCCTTCCCTATCTCTCCTATTCCTATTTCTATGGTAGACCTAGTGAGCTGGCCAAGGGAATCTACAAAAATTTACCTGAGGTTGATAAGCACTCACATTACCTTTTAATTTCCGAGGTCTATAGTTTGCAACAATGCTAGTCGTGGTTAAACTTATGTCATCTCTGAGTAATCGTGACTGCCTTTGAGGTTTTGATCAGGCATCAGAAGAGGAAATTATTTTATAGGAATTCCTCAGATATCTTCACACTTTATATCCCATAAGTACCCCTCTTAATCGTTTGTTTAGCTAGTTATTTTATCTGAGTATTCAGTTATAGTTGCCAATCACAAAAACGGACCTAAGATGCTTTTTACCCCTGCTTTTTTGTTTCTTTTTTCTTAATTCACCTAAAGTCAGTATTTCTGGCAAAGCTGCGAATATAGTGGTTCTTTTAAATTAGTTACCAAGTGGGTAAGTGAGAAACAAAACTAACTAAAACTGCCTTTCAGCTTCTTGCATATAAAGCGGAAAGTCTTAACGGTGACACTACTGTCGTTAATGCGAATATTATCACAATTGTCATTAATATTGTCCACGAGCTGATGCAACGTGTTGTGCAATCCTAGGATTATAAATTACACCTACCTAATAAACCGTGAAATAATTGGGCATCCATAGTTGACGTAACTGAGAATTCATATCTCATGAGCTTCCCTCCTTGTATTTCATTTGTAACTACCTGGGGTGTCGAAGCAATAAATAAGTCAACCGCTTACGTTCCTTTCCGGGGATAGAAGTGAACAGGTGTTACAGACTGTGATGTAGCCTATTAGCGGCACAGCATGGTTAGTAATTATTATCAGAGTGAGGCCACAAGAGAACTGCAGGTTACGATCACATGGACATTAGGGAAAGGTTAGGCATTGGCTGTGTTGGGCACAGCCGCTCCATCATGCATATCACAGTACAATGCACTAGTTGCGAACACGGAACCTAACTCAGCATTAATTTGTAATTGAAATAAATGCTGAAGTGTGTCTCAAGTGCAGGACTATTATAAATTCATGTATACAATTGTGGAGGAGCTAGATTCAACATATTTCGGTACAGATGGAGAAAACATTACATGTAAGGTGTGTTATGCACTGATACACTGAGAATGTATATGATCAAACAGTGCAACAGCTCACAAACTAGTGTTTATATACATGCATTAATGAAAACTACCTATTCAATTTGTCACATATAATTCAAGTTTTTATTATATTGCCACTTTTTCATATCTCAATGTGCAATTTATCGGCTACCCTACATCTCACTGTAACCCTGCATATAATTTCACATTACTCCTCATCTACAGGTACACGTTTACTTACACGCGACTGTATGTCGTTTGATTGATTGCCCACAAGAAGCATCTTCGTTTACTTTGTCGCTGCCCGGCATTTCGTGGACTTCGTGTATACTAAGCTTGAAGACGCAGTTACTGAAATGCCTCACCCTGGTAATTATACATCCAAATGTGAATTATTGTATATATAAAATACACATAAATTTTTGCACGTTCGTTGCTCAGAGAAAATATAAATAGTTTCATCTTCTTTTGTAATATGGCCGCCTCTGTGGTAACGCAGTGGTAGCGCGCGGAAGACCTGTGTTCGTTCCCCGGCGTAGAGTCTTTTTCCCCTGTTGGGAGGCCTGAAACGAGGTGCACTCAGCCATGTTAGATCCCGGAGTTGAGGAGTTAGTTGATCAAGTAACGACCCCATGTACCCTCGGAAAGGTCATGTAACCGGCCGGGAGGAATCGGGATGGTGACCACGTCCAACCCTCCAGTTCTGTACACCACTCATGACGCCTATAGTGGGGAAAGTGGTGGACGCAGCAAACGGGCGGTATGCCTTGACCCACGAAGGGCTGTTGTGTTAGGGGTTATTTATTTTTTGATTGAATATATTAACAACATATTTAGAATGATGGAATTGTATATGGATATTTATATTATTAAAGATTTGAACAAAAGCTCTATTACCTTGTATAAGATAATGGTTTACTTTTCATTGTAAATGATGAAAATTAAAGTTTTGTGTTCTTGAAGTTGCAGATTAGAGCAAACTCGCAAATTATCTCTGGAAATAACATAAGATGGATTTAGTCAATTTTAGAATAACTCATCTGTTGCTATCTCAGACTGGCAAACTGTACCTTTCTACCATTCTTCTAATTTAAGGCCACACACTTAAAAACTCCAGCAAAATATTACTAGTTACATATATAATTTTTGTACAGTACTTAAAATATACCCTTTCCTTTTTGGGGCGCGCGTTTATTGATCCCTTGATATTCTCCCTGCAGTTCAGCACAGCTTTTCTGTAAGCTCATTGGTTTTCTAATTTTAACTCGGAGGAAAATTTTACCTCGACCTGTTTCACATACTTCTCATCCCTAATACTGTTCACATGCTCTGTTTCCATGGTGCTGCCTCAAAGAAGATAGAATACAAAGGACATACAATTAATTTTTTTTCTGCATTTTCGAACCTTGTCTTCACTTTGCATAAAAAATACACTTCTTCTGCCATAAAAGTAATTTTGATAACCTACGGAATATGTGTTGCTGAACGGTAAGAAGAATAATACTACCTATAATACTTTGAAATAAATGTTTGAAATAATAAACCGTTCCGATTATTTCAATGGATACATATTTTACATGTAAGTCACATAACCTTCTACAGAGACCGTTTACCTCATGGACTTGACGTTCAACATTGACCTATCTGATTCACAGTTCAATAAGTTGTGGCCCACCTATCACTGGAATCTTGACGAAATGAAATTGTCGAATCGAGCAAATGGCTCTGCGGTAACATGTGAGGCTCGCATTCCGGAGGTTCAGGTTTAGATCCCGTGGGCCGACCAATTTGAATGGGTCTGTTTAGTGGTTTCGCTCAGTCGACAAGGTAAATACTGGATTGAATATTTAATACCACGACGCAATGTTCCATCTCAAGTCTAAAAAATAATATAAACGGAAAAATACGTGGTAATAGTGAGTGCTGTGCCATTTATCCTTAGATAATGTAAGTAGACAGACTGTATGGCACCCTTATGCTATCTGTTGCCACAGAGGCAGAGGTACAGTTGCCCTGCACTGCTACCTCTGTGGACTCGTGACGAAACAGAATGGCATGGCTGGGGATGGGACTTTAAAGGGTGTCTGTGAGTATCTCCTAACAGATCCGTCCAATATGACCTATGAAGTTACAACGGGGTAAAAGAAATAGTGAGAGAGAGAGAGAGAGAGAGAGAGAGAGAGAGAGAGAAAGAGAGAGAGAAAGAAAAGAGGTAAATTGTCTATTCTGATTCGCAATTGCTTTTGGAGAATTATCCTATCTGATTGTCAATTGTTTCATATTTGTAAGTTAGTGAAAAAAAAGCTTTCTTAAAATACCTACATATAAGACAGTGTCACAATATGGTTGGAGTGTAATAATTCAATGACACCATTCTTAGTATATAAACTCATGTCGTTTTAAATTTACTAATATCGTTTATCAAACATTTCATTCAGTTAATAGTCTTAGAAAATACCAATATGCGGTAGTGAAATTTTCGAAAAGGTAAAAGCGTTATCCTGATATTAGTTTTGATAATGTGTATTTAAAACAAAGAATTCGAATTAATGCTTTTAAATAGGGATCGTGAAGTTTCATTTGCGGTGTTTTACTTAAACATTTCAGAATGTTTGATAGACTTTGAAGAGTTTCGGTTTCAATATGGTACAAAATTCACAAAACAGTACATACTCGTACATAAGCCCACCTCTGTTATGTGGGAGTAGCGTGTCTGCCTAACGTTCAAGAGCTCCCTAATTCGAATCTGGAGTAGGGTGAGTTACTCGGATAAGACTTTTTCCAGGTTTTCCCTTGTCTTGAGAAGACGAATGTTGGATAACTATAGATCGGTTTGAAGCTCTTCTCTCGAAATACGCATAACTAGAATAATGTTGATCACTAGTTAACATTTCTAGTGATAAGACTCATAAGAGTTTCATTCTTCAACCTCAACATCGGCAATTCAGTTCAAATAGATCATTGTTAGTCTCTATTAAACTTATCATTAACTTAATTAGCGATATTTATCCCCATTTCCTCACAATCATCACGCATTCTCGGAAATAAAGTCTTAGAGCTCTGCACTGGAGCAGCTGGCAGCAAATTCTTCAGAGAAAGAAATTGGAGGCTGCGTCAAAGAGTGATGCATGTTGTACACCCGTGGACGAAAAAAAATGAGTCATGTTTGGAACACCAGGCTACCTTAACGACAGAGAACAACTCCACGAGTTCTAAACGATACATGACTCTATTTGAAAGTTTACGCCAGGTTCCGAAACGCGGACAATCTGAAGAATATCCTAACAAGAGATTAATGCTATTGGCAACACGGTCCAACAGCGGTCAGTAACATTAATCCACCTTTGAGTTAGTTCTATATTTTGTGACATAATAAGTTATGTTTAGCATAATTCTTTTTCAAGTACATAATCAAAGGAATGTGTTAATTTATATATGTAAATCACTTTGGTAACGAACGAGTAGGCTGAAATAACTCAAATGAAGGAGAAAGCATTCAAAACAAAATATGCTTTTTACTTTCTGTACTAAGTACTTATAATAAGCAGGGAAAATGTATTGCATTCAAAAATTCATTACCGAGGTTTCACCGAAATACATGTTCTGAGACCCCCTAAAATCAAAACGTGTGTGCGGATACGCGCGCGGGAGTGTATGGACAGCATAACTAAAAACGAAAATATTTAAGTTCAACATGTTTCGAAGAAGTGACACGAAGATTTTCAAGAAAATCCCCCACCTTAAGCTGCTCTTAATATGGAACATTTTTAGAAAATTTTGACTTTCTAAAATTTTGGTTAAAATAGCATATGCTTAAGATATTTTACAGAACGGCTTTTGTATACCTGGTAAAGGGGAAGAGATACGTAAACCCTTTGTGAAATGAACCATTTCGAGAAATTCTTTGTTATTTATTTGAATTTTCAAATACTTATACCTTCCTCAAATGGGAAGGCTTTATTTGCTTTTTATTTCTGGGCATGTAAAGACCAGCTCTTGAAATATTTGACTCTCTGTTCAAGGGCAGAGAAATTCATGTGAGTACAACACAACAGATCTTTTAACTAGCACGTGCGGCATTATGCAAAAAGTTTTATGTTGTTCTGGTTGACTGATTCCTCAGTGTTGTAAAGCGATTACATTTGTACGCCTCCTTTCAGTACAAGACGGCAGTTTTTTCATGTTCGTGTCAGTGGTAAAACCTTGAGCCCTGAAGGTCTTCTCACTAAAGCCTTCCACGGTTATGATTTATTTTACTACTCAATCTCTTGGGTGTACTTTCTTCTTGTCACTCGCCGCCTCTCACTGCTCCACCCTTTCTCTTCAGATTGCAGGAAAAAGAGCGCATCAACTGATGCCCCAAATGTTACTTCCAATTCCGCTTCTAAGAGTCCTTGCATTCTTTCAGGGCGTTGAAGAAGAGTTACGACATTGACATTTACAATTGCATTTATTTATTCATTAATTCATTCAATAATTATAGAGTAACACTCAATTATCAAAGGTGTGCTTTTGAATTTGATTAAAAAGTAATAACTCAGTGAACATTTCAGCCACCAGGTTTGTTGATTGTTACAGTCCCCTTCTCCTTTTCTTCATGATCATACGCTTTGGTAAACATTTGTAATATCTAATGTTCATCAGAATTGAAAATTTGCATCACTATTTTCATTGTTTCAATTATGATTTAATAAAAAATTACTCAATTATGGTTTTCTACCTATGGCAAGGTGCTTAACTGCAAAACCACCTGAATTATTCCCTTTCTTCACTGTTCTTTTCCATTCGTCATATTGCCATTCTGAATATCTTCCACATTTCTTAAAAGCAAGTAATTTCTCTTAATTTATGTCCCATTCAATTTTATTTTCTCCTCAGTATTGTTCCACGACTTTTCTCTTTCTAGAATACACTTATTTTTATAACGTAAAAAAGCCATACTCCATACACACACTTGAAATAGAGTTGTTTTTCTTATGTCATTGCATAGTCGAGGTTTCCGCGTTACACAGCATTAAGCCCCACATAAAGCATTGCTTTGCTCTCTTAAGTTATTTCTTCTGGATCCCAGAAATCTTCACTTGCTCCATTATTTGAAGCACATTACTATATAAGCAATTAATTATGTAATTGAAGCTAAAGGTTTAAATTATTTTTTGAGTAAAAAGCTAACTTTTTAATTTTTGAAGATTTTGACGTACCCTTGGGGGGGGGGGGGCCGAGTTTATGACTTACATGCAACAAGTCCAACAGGCATTTCTGGGGTTAGTGACAAATCAGTGAAGAATTACTTAAATAGTTGTATACATGCAATTGTATTTTTGTGCATTCCATGTTTATAAGTGGTTTCTTTGTAAGAAAATATTTAAGTTCTGAACATTTATAAAAATGTTGACATTTTTATTGGAAACCGTCTAAAGCTGAAGGCTGTAATTTGCATTACATTTTAAGATATTTTACTGCGCCACAAAGCTAAGAGTTGAACTCTCAAGAATATTTCGGATACTAATGCTCTTTCACTAAGGTAATGGAACGAATAATTTTTACTTAATACTTTAAGATATATATTTCAAATTTGAGTATTTTATCACACTAAACCACAATTATACTTAGTATAGAACGTAGGTTTGTAGCTGTAGTACAGTTTGAGAAAAGGGCACATATCTTTCAAGAATGTTCGAGATAAACTCAATAGAAATTTGACTTGTAGTAAATCTCACTTTTATGACCCATTATGTGCACTCTTTGTTGTCACTTGGTAGGTAAAAGCCAATGATGTGTGGCCAAAACCAAATTAAGCCCCAAAACAATTTAAACTCCCAAAGAGAATTCGATTAATCGACTAAATATTGGCTCAAGGGATTTTCATTGATGTGCATTTTATCCCCCTAGTCGCAAATCTGTATTAAACAGCAGTTTATTGAGCATCCCTTAGGTTTGACATTTTGTGAACCACTTGATATGAACTAGCAAGAATGGGAGTTCCCACACAGCAAACGCCTATTCTTGGAGATGTTCGGTTCCTGAAGGTGTATCCGCTTGACCTTCCATTGTTTGGTGCACATTCGTGGGGATTATTGAAATATCCATTCTCTGCATTGTTCAAGACCTTCATATGAACATGGCTACACATAGCCAGAGGATATTGTTGTAGTATAGTGTATAGTCTTTGCTGACTATCAGGCTATTTTCAGCAGTGATGAAACTCTTGGAAATTAGTAAGTGGGAAGTAATTCGAATGATGTAAGAAGACCTAGAACTTTAACTAAGCAAATGCCCCTGAAAAGTCAGTAAATTAACAATGAACAGAGTATTTCGGGAGATTTTCTGTAAGTAGTTTAGGAGTTCATATATACATGCATTTAGCCCCAGTAACTGAATTTAGCATTTCTCAACTCTCATCTGAAACATGCACATTCCAAAATGTGAATTAAATGCCACATTTTCATTCCTGGAGTTACATATGCAACACATACGTATACTGACGTGCACAAAAAGAGACCTATTTCCTTAAATCTAAATAATGGTTTTGTCTGAGTAAGCTTTCCACCAATTGAGCGAGGTAGCTCCACGATAATTTGTGAGGTTCAATAGGAAGGTGCCGGGTTCAATTCTCGTGCACCGGCCACTCTGGGGTTTTCCTAGTCTTCTGTAGTTGGTATATGAATATTGGGCTAGTTTCTCATCTGCCACAATTACCTTTCCGTCATTTCCCTTAGATTCTCATCTTTCAGGTGTGTTTATAGGTTATGGTGTTACCGGACAGAGAACGCGGATGCTTGCTGTATTTGTCAGAAACTCTTTAAAGATTTCTGACCATCTTCCATGGAACTTATGTGGTGCGATAAGAGCCCTGTATCTGAAAGTTTTATAAGATATATTGTTGTTAAAAGTACCAGATATTCTACACACACTGCCCATGAACAGCTTTCTTATTTTCATAAACTGCTTTCTTGCTTCAAGAAGTGCATTAATTGTAAAAGTGTAGGAGAAACATGAAATAGTGACCAAATATGCATTAAATACACGTATTTTCTCTCAAAGCGCAAACTGCACAAAATAAAAGTTTTATTCTATTATACCGGGTGTTTAGAAAGAAAAGTGTCTGATATTGCAACAGGAGTCAGATTTGATCAAAACTAGAATAAATGTTCCTATAAACGTAACTCCGAAAAAAATACGGTTGATATAGGAGCCATTTTATTTGTGTTGAGGTGAGTTGCCTTCGGTGGTACAGGCTGTCTTTCTATTGAAGGTCTTTGTACATGTCTGATTATTAGTCACATGTGTAGGCATGAATTGTAAATGACAGCCTCTTAGGACCATACATTTTACTGGACAGATAAACAGGTGGTGTCATCATTCCTGCGGGATGAATTACCCGAACTTAATGATGTGCTTGTAGAAAAACATGCATGTGAATAATGGATTTCAGGGCACCACGCTATTTTTTACGGATTGTGGGAAAATATTTAAACCAAAGATTCAATGGGAGATGGATTGGTCGAGGAGGTCAAATAGCATGGCCACGTTCACTGGACCTCAGTCCATTAGATTTCTGAACATGGCGATATTTAAAGGCATTGGTGCATACGTTACAAGAGCGTGTAACATACAGGTGCCCAAGTCCAAGAGCAGCCAGGTGTGCTCGAAAGGGTTTTGGATTCTTTGAGAAGAAGAGCTAAAGCATGTGTAGGAATACGTGGTAAACACATGAATATTTCCTGTAGTTGTATTGATATAACGTGCGGATGTTACCAAAAGAAAGAATGATAGGAATCATCACAACTCCTGTTTGGTGTTCATGGATGTTTACCCAAAACTTTTTTTTTTTGTTAACCGTTTGTGACAGTAAAGTGTTCCCTAGAATGCGCTTGTTGGGTGAAGGCCATTGTCTGGGTTGAATACTCAACACAAGTAAAATGGCTTATATCTCAACAGGTATTTGTTTTTGGGCATATGTTTATAGGAATATTTATTCTATTTTCACCAATTCCAACTTCTGTTGTCATATCAGACAGTTTTTCTTGAGCAGCCTGTATTTCTAGACATGCAAGATATGAGTTTGTACCCAAATATTTGGTCTGCTTAGAGATTCATTATACAAATGAATAGTGCAAGAGAATTAAAATAATACTGACAGTATAAACATGTTTCAGAAGAAGTACTGTATTGCTTTAACTTACAGCAGCCCTTTCTTCTTCCTCCAGAAGTTAACTTTATTGAACAATATACCAATGTGTAATATATCGTCCTAAAACTGGTTGTGAACCAGAGCATTTGTTTCAATTCATATTATAAAAAATCCCCAGGGCGTCTCCTCTATGCAGAGACTACCCTCATCGCCCGGCCGCTGCGTCCTCCAGCCTCAGCCAAGGCCACGGAAGAGTGCAGTTTATGGGTGGCGGAAGTCAGCACGCCGACTCCCCCAACCATAAGGCGACTACTTGACCTTTTTAGGGACGCTCCCTTTCTATCATGATAGCTCCTCAATTGGCCCGTCAGGGATCTAACGAGGCTGAGTGCAACCCATACCAGACCTCCCAGCGGGGAAAAAATCCCATGCTGATACCGGAGATCGAACCTGGGTCCTCCGCGCCTGAATCAATTTATAATTATATGGATATAAAATAAAATAATGCATGTAATGTAAGATAATTCTCATGAAGCTTCCTGTTGCTACTGGGAACCAGCAGTTATTCTAACAGGTTGCCAGTTGGGATCTAGTGCCCTTTAATTTTAACCTAATTTATACTTCTAACTAGTGGTTTAGTTGCCGGTAATCAGCTTCTCTGTTAACCTAAGTGTGTATTTTATAAACTTATTTAATTTGTTACTTCAACTTTAGTCACCTAATAGTTTTAAAATCCTTTCATTTAAATGGTGCTTTTTAATTGTATAGAAGTCTTTATTTATGTAATTCTTAATTACTTTCTATTTTCCTC
The DNA here is from genome assembly GCA_030765045.1 of Tenodera sinensis. Lineage (NCBI taxonomy): Eukaryota > Metazoa > Arthropoda > Insecta > Mantodea > Mantidae > Tenodera > Tenodera sinensis. The sequence continues at coordinate 120,114,760 of CM060961.1, read as the reverse complement.
TCAAACTTATTTAGCTAACTTCTCCATCACTATTGTTTGTACTTTCGCTTGTTTGTTTCATTTAACGCTTGAAGTTCATCTAATTATCCTATTAAACATTAACCTTTCATTGCATTACTTTAATATATTTATTATTTTATCATATTAATTACCATTTCTGTCGTTAATGTTTCTCTATATTTAATATAAATACTTCTTTAGTAAATATTCTTCATTTTCAACTTAAGCTTCATAACTATCTTTACTGCACGTAGCACTTGCTATAATAAACTACAACATAGGTACGCAATTTATAGAGAACCCCTCCACCAAAGAAAACATTATGACGGTTAAAGTGTAAATGTAAACAGTTTAAGGCGATAATTAACGGATACCGTAAGCTTCCTGCAGTTGTGAATGGATGGTACAGCCTTCGGATAACCTTGAGGCCACCTGGAGAAAATTATCTCGTCGTGTACATCTTAAGGAACAATAAATAACCAGAAAAGAAGGGAAGTCAGTTTTATAAATTATAGGAAGCGTGATTTGGGGTTTTAGCGTCTGCTATATCCTTTACCTAATATATCGTGTGTATAAACTTTTCTTAGGAGTAAAACTGTGTACTCGATAAAGCATTTTCAATTATAAAGAGTAAATGCCATGATTGCCTCTACAAGCAAAATAGCTTGTGAACATATAGGTGCCGAGAGAGTGAGAGAGGCAGGAAGATAAAGAGATAAAGAACAGATAATCGAAGTTGAAAGAGAAACCCTGCAAAGGAAACGGAATTTCAAGCTGTCAAATAGCGATCAGCTCTTAAGATTATACTATCGTTTAAGTCTGTTATATCTCCCTATTTCCATTGTGTCTACTAGGAAATATGCAGTGTAATCGTTAATGAAAGAGAAAATCTCATGTGAGTGCAACACATAAGATTTTAGGTAATTATAGTACCGAAAGTTTAAACCTCTGTACCTTGTTTTTGATTCTATAGTTATTCGATAATATAAAAACTCCTTAATGTTCATATAATGCAAAACCACATAAGGAAGTGGAGATGAAGCTGGTGAATATAAAGATTCCGCACTCCCAGGCATGCAAGTTAACCTATTAGGAAAATGCATACGTGTCGGTGACCTTCCAGAAAAATAATCTTATCAGTTGCTAATTATAAAGTGTGTGTGTGTAATGTTGAACGCCCGCTTTTACTACTATGGCACCGCAGGCGGTGACACTGATGATACATGGAATGAAGATGGAGCACCGGTGGAATGAGATGGCGGGGAAAACCGGAGAACCCGGAGAAAAACCGCCCAGACGCCGCTTCGTCCACCACGAATACCACATGCGGGTCCCTGGGATCGAACCCGGGCCGCCTAGGTGGTAGGTGAGCGCGCTAACCGCTCGGCCACGGCACCGCCACTAACTATAAAATATTGGTTATCTGATTTTACCAGAAATGTTCTCACCTCATATTTTAGCATGCTCTGCTGAAGAACTTAATGACAACTACAGAAAATATAGTAATATTTTCTGGCATTAGAGCTATTAAGCTTGGCTTCTCAGGGGTTTCGACACGTTACCCACACATCTATAATATTTCATGACTGACAATTAAAGAAGTAAATGTAACAGCGATTTGCCAAAGTAGGATTGCTTGTCGCTCTGTCTGCTGCTTGCTTAAATGTTGCATAATGATCAGTCATGTATATTACAAGGAACGTAAAGACGTTATCATTATTGTAACGCTGGCCGCAGCGCACAACAAAGAACGGTCGGGACTGCTTCACACCACAGGCGGTACGTGCATCAAAGACGCTCAAGGTCAAGCTGCCTCACGCGACTGTTTGTGAGCACGTGACAATAAAGAGCGCGGCAGGTCAGAAAGGGTTTTCGAGATTATGCGAGAAGTTTCCCTCGGCTGGTGTATTTGTAGAAATTCGATAAAGTTCCGTATTACGTCATCCTCGCTAAATAAGGAGGCGAGGCACCAAGAGTTTAAGAGCCAATTAGTTTTTAGTTTTAGTGTGTGTGTGTCTGTGTGTATCTGTGTGTGTGTGCGTGTGTGCGCGTGTGTGTGTGAGAGAGAGAGCTGCATGGAATGAAGATGGAGCACCGGTGGAATGAGATGGCGGGGAAAACCGGAGAACCCGGAGAAAAACCGCCCAGACGCCGCTTCGTCCACCACGAATACCACATGCGGGTCCCTGGAATCGAACCCGGGCCGCCTAGGTGGTAGGTGAGCGCGCTAACCGCTCGGCCACGGCACCGCCACTAACTATAAAATATTGGTTATCTGATTTTACCAGAAATGTTCTCACCTCATATTTTAGCATGCTCTGCTGAAGAACTTAATGACAACTACAGAAAATATAGTAATATTTTCTGGCATTAGAGCTATTAAGCTTGGCTTCTCAGGGGTTTCGACACGTTACCCACACATCTATAATATTTCATGACTGACAATTAAAGAAGTAAATGTAACAGCGATTTGCCAAAGTAGGATTGCTTGTCGCTCTGTCTGCTGCTTGCTTAACCCTTTCAGACCCGAATTATTTTGCTACTTATGCCGTTCTTCCTCTAATTCGAAACCGGTTTAGATTAGGTGGTCTGGGACACCTTCAGCTTGCTGGCTTGGATAGCCATGATCGTTAAGGCAACACGTAGTGCACTGGCCATGCACTCAAAGCCTGAGGTCGTGAGTTCAAGTCTCGGCAACCGCAGTCAAATGTGCCTGTGGTAAAGGATGGGGAGGGCCCACGTAAAATAATCGGTGTGATGGCACGCGTGGATGATGACGGGGTATCATTTGACTGCGGTTGCATGGATTTTGCTTCTTTTCTTTAAAAAAAAAAAAAAAAAAACACTACAATGTAAATTGTAAAAAATAAATAATTTTGTACAATTCAGAACATGTTTTTACATAGGTTTAATTGGTGACGAACAGTATAACAAGAATATAGCAGAAAAAACCGTTAAAAGTATTACAAGTAGGCCGCCTAGGTGGTAGGTGAGCGCGCTAACCGCTCGGCCACGGCACCGCCACTAACTATAAAATATTGGTTATCTGATTTTACCAGAAATGTTCTCACCTCATATTTTAGCATGCTCTGCTGAAGAACTTAATGACAACTACAGAAAATATAGTAATATTTTCTGGCATTAGAGCTATTAAGCTTGGCTTCTCAGGGGTTTCGACACGTTACCCACACATCTATAATATTTCATGACTGACAATTAAAGAAGTAAATGTAACAGCGATTTGCCAAAGTAGGATTGCTTGTCGCTCTGTCTGCTGCGTGTGTGTGTGAGAGAGAGAGCTGCATGGAATGAAGATGGAGCACCGGTGGAATGAGATGGCGGGGAAAACCGGAGAACCCGGAGAAAAACCGCCCAGACGCCGCTTCGTCCACCACGAATACCACATGCGGGTCCCTGGGATCGAACCCGGGCCGCCTAGGTGGTAGGTGAGCGCGCTAACCGCTCGGCCACGGCACCGCCACTAACTATAAAATATTGGTTATCTGATTTTACCAGAAATGTTCTCACCTCATATTTTAGCATGCTCTGCTGAAGAACTTAATGACAACTACAGAAAATATAGTAATATTTTCTGGCATTAGAGCTATTAAGCTTGGCTTCTCAGGGGTTTCGACACGTTACCCACACATCTATAATATTTCATGACTGACAATTAAAGAAGTAAATGTAACAGCGATTTGCCAAAGTAGGATTGCTTGTCGCTCTGTCTGCTGCTTGCTTAACCCTTTCAGACCCGAATTATTTTGCTACTTATGCCGTTCTTCCTCTAATTCGAAACCGGTTTAGATTAGGTGGTCTGGGACACCTTCAGCTTGCTGGCTTGGATAGCCATGATCGTTAAGGCAACACGTAGTGCACTGGCCATGCACTCAAAGCCTGAGGTCGTGAGTTCAAGTCTCGGCAACCGCAGTCAAATGTGCCTGTGGTAAAGGATGGGGAGGGCCCACGTAAAATAATCGGTGTGATGGCACGCGTGGATGATGACGGGGTATCATTTGACTGCGGTTGCATGGATTTTGCTTCTTTTCTTTAAAAAAAAAAAAAAACACTACAATGTAAATTGTAAAAAATAAATAATTTTGTACAATTCAGAACATGTTTTTACATAGGTTTAATTGGTGACGAACAGTATAACAAGAATATAGCAGAAAAAACCGTTAAAAGTATTACAAGTAGGCCGCCTAGGTGGTAGGTGAGCGCGCTAACCGCTCGGCCACGGCACCGCCACTAACTATAAAATATTGGTTATCTGATTTTACCAGAAATGTTCTCACCTCATATTTTAGCATGCTCTGCTGAAGAACTTAATGACAACTACAGAAAATATAGTAATATTTTCTGGCATTAGAGCTATTAAGCTTGGCTTCTCAGGGGTTTCGACACGTTACCCACACATCTATAATATTTCATGACTGACAATTAAAGAAGTAAATGTAACAGCGATTTGCCAAAGTAGGATTGCTTGTCGCTCTGTCTGCTGCTTGCTTAAATGTTGCATAATGATCAGTCATGTATATTACAAGGAACGTAAAGACGTTATCATTATTGTAACGCTGGCCGCAGCGCACAACAAAGAACGGTCGGGACTGCTTCACACCACAGGCGGTACGTGCATCAAAGACGCTCAAGGTCAAGCTGCCTCACGCGACTGTTTGTGAGCACGTGACAATAAAGAGCGCGGCAGGTCAGAAAGGGTTTTCGAGATTATGCGAGAAGTTTCCCTCGGCTGGTGTATTTGTAGAAATTCGATAAAGTTCCGTATTACGTCATCCTCGCTAAATAAGGAGGCGAGGCACCAAGAGTTTAAGAGCCAATTAGTTTTTAGTTTTAGTGTGTGTGTGTCTGTGTGTATCTGTGTGTGTGTGCGTGTGTGCGCGTGTGTGTGTGAGAGAGAGAGCTGCGTGTGTAACTCGAAAGGAAGATAGCAAAGCAATTAATGAGTGTCGAGTTATTTTATCGTGCAAGTCAGAGAAAGTGAAGAAAGACAAAGGAGTGAGTCAGGGTTAGCAGAAGAGAGCACCTTTGGGTTGTAATACCATAAAATACTGCAGACTGTCAACGTAAGTAAAAGAAAACTGTTATGCAAAACGTTTAGAAGAAATTACAGTTATAGAACAATGGACTATATTTTGTCATTTTATATTATTATTATTATTGTTATTATTATTATAGTTTCGACACGTTACCCACACATCTATAATATTTCATGACTGACAATTAAAGAAGTAAATGTAACAGCGATTTGCCAAAGTAGGATTGCTTGTCGCTCTGTCTGCTGCTTGCTTAACCCTTTCAGACCCGAATTATTTTGCTACTTATGCCGTTCTTCCTCTAATTCGAAACCGGTTTAGATTAGGTGGTCTGGGACACCTTCAGCTTGCTGGCTTGGATAGCCATGATCGTTAAGGCAACACGTAGTGCACTGGCCATGCACTCAAAGCCTGAGGTCGTGAGTTCAAGTCTCGGCAACCGCAGTCAAATGTGCCTGTGGTAAAGGATGGGGAGGGCCCACGTAAAATAATCGGTGTGATGGCACGCGTGGATGATGACGGGGTATCATTTGACTGCGGTTGCATGGATTTTGCTTCTTTTCTTTAAAAAAAAAAAAAAAACACTACAATGTAAATTGTAAAAAATAAATAATTTTGTACAATTCAGAACATGTTTTTACATAGGTTTAATTGGTGACGAACAGTATAACAAGAATATAGCAGAAAAAACCGTTAAAAGTATTACAAGTAGGCCGCCTAGGTGGTAGGTGAGCGCGCTAACCGCTCGGCCACGGCACCGCCACTAACTATAAAATATTGGTTATCTGATTTTACCAGAAATGTTCTCACCTCATATTTTAGCATGCTCTGCTGAAGAACTTAATGACAACTACAGAAAATATAGTAATATTTTCTGGCATTAGAGCTATTAAGCTTGGCTTCTCAGGGGTTTCGACACGTTACCCACACATCTATAATATTTCATGACTGACAATTAAAGAAGTAAATGTAACAGCGATTTGCCAAAGTAGGATTGCTTGTCGCTCTGTCTGCTGCTTGCTTAACCCTTTCAGACCCGAATTATTTTGCTACTTATGCCGTTCTTCCTCTAATTCGAAACCGGTTTAGATTAGGTGGTCTGGGACACCTTCAGCTTGCTGGCTTGGATAGCCATGATCGTTAAGGCAACACGTAGTGCACTGGCCATGCACTCAAAGCCTGAGGTCGTGAGTTCAAGTCTCGGCAACCGCAGTCAAATGTGCCTGTGGTAAAGGATGGGGAGGGCCCACGTAAAATAATCGGTGTGATGGCACGCGTGGATGATGACGGGGTATCATTTGACTGCGGTTGCATGGATTTTGCTTCTTTTCTTTAAAAAAAAAAAAAAAACACTACAATGTAAATTGTAAAAAATAAATAATTTTGTACAATTCAGAACATGTTTTTACATAGGTTTAATTGGTGACGAACAGTATAACAAGAATATAGCAGAAAAAACCGTTAAAAGTATTACAAGTAGGCCGCCTAGGTGGTAGGTGAGCGCGCTAACCGCTCGGCCACGGCACCGCCACTAACTATAAAATATTGGTTATCTGATTTTACCAGAAATGTTCTCACCTCATATTTTAGCATGCTCTGCTGAAGAACTTAATGACAACTACAGAAAATATAGTAATATTTTCTGGCATTAGAGCTATTAAGCTTGGCTTCTCAGGGGTTTCGACACGTTACCCACACATCTATAATATTTCATGACTGACAATTAAAGAAGTAAATGTAACAGCGATTTGCCAAAGTAGGATTGCTTGTCGCTCTGTCTGCTGCTTGCTTAAATGTTGCATAATGATCAGTCATGTATATTACAAGGAACGTAAAGACGTTATCATTATTGTAACGCTGGCCGCAGCGCACAACAAAGAACGGTCGGGACTGCTTCACACCACAGGCGGTACGTGCATCAAAGACGCTCAAGGTCAAGCTGCCTCACGCGACTGTTTGTGAGCACGTGACAATAAAGAGCGCGGCAGGTCAGAAAGGGTTTTCGAGATTATGCGAGAAGTTTCCCTCGGCTGGTGTATTTGTAGAAATTCGATAAAGTTCCGTATTACGTCATCCTCGCTAAATAAGGAGGCGAGGCACCAAGAGTTTAAGAGCCAATTAGTTTTTAGTTTTAGTGTGTGTGTGTCTGTGTGTATCTGTGTGTGTGTGCGTGTGTGCGCGTGTGTGTGTGAGAGAGAGAGCTGCGTGTGTAACTCGAAAGGAAGATAGCAAAGCAATTAATGAGTGTCGAGTTATTTTATCGTGCAAGTCAGTTGTTTGAGAGACAGAGAAAGTGAAGAAAGACAAAGGAGTGAGTCAGGGTTAGCAGAAGAGAGCACCTTTGGGTTGTAATACCATAAAATACTGCAGACTGTCAACGTAAGTAAAAGAAAACTGTTATGCAAAACGTTTAGAAGAAATTACAGTTATAGAACAATGGACTATATTTTGTCATTTTATATTATTATTATTATTGTTATTATTATTATAGTTATTGTTGTTATTATAGTTATTGTTATTGTTATTATTGTTATTATTTCTATTATTGTTGTTATTATTATTACTATTATTATTGTTGTTGTTGTTATTATTATTATTATTATTATTATTATTATTATTATTATTATTATTATTATTATTATTATTATTATTATTATTACGCCACAGATAATCATATAAGTTTTTTATGTATATCATGTTAGTATAGATAGGTGTTAATCGTTTCTCTACCTTGAGTTTTTGTGAGTTGCACATCCGGTAGGTAGCATTGTTGTTAAACGCCGGATACTTTTAATAGTGAGAGTACCTTTCGCGTCAACATGAGTGTTATCTATTAGAGTTGTTAACTCTAATGATGTCTATATTACCGCCCACATGAGACTTACCGAAACTGTTTAAGCTAATGGAAGTACAGAATATATGAAACCTTGAGGAATAGCTTTTTGAGCTGTTGTCAGCTAATATATCTTAATGTTTATGTTTAGATACTTTCTTTGCTGATGTAACATTCTCTCCTGTTTGCATAACAGGAGAGAATAGCGACGAGAATTTCTGGCCACAGTATGACCAGGTTTTAATGTTAGGCTGTCCAATTAGAACTGGCTTTAGAGCATTTTGACAAATGAGTTTTTAAATCCGCATACTATCAAATATAATTATACACTATATATACACGGTTGTACCTTAGGCCATGTGGGGGTTATAATTTGTAAATAATGTGTAATGCTAAACTAGTAATCAAATTGTTTGGGTTAATAAAGTAAAGTAAATGCTAACAACTTAATTTATTTTTACTTCGTTATGGAAAAGGTGACAGGGAACGTGTCAAATGATTTAGAAATATAAAATACTTGGAAAAGTGAATGTGAAGAGGTAATACCGAAAAATCAAAACAGAAATATAAATTGACATATACATTTGCAGTAGCAAATGGTTAAGAGAGAACTGTACAGATATTAATGAAAAGAGCGTATTGGCATATTTTCTTCTGAGAAGTAAATGAATGAGTCCAGCAAGTTTATTCACATGTCTTTCTCTATCCACTAACCTTGGTTTTGATACGCATTCTGCAAAGTACTTTTACAAAAGCTTGTTGCTTTCCCTACCACGTACATAGTAAATAGAGAGGGTATTCATTCCACCCAAAAATTCGATGTCGATATTTCACTGGAAATACATACAGGTTTTAGCTCTCAAGACTAAAACGAGAACCATTTTTAGAAAAAAAGATCCCTGTGTGAGTAGAAGGGCGAGGGCGTATTTTCAAAAGCATTTAAGAGCAGACGTATTTAACTTTTTGAATAATGCTGAAAATTATTGGTATTATTAACTCAGATCCGTGTAAACCATACTGGGAAGTTACACAAATCAGTTACATTCTGCAAAATATTCTATTACACGCCGTTGCAGGTATAAGAACACACTACGCTAAAGTGTAGTCAGATTTTTAAAAAATAAGTTGCTATGTGAAGGCTTTAGAATTCTACGTTCTTTCCATGAAAATGAGAAAAACGTATAGGGAGTTATCACTTGAAAAAACTAGGCATGAGTGTTTCAACTCAATAAGTATACTCAGAAAACGGTATTTTTATTTGCCATAAATTGTATTCTTTAATGACATTTATATTTTTTTGTGCAGTAAGGTTTTGTCTCTCTTACGATTTAACAATAACTATACCAAAATAATTTAGAATAAAGAGGAATTCGCGGACTATTGTCAGAAAATTCAAGGTATACGTTTTATTTTTCTCGCAAATATATTAAACATGTTGTGTTTTAATCAAAATCGTTAGTTATTTTTGAGAAAATAAAACATAAAGAAAAGATTTCTACGCAAAATAACTTTTACACAATGGGTGAATTTTCTTGAAAACATTGTCGCAACATTGAACAACGAATTATACGAAGTTTTTGTTTTTGTATCATGCTGTTCACAGACAGACAGACAGACAGACGGACAGACGGAAGGACGTACCGACAGAGACAGACACACGTTTAACTCGCGCATTAATTTGCTTTTCAAACTACACGTGCTTCTAACTTTGAGGCTTTTGTAAAGTTTTTTTTTTTTTTTTTCCAATAAGGATTGTTCTGCTTAAAGGGGTTTCTAATACTGTAAAATCTGCGGTTTTAAACAATTTAACAAACTGTTCATTTGTTTTTCTTTTTTGCTTATTTTTTGTTTCTCACTCGCGGTTTAGAAGCTTGTAATCTTTGGAGTTTTCAAAAGAGCTCTAAGCTTTCTATGGTATAGGAGTTGGTTATGTAATAAAATTCACTATTAATTATGACAGTCATTCGTTTTTCTTATTTGCTTATTTTTGTTTCTCACTCGATTGGAAGTTTGCAGTCTTTGGAGTTTTCTCGACATGCTTTCAAAGATCTAAGCTTCCTATGGTGTAGGAGTTGCTTATATAATAAGTCACTGCGTTATGACTCCAAACTTGTCTGCGGATATCCGATAACGGACAGCATTTAGCTTCACACTCTTGTAAGATTATCTTAGGTCCGGGTGCACTTAACCTCTGAAAGTGAGTGTGACCCTTTGCTTATGAGTTCAAGTTCATTGGCGTCCTGACTCCAGGATATTCCGGCATTCACCAAGGCTAATTGAAGGGAAATATTTATTTTTGTTCCAAATATGGAAAGTTACGTGTAGGTGCTTTTACTCAAACAATGCTATCTAGATTAACATTTAAATCTGAGTATCTTCCTTGACTAGAAGCATGAAGCAGTATGCTTATCTATTTACTTAACGGTAAATTTTTGCATTTTTGGTTTATTCATATTTCTGCATAGAACTATATCTACATTATAAATGCAATACTAAGCCAACAGAAAACATAAAATTTCCCTTGTTTCCGTTGTTTAAGTATTTATTTTGTTTTATAAGGGAGGGAGGAAGGGAGGAAGGGAGGGAGGAAGGGATGGAGGAAGGAAGGAAGGGAGGAAGGAAGGAAGGAGAAACAAAAAACAAGCCACAGTGGTTGACGGGGATAGAACCCCGGTCCTCCCGAATGTGAGTGGCATACGTTGCCGCGGCGCCATCTCGCTCGATGACATTTATCTCCATTTCTGTTTTCTGCATCTCTACTAAAAATACATCCTTGATACTTGATATGCTTGATACTTCCAGTAAAATCTAGTTATGAAATAATAATTTTTAAGTTTTCATGTCCAAGTTCCCAAAATACAATTATTTTAAATTCAATTATTGTACCAAGACATCGTCAGCCCATGTGAAAATGTAAAGTAAGCTAAGTTTTATTTTATTCTCCTAGTTGAAGCACTTTTCCTTCTGGTGGATGTTACTCATGAATAAATTACAAAGAGTAAGCTGTTTTTTTTTACACCTCTGTTAGTTAAATTGGCTCAGATGCAGCTGTATTAATTATAATTACTTGCTCTACTATATAAAGTAGAGGAAATATTGTATTCTACCCAAAAACTCGATGTCTAGATTTTACCTGAAATATGTTTTGAGGCCCCCTGAATAAAAAAATAGAAAATGGTCCGTGTGTGTCTGTCAGTCTGTGAACAACATAACTCAAAAACCAAAAGTCTGTTAAAAACCAAAATTGGTATTTAAGTTTAATGTCTTTCAAGAATGCAATACGAAGACTTTCAAGAAAGTTCTTCTACCCTAAACTAGCCTTTGCATGGAAACTTTTTCGAAAATTTTGATTTTGTTGAAAATGGCTAAACGATTTCGATTAAAAAGGCATATGTTTGAGATATTTTTTATGACAAATGAAATGTATATCTTGAATTTTCTGGCTATAGCCCCTGTAGTCGTATTTACTCTTGATGATTTTTGCATAATTGGTAAACTGTAAGAGAGAGACTAAATATTACTATACAAAACTATATATGTTGCTGAAATACACAAGTTATGTACAACTGTTTTTGTAGAGTGAACCATTTCGAAGATAGGCCTTGTTATTTGAATGAGTTTTGGAGAAGTTATACCTCTGTCAAATGGAACATATTTATTCATTTTTTTATGTTAACCGTGCAAAGAGAACGAAATCTCAAACCTTTAAAAGATTTGACTATCGCCCAAAGTCTACTGTATTCCGATATTTCTCTTGCACCTACAAGGAAATAAGCAGTAAGATAATTTCTGCAAGTGTTTGTCAACTATCACGAAAAAGATATAGGAAAAGAGTTTGTAGAAGGGTTAGTACAAGAGTAGAGAAAGTCATGCGAGTGCAACACACCAGATATTTTTTGAGTTGCAATGTAAAATTTAGTATTTTAATCAATGTTGTATAATGGTGGTAGAAATAAGTTTTAAAAGCAATAGTTTTTCTACCAGTACTGAAGCTTAACGTTCAGTTTTATGTAGTTTCAGGGCTAAAAGTAGCAGTAAGGGTAGATTTCTGAGGATCATATACTTGGAAGTGTAAAAACAGAGACATATACGTGTGATCCGAAGATTTTCCATTTAGGTCAAGTGCACAGGGGACTGTCAGTGTATAGGGCAGGGGAATTGGTATGCAGAACAGTGTCTAACCTTAACACTTACCATAACATCATGTCCAGCACGACGAATACACACTTCACTTTGAATCCGCTGCGTGCGACCAATACAGAATGTCCCAAAATTAGACCGACAAACATTAGTATTGTATTTATCTTAGTAAGGTACACAATCTTAACCCAAGAAACAAATACAGAGCACATAAAAACACAAACATCCCATCGTTTACAGTTAATCGCAGCTCAACTATTGAAAGTAAACGTTGCAACGCACGCCCATTGCGATTAACAGGAGGACTCCATCGGCGTGCCCTATTCTGCCATACTCGGGCAAAGACGTCAGCCATTTCTCTGGTTTAAAGTTTTTTTTGGTCTTATTTTGAATAGTTAACTAAGATAAATGCAATACTAATTGGCATTGTTGATTTTGCTGTGAATACTTAAACTGGGTGGGAGGCAGTAATCTGACATTAACTCGTCTAGCGCTTAAACGAAGCACCATAGCATAGGCCTTCCTTAACAAAAAAATGTTTATAATAATGTTATCTATCAGTTCTCGAAGTTTGTCGGTCTAATTTTGGGACATTCTGTATAGATATAATAGCAACCGCAGTATTGAGTATCGTTGATTGCCGATACCACATCAATATATTATTCTAGGAATTATTTTACATTCTTCTAATTCCTGTTAATGCGGATTAACTTTTGATATACTTGTACATCTACACATGTTTTGTGGATATGAGAAGAATACAATACAATACACAATACAATAGTCAAGTTTTAAACGTTCATGTGGTGCTTTTCAATTTTCAGGCCATTTGCATGACCCCGAGAAAGAAAAGTACTTACCACTGAAGAAACCTTAAGAAGCCTTTCAAGTTTTAAACTAACAAAAAAGAATATCTCGGAAATGGTTAGGTTTCACAAATATTTTTGTCTGAAAGAAATTATGTACTTCAATGATACCTACAGCCTGTCTCACCCTTAAATGAAAGTACATGTTAAACGGGGCGTAATGTTGCAACATGTACTATATGTGTGCCTCCAAGTTTGTCGCTCAGCTGCGATAACTTAGTGATTGATACAAGTGAAACTGAAGATATCACTCTATTGTTTATTCCTCTCCCTGTGACGTTTTACACCCTGCTTCAATTATGATTTTGTTCCCGGACCAATAAGTAGTATCAGCAATACATTAACAGTATTAACGCATCAAACAGAGCAATTGTGATCACACGTTCAATAAGTACACCTATTCAATATCTGTATATTATATTAACACATCAGAGCAATTGTGATCATATTTGGCGTTACTTACTTCTTAATTTACCAATATATCGTCTCTTTCTAGCTTCCCCTTCCACAACTAAAAATATTTAAGGAAAATGTTAAATCATACAATAACACTTCACAGGTTCCATACAGTATACACATACACAACTTTTTTCTGTTACTGCTGCTCCTTATACTGGCTTCTGTGTCACGCCTGGCTCGTTTTAGCCGAATAGATGAATACCTTTTGTTTACCTTACACGATAAAAGAAAGAAGTTGCAGACTTCTGGTCCATTTTAAAAACTGTCTCTAACCTTCCTCAACATTTGCTCTCGCTTCGTCCCCGATGTAAACTCAATAACAATCAAGTTTCCCACTGTGTAACTTTTGTAGTGCACAGATATAAAATTTTCCGAAAACATTTAATTCAAAAAATTTGTAACACTTAACTGAGTAAACTAACGGAGTTTAAAGTAGGCAGCAGCACTGCAGTTTACTCTAGCTAAGAAAAAATATAGACGTATTCTAGCAGTTTGTTAGTGCATGATAAGTATAGAAACAACAAATATCGGACTTTTACTGAAAAAAAAAACCGTTTTCTGTGGAAATATGGACTATAGAAATGTATAATGACTCTAAAAAGGATATAACCTGGTAGAGAAAAAAATTCTGCATAAGATAATGTGTTCAAACCTGAAGTTTATAACTAAATATTTGCACTATGCAATTAGGAACCTGGCAACAGCGCGAGAGTAGAAAAGGACGAAGCTACTGGTAAGTTGTATGCGCTAGATAGAGACATATCCCATTTAACTCCATACTGTCATCTAAGGGCGAGACAGGCTTCATATTGTTTTGTGTAGTACGATTTGTCCGTCTCATACGATTTACCGATTATACAATAGTGAATCAGAATAACGATGGTTTCAGAGGCTATTCCTAAAAGTTCAAGACTAGGTTTTATTTGTTAAACAAATTCCTTGAATGCCTGCCATTTTATGCCAAATCTTCAGAGCCATTTGCGAGTAAATAAGAACAAACAATTTTTCATGTAAAAGGAATTATGTTATGCTGCACACACACACACACACACACACACACACACACACACACACACACACACACACACACACACACACACACACACACACACCAACCTTTTTAGGAAAATGCTTTTTTACCTATTGAGGAAGCCTCAAAACTTGTATTTTTTGGTGAAATCTCGGTGTTGAATTTTTGCATCTACTCACTATGGATAAGTAGCGAGTTTAAAAAGTAATAATCATTATGGCAGGCACACGCATTTAATGGCGGATGGAGGAGTTGGTCAATAAGATTACTTGTTAAATCAGTACTCCCTAGTTCCTGTTTGTTTGAGCATGGAGTAACGCCCTACAACTTGTTTTCAATTGAATTCTATTATTGTACATAGTTTCGCTCCACTCTTTAATGTGTGGCAATGTTGCACTTCTCTGATAGCGCTGAACTATCAACCAAATTACATTTTGTGTCTGCTGTAGTTAGGAGTACTTCGTAAAGCATATGTAAGATTATATAAATAAACAAAAAAATTGATGTGTTGTATTCACGTTAGTCGAGATAAACGTTTTTCGAAATTACCTGATTGCTAATTTTCTTGTAGGTGAAGCAGAATATGGGAATACAATAGGCTTTGAGCGATAGTTAAATCCTTTAAAGCTGGTCGCTATATGAAGGCTTTGACGTTCCCTTCTCTTTGCACGGGCAAGATATGAAAAAGTACTGCAACATTTACGCAAAAAACAAAGAATATCTCCTAATGGTTCACTCAAAGAAGTATACAGACATAACTTGTGCCTTTTAACGAGATCTACATTTTTGTACACTAAGATTTGGTTTGTCTCCCACGGTTATGCAAAAGTCATCAAGTGTAAACAACACTCCATGGTCTATAGTCAGAAAATTCAAAATATACATTTCGTTTTCCATAAAAATGTCTCAAAACATATGGCATTTTAATCAAAATAGTGAGAGCCATTTTTGAGAAAATCAAAATATTCGGAAAATGTTCCACGTAAAGGCTAGTTTAGAATGGGAGAATTTTCTTGAAAATCTTCTTGTTGCATCCTTAATGGATATTAGACTAAAATACCAACTTTGGCTTTTGAGTTATGCTGTTCTCTCTCTCTCTCTCTCTCTCTCTCTCTCTCTCACACACACACATACACACACACACACATACACACAAAAATACGGACCTTTTTCTAAAAATGCTTTGTTTTTTGGATACACGGGGGCCCCAAAGCACATTTCCGGTGAAATCTCAACATCAAATTTTTGAATCGAATACAATATTTCCCCAGAGAGAAAAACAGAGAGAGAGAAATAGAGATAGAGAGAGAGATAGAGAGAGAGATAGATAGAGAGAGAGAGAATCGTATATCTTTAGCCCGCCAGATTTTTAAATGCTTTCTCCTAAGAATTTTGTGCATCCCTTGTGGAATGTCACTTTAAATGTTTTCATGAGAATCCTTCGGGCAGCAATTACTAGCATTTATGAGCTACAGAGACCGGCGGCTGGCATTTCCGGCCCATTACTATTCACCTTTCCTAAGATAAATGTAGGTCTGTCTGCATTTTAAACAAAACTACGCCGTTTGAACGCATAGATGGAAAACCGACTTTTGTTGAGCAGCTGAGTCAAAGAAATGTGGATTTTGAAAGTCCCTTAGCACTCCTTTGTCCCGTGTGTACATTAACTTCTGGAAGTTTAGTTTTTGAAGCATTAGACGTTTCAAAAGTCAACCCTACTCAGTTCTAAATGTATTGTAAGTTTTCACTCTAATTCTTTAATATCTAAAAAGTTTTGGAAGCTCCGTTACAAGCTCTAAGTCACCCGAGACTCGCGTTCTATCCCCGCTACTGGCCCATCTAACCACAGCTTCTTTTGTGGTTTTCTTTGTTTACTAGGTATTTGCTACTTTGGTTACTTCCTTTCCGTGAGTTCACCATCATTCCATTTAGTCTTTTCGGGTCGGAAGTGTCGGCAAAGTTGCGAATCTGGCGCTGCTGCGTGGTGGAATTTGCGCTATGTAACTGTTGTTCTCAGCTTAGGGGCGGTACTGTGATCATCCCTCACCGCAGGGCTGGGTCTCCACGAAGACACCTGCGCTGAGATGAACCTTCAGCACATCTTAGGGCCCCGAGCTGGTTCTTTGTTTTCAGCAAACGCGAGGGCACTCCCATGTCCTTTCTCCCTCTCTCCCTCTCGGGATCTGACTAGAGTTTCAGTTTAGATTCTCCTTCGTTTGTACTCTACCTTGTAAGTCTACCTCTATTTGTAAATCTACATCTTGTGACTGTACAGAAAAAGTTTACCTTCCATATTTTAGTACTTAAGGAAAAAGTTAAGCCACACTACAGTTTTCAGAGACTACTGTATTTCTCTGTACCACTTAGCTACAAATATACCTGTTTAGCTGCACACTTGCCCACATCTTATGACATACTACCTTAAAAATGTGATATACGATTTCTACTACTTCATGCACCTTCAGATCGATTTGTTTAAAATTTTAGTAGCTTGTATCTCCGAGCAGGGAACAAGTTTTAGTAGTCGTAAGCTTTCACAGTTGGAGTCAGAATAATTACTAGTGATTCTTACGGGCCGCTAAGCCATGGTCTGCTGGAGTTTCGATGTCCAGAAAGTTCATTCATATCTCAGTAAACATCTTCACTGGTAGGGTCTTAATGTACAAGTCGAAGATTCAGTCGCAACTTAACCTATTCAGTTCAGTTCAGTTGCAGGGCCTAGAAGAATAGTTTTAGAAAAATGACAACTCTCCTACCTTGTAGATCAGAAGCATGTTAAACACAAACAAGATTCAATTTAGAAATGCAAAGTAACCAAATTACATTTTTAAGGAGAAAAGTGAGTGCATAAGTTCGGATCCCTTCAAATTTGGAAAACATAGAATAGAATAGAAGTGTGTGTGTGTGTGTGTGTGTGTGTGTGTGTGTGTGAGTGAGTGAGAGAGAGAGAGAGAGAGAGAGAGAGAGAGGGAGAGGGAGAGAGAGCGCGCGCGTGCGCGTTTGTGTGGGTGCGTGTGCGTGCGCGCGTGCGCGTAAATGGAGGACTCTAGACTGTCAAAAATTGTATTTAACTTTAAGGAAATTGGGAAAAGGGATAATGGTGACTGAAAGGAAGATGGAAATATAATCTGTAAAACTCTGAAGGTATAATAGATCATTATGTTCTCCTTGTGGTGAAGAAGATAGTTCTTTTCTCTATTGTAACTTGTATAGATAGCTGTTCAAGTCAAAATTTGGGTGTAACATTACTACTATTTGCGAAATTAATTAATCCTTTTTGAGAGTTTCATCATGCTATTCCTATTTCTTTAAAATTATAATTTATCATTTTCATATCTACTAATGCTTATGTATTGCACTTTGAAGTGAGTTAATAGCATACCGTACTTGAAGCAGTGTTGTGATGATTTTACTTTCCTGTAAATCGCAACGACATCGAATTTCTAAGGTTTCATTAAGGTTCTAAGCACTTGCATAAAGAATCAGTGTTTAGAAGAGTTTGTCAAGTTTTAAATTATAAACAAGTAAATGCATACTAGCTGTCAATTCAGGAGTTAATCTCGTGCAATATTCATTAACATGTTAAAAAGTTAGAATAAACTAATTGTAATCGCTTTTATTGCAAATTATATTTAAAAGGTTAATCCATTTTAAAATAATTAGGAAGCATACTTGAGCTTAATCTGTTTTGTATATTTTCCTATAAATCACTGAATAAATGTTAAATAAATTTTCATCTCTATCGCTAATCTAATAGATCCTCAAGACAAATTTTGACTTATCTGCAATAATGAGACAATCGCCTTTCTCTAATGACTTACTGATTTCATTCGCGCAATTTTCAGCCGCGTGCACCTTATGTCCTTTAAATTACACTCTGTTTAAAAATGATGATAAAGCAAATGTTGCTACAGGTATTTACTTCCATTACACAGCGGAAGCTTTGCTGCCTCGAGACCTTAATTTGAATTCTCTCTAACCTCACCAAAATACTTGGGGAACAAAGAAACACCGTAATCGTTATATAACCACAGGTATATGTTTGATTTTCAGTTCCATTCAAGGTGCCTTTTATTTCTCAAGGATAGTGTATCTGTTAGATGTTCCTTCATGGTGAATTAGAAAACTTTCTTCAGTGGAGAAGCTAAGTGTCATTTGACCAGAATATAATAAAGAAAGCACATGCAATAAATACCCTTCAGTATCTTTGTTCATGAAAGGGAAAATAGAATACAATATGAATACAATTTAGACTGGTTTAGCTGGTGATGCACAAGTTAGTTTCAAATATGAAAGATTATGCAATTTATACCGCTCGCGAAAGTTAAAGGCATGTGAACGCTGGCCAATACTTAAGCGGAGCGCTGTTGCCAAGCGTTGCGCGTGCACCGCCAGAGGTTCTGTACATAAGAGCGTGTATCACATTCGGCAGCGCTGGTTGGAGGGGCAAACTTAGGATTCGCTGGAGTCTGCAGTACGACCCGACCCCATATGCCTTTAACTTTTGCGAAGATTATAATTTATTTCCACTGATGTTGTTCAGGAAATTACTGCACAATAGGTAGTAGGTTTCTATGCTGAAACCTCGCTATCACCCCTTGTGTACTATTTCATAATTTTTCCGTAATAATCATAATAAAGAAAGAATTATTTCCTGATATTCAATAAATAGCATGAAATATCGACAATTATTACATTTATGACACCCTTAAACTTCACCTGTTAGGCCAAGTGCTGCAACTGTTGCACAGCAAGCAATTTTTGCGATAGATGGGTAATGAAATAAACTCAATTATTCCTATCAAAGGAACGTAACGGAGTCAGTTGTCAATAATTTCAATAATTTAAATGTAAACTTTCGTTGCTTCTCCTTGATATGATAGTTGCTAAATAACAAGCTACCCACAGTTTTCGCAGAAACCCCTTAAATATTGAACCTAATATGTCGAAACGAAAGACTATTAAAGTTTTCCAGTCTCAGGGAATCCGATTTATGGCGCAGAACATGTAATGATCAACTGAAAAATTTTCTCGGTTGCTAGTTATGCATATCAGTTTAATAAATTACCTTACGCTGGACTGTTGGCTTCCCTTCTTCAGCATAGCCATCCAAGGTACTAAAACTGACACAGCTCTTTAAACTAGACATTTGAACTTTGAGCTCTGGAGTTCTTCTGCCAAGTAGGCCATGAGCAAATCGTGGACCTGTGCAAGGGTAATAATGTTTTGGTAGCCCACAGTAGGGAGTAAATGATTGTGGTGGGTATGTACACCGGGCGGAACTCTCTTTGTACGCATCTGCACGTAATTGATATGATTGATAACCCATTATGTAAGAAGTGTGATGAAGAGGATGTATATCATCTGCGAGTGTGTATAGCTTATGCATGGCGTTAAGATTTCGCTAGCATCTCTTTTTTGGAACCTAAGGATATTAAAGGTATTAAACCTAAGACCTTGGTTAGCTTTAGTTTAAAATTAGACTGATATCGCAGCTAAAAACACCGCAATACTCACCGTGTCTCACCGTCAACCTCCAGCCATCAACGGTGGATTGTACCGTGAAGATAATGTAGATCTCAGTGCCAACAGAAAATTAGGATAGAGGACAGGAGTTAAGGGCACAGGTTGAAAAGAAAAACGCACAATGGAACCCTGTGTAAATTTATTACACACGAGTACAAATGGAACCAACATCAATCAATTAACATCCATGACACGTTTCGAATGCATACCTACTCGTATACAGGCAGTGTAGTGGTAGGTACTATACGAAGAGACGTCGCAGTTAACAAACAACCCCATCCTTACTATATTTTGACAAAGACTACAAAAGCCAGTTCAGTTACTTTTCTATCACTTTATCTCCTAAAGCTTCACCACAAATAGGTACAATTTTCTTCTCGTAGTTAAGATGGTCCATAGTCTTTCGGGCTATCACAACTCGCAATTGTTCTTCTCACAACCTTGTTCAGCCCTTTCGGTGTCTTTTTTCACTCCCTCTGTCTCTCATACCCTAATTACGTTACAATCACTTTCGACGCACGCACAGCTGTCTCGCACTAACTGACACACTGGTCGAGATGTGTGTAATTCAACTCTAAAACTCACTTCTCTGGACTTCGTATGTGCTGGGGATGCAGTAACACTGACCTTCTTAAGTTCCACACACATACACACGCACCGGAAATGACGCAGCTAGAAGTCTCGCGAACGTTCTCGCAACCCCCTTTATTTCTGCCGCTTTTATTGTTGACGGCCACGTACACACGCGTTCGCACGAGGCAGCAAGGCCCTGCACGCCTTTACTGGATCGCCATGTGGTGCGCAGTAACTTGGCTCCGTCCGTCCTTTGTGGTGCGCCGAGCCCGAGGTCACAATATATATTTTTTATTGTATTGGTGGACATCAGTTACAATCAGATTTTACCTGTCTCTTAGTGACCCTTGGTCGCTGTTGAGTTGAATGTACAGAGATAAGTTGAAGCCAACTGCTTGAAAATTCCTATACCTACTTATCAACCTACTGAAAGAAGAATCCAGGGATGGTTAAGAACACGACGGATTGAGAAACAATACTTCTAAAGCAGGAAGAGTCCTTGATTTAATCCTGCAGGCAGATGGTGATAGCGAAGACTTGCATAGGCAGTAAACTCTGAGGAATTCCTGAACATGCATAAAAGCGTTTTTAAAGAATCGGTGAAGTACGTATATGCATGAACATAACTTAACCGCACGCGATGGCTCTCAAAAGACAGCATGAACTCCAAGCCTAGGACTTCGTAGCGATACGATTGTGGAAAGCCAGAGAACTGTCGAGTTACTTAATCATGAACGATTTGTACGGTAGAGGTGTGTCAAGTCTTGGTGAATAAACACACCAAGGGGTCTCCCATTCATCTTTTTGTATTCCCAGTCAAGTGCTGCAGTAAGTATCCGATTTGCATGCTGAAGACAGACGGAGTCCTCAGGAATGTCAGGAAAGAAAGAGAGGGAGAGAGACTCTGGAAGTCGATAACTCAACCGCAAGAACGTGAATGGCGATGAATAATTTCACTGTTTTAAATCGGACTGCTTTACAGCACCGATCTTAACTGTTTTACCTTTTTTTTTCTGATCATCTAACACGCAATTTGTCTCTGCCAATAATAAAAAAATTAGACGTGTGCCTGTGTGTGCTCACACGTGCGCAAGCACTGTCAACTTCACTTCAGGCACTTCAGAAAACGCCTATATTTGTTCGAAATGCAAAGAGTTATACTTCCAATGTAAAATTAAAAGAAATTATTAATTATGGATTAAAATTTGTCTTCTGTTAATTACCATACTAGATCAGTGGATACGTGTATCTAATTTTAATGTTTAAATGCAGCGGAAACGGCTTATCAGTGAAACAGACATGTGCAATAATAGTGGAGGAACATGCCCAAAAGAAAACAAACGATGCCAAAGGTCCACTTAAATCAGAATGGGAACTTTTTTATTTCTCTGACAGTCATGAGGATAGTTTGCGTACAATAATTATGCGTGTGAGAAATTCATCTGCTGAAAGACACTAATAGAGTACACACAGAAACATAGTGAAGTCATAGCGAGCGCTAGAGAGGAAGAATTAAAGAGGTTGCTACGTCTTGGAGAAAAGCATTCTTTATCCAAAAAAGAGTTTTGTACCAGTGCTTTCAGATCATTAAAACGAAAGACCAGATATGATCATAACAAACCAAATTAGCCAGGTTGACGTTCGCCGCACGTAAACATTACGCAGTGAGAGAGAAGCAGCGCTGAAAGTGTGACAGAGGGAGGCGGCAAAGCTAGGGACTCTACCTTAAGGACAGAGCAAGTGGAGATTTACACCGAGGTCAACTTTTTGTAGTCAAAATCATAATAAATTATAATTACATATAGTACTACAAATATAGTGGAGCATGCACAGGGAATCAATAAAAAAAGATAATAGTAATAATAATCATCATAATAATAGAAATAACAGCAACTACAACAATAATAATAGTACCTTTAATAAACAATTTATCTATGGCTTTGTCTACCTATCACAAACACTGACTACTGTGCTGATTGCACTTCTTTTGTTCGGGTTACATATTTTGTTTCGCAACTCCCAATTTTGCCGTGGGAGTGCGCGTTAGCCAGTTGATTTTCTTGGCTGCGGGCCTGACTAGACGAGCTCAGAGGTGATCCTATCTGCCGTGCAGTGTTAAGTAAAGTAGTAATTGCTTGGGCTTAAAGCATGTGATTGTACTTTGTAAAATGGCATTTCTGACCATGAACTTGCCTGAGTTGTGATTCCAGTGCGGATTATGTTAATTGTTTTGGAAAATAATTCTCGGGAATTTGCAAATGTACCTACGCGAGTAACCAGGGTTTTCAGAGACTCGAACACGTGCCCAATTTCTCAGCTTGCTTGAGGTTGTATGGAGCAAACCTGTAGTTCAGTTGTATATTGCGCCATTCATCTTGTTTAAAGGGGGTATTATGTGGATTACTGATCCATGTCATTAAATGTTCACTTTCTTTTTCGATTTACAAATGTTAATATAAATGTAAATGTTGAATTGAATAGGAGCAATTTTGTAACTTGTAATGTATGATGTCTGAAGGGCGAGTGTTGTATTTTGTTCGAAATTACATATCAGTTAAAAATCAAGAGTCCCTACTCAAGTTATTTAGCCTAATGTATCTTCCGTTACTTTGCAAAGTGTGATCATTTGTAATGCTTTACTAAGTAAATGCAATTACTCAGACGTTTGATTGTGTACTTTATAAAGAAAGAGGCGGGGCAAACCTTTGCCAGAATTGGTTCTGCCGGCTACCTTCAACAGCAGAGTCCTTTCCTATAAATTCCTTAGCCCTTTTCACAATTGTTCCAAGGCCCCACGGACACTACAGCGAAAACTAATCAAAATTGGTCATATTTTATGTGTGAATTTCCTTGATATTCTTTTGTTCTCTGCCAATATCTCGGGTTTCTACCACTAATCAAGAAGTGGTGCTCCACAAGCATATTGTTCCTCTTCTATATTAGTTGGGCTAGTTGTCAGAAGTTTACGGCAAAGCAATTAGGAAATATACAGGTTAGGAAGGTAAGAATATGAGTAACTGATGACCAAACTGACTACTTTCCTCCCATCGCAAAAGTATGAAACAACGGAGAAATGTGGTGTAACTCGGTTGAGGACATTTTATTGCTGGAAATTTGGTTTACCCCTTCTTCGTGCAAAATTTAATTCGATAAGGTAAATACCAGACTTTTCCATTTACGATTGCTGCATATTCAAAGTCAAGTATGCAAATTCCAACAACTTTTTCTCTTAATAGCCTGAATCTTGCATCATTCATTCTCAGCGAGTAAATAATAAAAAAGAGGACGAGAAAAGGAAAGAAATAAAAATTAACATGCACCTTAGCAGCTTAAATAACAAATGCCTGCCTGGCTATAATACCTCTCTTGGATGATTTCTTTTTCTGTAAAGTAGGAAAAATATCGAACTAGCTAGCATAATTAACAGTTTTGAAGTTTTACTGATGCTATGAACAGCTAAAGAACATTTAGTGATTATTTGGTGCGAATATTTCAAGGTTTAAGGCGGGTTCATTTCTGTATGCTTAGTTTCGTTACACCAAAGGACGATTTACTTCATTTTCATTGTTTTATTTTTTAAACTAATATATTGTGACGCAGTGACTATAACCCAAGAAGCGAGAGATTTGCGTCGACCTACCGCCAGTTGGAGTGATAAAAACAGATGCGTTCTTAACCAGCATACATAACAAAATGCTATCGACAGATAACAAGTGTCTTCTAGAAGCTTCACTTCTTCCCGGGTTCTCGAACGTGCTGGAATCCTGTGGAAATGACAAAGGTTTTATAACTAAGCGAGTGAGTGCGTTTCAGGCCGACTTTAACTGTGGGGTTACGAGTGTGATTCTGACGTCAGCGCTGTTTTTTTTTTTTTTTTTTTTTTTTTTTTTTTTTTTGAATTAACATCCTCCAACGTGATATACCACATCGGACGATGAATGAGTGAAATTAGTTAAATGTGCTCAAATGAGCCCGGGGTCCATAGAGCTTAATCCCAGCAACGCTAAGCCTTATTCCATAACTAGGCTACCAAGGGGGAGGGGGGGGGGATACTGTGTGACCACCTCTGGTAACAAAATGCTTGAGCGGTTTAAAAAAAAATATTTTAAAAATGGGTATTGTAACTTGTCGTGTATATAAAGGTAATGTTTAACATTCTTTAACTATTCCGTTTTACTTTACACGAATCACATTATACCAAAGGAGAGTACTTTGGTACCATCTTGATATTTAATTTTTTCTCAAAAAGACCAACAATGAAAACTTTTAAACAATTACGCAATTCAGTAGTAGAAACAGTGATTGACTATTAACTACATGCCTTTACCCAACAAACTGAAACACATAATTTAAAAAATTACAGAAGGTGCACATGAAGCACCCACCGTCTCCGTCCAGAGTTCAGATGTTTTTAGAGTAAATTTTATTATTCATCTGCTGGAGGGGATAATGTTTATATACTCAGCACATAAGATATCAATGTAAAATATCATTTGAAATAATTGTCATGATTTATAAAATGATTAATAAAAAATTCTGGAAAAACAATTGAGAACTTTGAGATCAGTGGTAATTTAACTCACTATGGTGTATATTCTGTACATTCAGATTAACTTGTCCCTTTAAATAAATAACTTCAAAATTACTAGATATATTGCAATAAAACGTTGTATGCATACTAATTATTTTGTATGTTACTACGGTATAAACCTCAAAAGCGTTTGTATATTCATAGAATTTAGAAATTTTACCTATGTGTGCCCTTAAACTTGTTTCACAATGAATACGTTACATGGTGATGTTGTTTTCAAGATATTTTTTGCGCTGACCATATTTTCCTAAGTTGTTTTTATGTAAGCAGCCTGTTTGTGTAGTTATGGATTCAGAACAAGCTGCTAGAACTAGCCAGAGACATGAGACACTGGACCACAAACAGGCTACATCTTCCCATTTATCAAGCAGTTATATGATCCCACCAGAACGTTTGTTTCAGCAAGCAGGATCTTCAGAATGAGCTGTAGGAGAGGGGGATGGGAGAATAGAAAGTAATATATTTTCACTAGCCACTCTCGTGCTGTGTCCAGTTGGTGTTACAAAGGTCAAGGTTGTACCTTATTTACTTTTTAATATCATAAGTTAAGTATGATCCGGTATAATAGTGGTTTTCAAAGAAAAGTCAAATATCACTGATAGTTAAAAGGTAAATGATGAAGCAAGGACAAGTTTTGTGGGCGAGGACGTTACCGAATAGGAATATGTAATCAGCTAAATTGGAGGCCTCATAGTTCAAAGATTCTATGTAATTTTCAGAAAGGCATTCATTAGCATTGTTCTAGCAATTTATACTTTTTATTCTGGACCTCGGATAGCCTGAGAGTTAGAGGTCTTCCCCTGAAATAATCTAAATTACATATAAATGTAGGCGGGATTTTTTCAGTTTGTTTCTTATAAAAATGAGTTTAATAGTGATGATGATGATGTGGAGGAGGAGAATGCTAATAATAATAATGATAATGATAATGATAATAACGATAATAATGATAATGATAACGATAATAATGATAATGATAATGATAACGATAATAATGATAATGATAACGATAATAATGATAATGATGATGATAATGATGATGATGATAATAATGATGATAATGATAATGATAGTAATAATGATGATGGATATAATAATAATAATAATAATAATAATAATAATAATAATAATAATAATAATAATAATAATAATAATAATAATAATAATAATAATAATAATAATAATAATAATAATAATAATAATAATAATAATAATAATAATAATAATAATAATAATAATAATAATAATAATAATAATAATAATAATAATAATAATAATAATAATAATAATAATAATAATAATAATAATAATAATAATAATAATAATAATAATAATAATAATAATAATAATAATAATAATAATAATAATAATAATAATAATAATAATAATAATAATAATAATAATAATAATAATAATAATAATAATAATAATAATAATAATAATAATAATAATAATAATAATAATAATAATAATAATAATAATAATAATAATAATAATAATAATAATAATAATAATAATAATAATAATAATAATAATAATAATAATAATAATAATAATAATAATAATAATAATAATAATAATAATAATAATAATAATAATAATAATCATCATTTAATGCATATCTCTATGTACAAGATGAAAGGTACTACTGCGGCCACACGTTAACCATGGATTCTACATGATGGGTGTAACAAATATGTCCAGTACAATTATTGTTCAAGAATCGTTTCGCCGAAAAAAAATAATTCGTGTCACATATTTGGAGTCATCTAGCTTCTTGACGAATGGATATAAATTATGTATTATGTCACTAACTATGGTGCAAACATTGTGTGAAAATGTAATGCATTTCTACCTTAATTCGAATGAATTTAGTCAAAGTTGAATGTTAAAATGTCATACAATTTAACTTTAGAAAGAGATTTGGCAACGCCAGGTTAACATTAAATACAGAATTGCTCATACGAATATAATGTTTGGGCGACAGTTAATCAAATAATAAACAATTTAAAAATCCCACAATATATTGCAACAAAAAGGCAACAAATTGTGGTTTTTTTAAAGTTTAATTTACACAAAAACCGTTGAATTGATTGAAATATGCCAAAGGAAAAAGTTGTTTATTCAATTTTCTATGAATATAGCCATAAATCCAGAACCTTCAGTGAATAATAATTTAGCCAGGTGATGATAACTTTTTTTGATAAAAATATTCTTTTTTCTAGAAAACTATAAACTTTTCAACATTTTGGTATTAGACTTTCTTGTTATTCACAACATGAGAAATTTGCTGTTAAAGTCTGGCGGATCATTTCACCTCCATCCAGTATATGAAATTTTCTTTATCAATTTATGTGTAGGAAACAGAGAGAGAGCAATGTTTTCCACATAAACATTAGATTTCAACATATAAATAAGTGTTTGCGCGAGTGTAAACAGCATAACCCAAAGAAGTTTTGAATGAACACCAAACTTGATGTTAAAAAAGCAACATGAAGATTTTCAATAATTTGCCGTTACATTTAGGCAAACTTAAATAATGTTCGTAATTGAAACTTTTCAGTTATTGTTATGCCCATATTTATGTATTTGAAATGTGAGTACTCAAAGGTAAGAAGACCTCTTCATTTTGGATAATTTTTGCATAAATGGTAAACGTAAGAGACAAAAAAAAAAAAAAAAAAAAAAAAAAAAAAAAAAAAAAAAAAACTCACTAAGTAAAAAATGTGGATGTCGTTAAAACAGAATTTATGCCAGATACTTTTCTTCTTTTGAGTGAAACATTTTCGAGATATTCTTTATTATTTGTTTGAATTTGCTAATACTTTTCTCAAATAGGGATATGATATTCGTTTTTATCCCTTGGTTGTGCAATGAGAACGGAATTTCAAGGGTATTGCATAACAGACAGCTCTTGGAGCATTTCACTATCACTTAAACCCTACTGTATTCCCATATTCCCCTTGCACCTCCTAGAAAATTAGCGATAAGACAATTTCTGAAAATGCTTATATCAATTAAAATGCAGTAGATAGAGAAATAAGCAAGTGCAGGAATAGTGCGTAGTGAGCACAGCTCTGAATATAATATGTTGAATATAGTATGAATATGTTGCGAACATAATTTCTCCAAGTTCAACTATATTAAAGGTCTGTATCGCAGTAGGTTACGCGACGATTACTTGGCTATGCACTTTGACTTTGTCGCCAAATATTGACAGACTTCTTAAACGTAAGCAGCACCAAACAACTCACTAATAAACAGATGTTTATTGCATATGATTTCAAGGCGCTTTTGTAACTCGAACATAACGTACATATAACCAAACCACCACTGCATCACAATGCACGTCTGAGTGTTAAGAGTGGCACAGTATGCATAAAGTGCAAACCTTTCCTCTTCGTAAACATTGGACATCGCTGAGCTATATGGTAACATTTTTACTTTCTCTACTGGAAAGTAGGGGAAGTATTGTATTCCACTCAAAAATTCGATGTCGAGATTTCACCAGAAATATATGTTTTAAGGACCCCTGAATAAAAAAAAGCAATTTTAGAAAAAGGTTCGTGTGTGTGTGTGTGTGTGTGTGTGTGTGTGTGTGTGTGTGTGTGTGTGTGTGTGTGTGTGTGTGTGTGTGTGTGTGTGTGTGTGTGTGTGTGTGTGTGTGTGTGTGTGTGTGTGTGTGTGTGTGTGTGTGTGTGTGTGTGTGTGTGTGTGTGTGTGTGTGTGTGTGTGTGTGTGTGTGTGTGTGTGTGTGTGTGTGTGTGTGTGTGTGTGTGTGTGTGTGTGTGTGTGTGTGTGTGTGTGTGTGTGTGTGTGTGTGTGTGTGTGTGTGTGTGTGTGTGTGTGTGTGTGTGTGTGTGTGTGTGTGTGTGTGTGTGTGTGTGTGTGTGTGTGTGTGTGTGTGTGTGTGTGTGTGTGTGTGTGTGTGTGTGTGTGTGTGTGTGTGTGTGTGTGTGTGTGTGTGTGTGTGTGTGTGTGTGTGTGTGTGTGTGTGTGTGTGTGTGTGTGTGTGTGTGTGTGTGTGTGTGTGTGTGTGTGTGTGTGTGTGTGTGTGTGTGTGTGTGTGTGTGTGTGTGTGTGTGTGTGTGTGTGTGTGTGTGTGTGTGTGTGTGTGTGTGTGTGTGTGTGTGTGTGTGTGTGTGTGTGTGTGTGTGTGTGTGTGTGTGTGTGTGTGTGTGTGTGTGTGTGTGTGTGTGTGTGTGTGTGTGTGTGTGTGTGTGTGTGTGTGTGTGTGTGTGTGTGTGTGTGTGTGTGTGTGTGTGTGTGTGTGTGTGTGTGTGTGTGTGTGTGTGTGTGTGTGTGTGTGTGTGTGTGTGTGTGTGTGTGTGTGTGTGTGTGTGTGTGTGTGTGTGTGTGTGTGTGTGTGTGTGTGTGTGTGTGTGTGTGTGTGTGTGTGTGTGTGTGTGTGTGTGTGTGTGTGTGTGTGTGTGTGTGTGTGTGTGTGTGTGTGTGTGTGTGTGTGTGTGTGTGTGTGTGTGTGTGTGTGTGTGTGTGTGTGTGTGTGTGTGTGTGTGTGTGTGTGTGTGTGTGTGTGTGTGTGTGTGTGTGTGTGTGTGTGTGTGTGTGTGTGTGTGTGTGTGTGTGTGTGTGTGTGTGTGTGTGTGTGTGTGTGTGTGTGTGTGTGTGTGTGTGTGTGTGTGTGTGTGTGTGTGTGTGTGTGTGTGTGTGTGTGTGTGTGTGTGTGTGTGTGTGTGTGTGTGTGTGTGTGTGTGTGTGTGTGTGTGTGTGTGTGTGTGTGTGTGTGTGTGTGTGTGTGTGTGTGTGTGTGTGTGTGTGTGTGTGTGTGTGTGTGTGTGTGTGTGTGTGTGTGTGTGTGTGTGTGTGTGTGTGTGTGTGTGTGTGTGTGTGTGTGTGTGTGTGTGTGTGTGTGTGTGTGTGTGTGTGTGTGTGTGTGTGTGTGTGTGTGTGTGTGTGTGTGTGTGTGTGTGTGTGTGTGTGTGTGTGTGTGTGTGTGTGTGTGTGTGTGTGTGTGTGTGTGTGTGTGTGTGTGTGTGTGTGTGTGTGTGTGTGTGTGTGTGTGTGTGTGTGTGTGTGTGTGTGTGTGTGTGTGTGTGTGGACATCATAACTCAGAAACGAAAAGTCAGTTAAAAACCAAAGCTGGTATTTAAGTTTGTCTTTCAAGGATACGACACGAAGATTTTGAAGAAAATAGCCCCACCCTAAACTACCCTTTACATGGAATATTTTTCGAAAATTTTGATTTTCTTATAAATGGCTCTAACGATTTTGATTAAAATGCCATATGTTTGAGATATTTTTATGACAAATGAAATGTATATTTTGAATTTTCTGGCTATAGCCCCTGTAGTCGTATTTATTCTGGACGACTTTTGCATAACAGGTAAACCGTTAGAGATAGACCAAATCATACTGTACAAAAAACGTACATCTTGCTAAAATACACAATTTATGTCTCAATAAATTTTGTTATAGGTTGAACCATTTCGGATATATTCCTTGTTATGTGTGTGAGTTTCGGAAAACTTAAAGCTTTCGTGAACTGGAACATCGTTGTTCATATTTGTGTATGTTAAGTGTGCAAAGAGAACGGAATCTCAAAGCTTTAAAAGATTTGACTATCGCTCAAAGTCTACTGTACTCTAATATTCCCCTTGCACCTACAAGGAAATAAGCAACAAGATAATTTGTACAAATGTTTATTTTAACTAACACGAAGAAGACATAGGAATAAGAGTTTGTAAAGAAAGTCATGTGAGTGCAACACCAGACTTTTGCTGAAGTCTTGCAGATTTCCTGCTTGGCTGCTCCGATATTTATTACTTAATTTCATGGAATTTAGAATAGTTATACATTTTTTAAGGGACTTTTTAGTGATATTACTATACAGTCAATGGATGTTAAACTAGTTATGCAGGAGTAAGCAGACAGAAATAAAACTACAATAGATAAATTTGTCACTGCTAGGAGATTAAAATGTGTATAATTTGGGTCATATAAGTATTATATTTACAACCTTACTAAATTTTATTAGACAAGGTTGTTGGCTTATTCTTCTCAAGGATATAATTTATGGTATAGTATGGGCATAAAACTCGATTTTTTTCTATCGACAGCTATATGTAGAATGAACTAAGCTAATGTGACGCTTTTATAGTTTTATACTTCATGGATTTACTTATACCAGGATGCGCAGAAAATAAGATGAAGCTAGTGTTCAGATTAAAACTGCTAATTACAGTGTTAGAGTATGTACTGAAACATACTTCTCATGACGAGCTTACTAGTTTAAATAAGGAGTCTGTAATTAACTCTCACCTACTTGAGGTCACAGTTCACGTGCCATTAGCCAGTACCGGATATGTCATCGAGATGGCCATGACTTCAGCATAGCTGCTGTTGAGTATAAGTTATTCTATAACTCATATAATGAAAATGCTATCTAAACACGGTTATTGTGTATAGCTTCTGTAGATGACCTTTCCTGTCACTGTCATATGCTGCGCAGAATCTCTGGTTACGTAGTTAAGCCTCTTATGTAAAGCGTGAAAAGGCATATTTCTCTTGTAGAAAAATATAGTATTACTGAGTGTGGTGCATTTTGAAATTTTACTGACTATCCATATACATAATGTCTCCACGGTAACGTCTGAGACTCGCGTGTGGGAGATTACGGGTTCAACTCCTGACCACCGTCCTTGCTTTTACGTTGTTTTTCCTGGCAGGTAGGCCATTTCTGTGGCGGTTTCTCATTTCCCACTATTTCCTTTTCATCACTCACCTTGTTTCGCATTTTTCACATGTGTCTCTAGGTTTTATGACATATTACGGTGCCGGACAGATGGCGTGGATGTCTGCTCAAAGGAAAGAACACCCCCGTTTACACGAGGCCTACTTCGTCGACAAGACGTTCATTGCAACTCTAGAAGACGGATAGGTCCTTGAACCTGGAACTGTGAAGGACTTCCGCACGTATTTGCGGTTTGCAGCCGTTTTATAGAGATAATTAAATTAGGAAGTTTCACTGGAAAATTAACCTATGT
Source organism: Tenodera sinensis (assembly GCA_030765045.1). Classification (NCBI taxonomy): domain Eukaryota; kingdom Metazoa; phylum Arthropoda; class Insecta; order Mantodea; family Mantidae; genus Tenodera; species Tenodera sinensis. The sequence continues at coordinate 120,082,686 of CM060961.1, read as the reverse complement.
GTAGTAATAGAAATAGTGACCTATCCTGTCTGACGTTTACAACATTTACATAGCTAACCCTAAGTTCCAACCAGACCTCATCACTTCTCCCTATGAGTGTTTTGAATTAAGTTAAATTCATATGGCCACTATTATTTATTTTTATTACTACTATACACCAATATTGCAACATATTTTTTGTCTAGTCCGTGTTAATCCAGAGAAAGCTTTGCAGAAGTAATTCATTGTAGAACAGAGGGATGAAGGAAACAGAATCGCTAGATGTTTGAAAGCCAGGTCACTTTAGTTTGGCCTAGAAATTCTCAGGGGACTCAAATAATACTCACATAACATATTCTGTTACCTACTGAAGGTAGAGGAAGCAACGGTTGAAAAGTGATATAGAAACAGCCATAGAATCTGGGAGGTGGGAACGGGAATGTGTGGCTTCAGGCAGATGTGAGGTTCCTTGGATCCATTATTGCACACTTCCATAGAATCTTAGAAGTAAAATGTGAGAGTTAAATGTTTGATTCCAGACAGATATGAGAATCTTGTCTTGAATAATTGTACACTTTTCATTGAATCTGAGAAGTAGAATGTGAAAGTTAAATGTTTGATTCCAGACAGATACGAGAATCTTGTCCTGAATTACATCGGCGTGCGAGGATTTTGCGACATGGAATACTTTACATCATAATGATCAATCGAGATGCTCAGATTTCGAAAATAATAGTTTTTGCGTATCACGTACAGATTTTGAACAACTCTGATCTTCTTCTTCACTTCATGGATTAGGCTCTCGCCTGTTCCGTCTTCACAGTGTCTCCTTCCATCTTTTCCTCGATCTCCCTACGTCCCTCTTTCCTTTAGGACTATATTGGAAAACTACAGTTTTGGCAGTCTTGTATCATCCATTCTTCCAACATGTTCAAACCATCTTCTTCTGTACCTATCCATTCTTGAGGTGATAGCTTCCACTTGTAATTCATTTCTTATATTTTCATTTCTAATTCTATCTTCTCTTGTACATCCTTTTGCTCTTCTCAAGAAGCTCATTTCGCAACTTTGTATTCTGCTGAAGGTTCTTTGCGTAGGTACCCAGTTTTCGCATCCATAAAGTAACGTTGGGACCGCCATGGTATTACAAAATTTTATTCTTGTTTCAGATCTTGTTTTATTCTTTAGGGTTTTGTGAATTGTTCCACAGATTGTTTGAAATCTCATTAATTTTTTGTTCGTATATTTATCTTTCTCATTGCTGATTTCACACCCTAAATAATTGAAGGAGGATACTTGTTCCAATACTTTATCATTAACGACTATTTTCGACCTTATTGGTATTTTACCCCAGTTTGCCATTATTTTTGACTTTTCTATTGATATTTCAATATTAATACTTTTGCATATTTGGTTAAGGTGGTGTATTGAACGTTGTAGATCATCTTCTGTTTCTTGTATAGTTACTACGTCATCTGCATATCATAAAATATTTAAAATTATTCCTTGGGCTACTTTTATGCCTGCGTCAATTTTCTGTCTCCAATTTTGGATTATTTTATTAACATAGATGTTAAAAAGTGTCGGTAATATTGGGCACCCTTGTCTGACTCCTTTATTAGTTAAAATTTCTTCTGATTTTCCTGTCTTGAATCTTAAATTTATTTTAGTATCCTCTTATAAACTTTTCACCGCCTTTACCAAATGTCTTAGGTAGCCTTGCTCTTTCATTATGATCCACAGCTTTTCTCGGTCTACATTATCAAAAGCCTTCTCGTAATCTATAAATGCTATATGTGTCTGCAGATTGTATTCTCTTCTTTTCTCCAGTATCTGCTGCAATATGAAAATATTATCTGTTGTCGATCTTCCTTTCTTGAAACCACTTTGTTCTTCACCTATCAGGGATTCAGCTAATATTTTCACTCTTGTTTATTATTCTAGCATACAATTTATAGATTGAATTCAGAAGGCTAATACCTCTGTAATTCTTGCATTGTCTTCTGTCACCTTTTTTAAACAGTGATATCACTTCTGCCACTTTCCATCTCTCTGGAATGTTTCCTTTTATCCAACATTTGTTCATAATATATAATAATCTTAAATGTAATAACATTCCTCCGTTCTTTAAAAGCTCTACATTTATTTTATCTTCTCCAGGTGCCTTTCTATTTTTCATCAATTTCAATTCGTCATTTATCTCTTCCAGATCTATTAAATCAACCGTTCCTTCTGTTTCTTCTTCCTCGTCATCTTTATTATTTTGTGGTGCGTCCTTATACCATAATTCTTTGTAATGCTTTATCCAAGTGTCTTTTCTTATCAGTTCCATTCTTGCTACATCTCTTTCGTCCTTATTAAGTTGTTTTATAACTTTATAAGCGAAATTCTGTCTCCCATGTATGTCATGCTCTATTTGGCTAATACATTTTTCCCATGATTGTTCATGAGCTTTTCTTACCGTTTGTTTTGCTAAATTGCGTTTTTCTTTGTAGGCGTTTCTTGTTTCTTCATCCTTCTTCTGTATCCACTGTAAATATGCCTTTTGCTTCTCCTTTATAATTTGTTCTATTTCCTCTTTCCAAATTCTTAAACCTTTCTTGCTTCTAATTTTCTTTTTCTTCCCTAAAACCTCATCTGCTGCTTTGTGTATACAGTTTAGTACATTTTGCCATTCAACTTCTAAATATTCCTCAGTTGTTGTCTCTAATAGATACTTTTCTAGTCTTTTCTGATACAGATCTTTAATACTTTCCTCTTGTAATAAATATACTTTATATACTTCTTCCTGGGTTATATTTTGTCTGGTTCTTAGTTTTCTCCATTTTGACCAAAATTTGAATTCTGACATCAATATATAGTGATCCGATCCAATATCACATCCTCTGTGTACGTGCACTTCTTTCAACTGGGGTCTCAATTTATCATTTATCAGAAAATAGCCAATAATAGATCTTTGACCTAGAGCTGTCCATGTATATTTATTAACATCCCGTTTTCTGAAGAATGTGTTCGTAATTTTCAGATGATTCATACTGGCAAATTGTCGAAGTACTTGCCCATTATTATTCATATGTGGTTCTACACAATCTCCTACTATTTCTGGTATAGGTACTTTCCCTACTCTAGCATTATAATCTCTACATACTATTAAATGATCATTTTTATTTATTTTATCTGTTTGTGTTTGCAATTGATCACAAAATTCTTCTGTTTCCTCCTTTTTCCATTCTTCTGGAGCATATATTCCTATCACTGTAAGGTGACCTCTGCATATTTTCATTCTTACTATTATAATTCTTTCATTCACAAAAGTATAACTTTCTACTTTCGATCTCCACTTATTATCTATGAAAATAGCTACACCTGCTCTTGCTCTTACATTCTGCTGTACTCCACTGTAGATCATTATATTATTATCCAGGTCTTTGGTTCCTTTCGTCTTCTTTTTAGTTTCCGTTGCTACCAATATATCAATAAAACAACTCTGATTCAACACAAAATTGAAAGTTCAGTACGCTAGTATTAACATCACTATTTATTCTAGTTACAGCATGGTTCATTAAAATACGCAAACATGCTAATTCATATGACGTCATACTGTATTAACGTCTATCCATGATAGAGGTAATGTTGAACCAATCTCATAAACATTTACTGCATAGGAATCCATCTTGAAATCCGCAGTCCTATTTTAAACCTCTTCTCAACCTGTCTCTTTTAAACCCGTGTTGCGTTGTGAATGTTATATATACATATAAATGGCCAGCTCGAGTGGTATAGGAGAACCTGTGTGAACAATCCTAACAATTTCTTTTATGTCTGTGGTTGTTATGTTGAAAGGCAACGGATAAGAAGCATTACCGCATTTATCAAGAGTTTATGTCTGGCCTATTTTGAAATGAAATTAGGAGAATGAGACGAAATTTTGCTCCTTATTGTGTGTAAAAATTGTGCAGAAAATCTAAGAGAATGTACAACGGAGTTCGTTCATCTATGTATATCCTTTGGTGTTCCTATGGTATGGCGGGAACAACAAAATCATATTAAGGACTGTTATTTTTGTCTGTGTAATATATCTGGATTCGATAGGAAAATCAAGATGGGCATTATATATCCAAATTTGTCATCAGCAATTAGGCCTATGCCCTATAGATCTGATGTTTCTGTTCCATACCAAATACCGTATTGCCAGAATGTAGTACTGACACTTTGAGTGTAGAATATGAAATAAATTGGTCCCCAGACTTGAAGATAATCCAAATCCAATGAATCGGTCAAAATTAAATGATTTGGTACGTGATTTGGGGTCTTACCAGAGAAAAAGTGAACTTTTAGGTTCATGGCTGAAAGAAGACAATCTTATAGCACCTACGATAGAACAACTTTCTATTGGTGCAGACATCGAGAAAAATAGTTCAACAAATATTATGTAAAAGGAGAACTAGTGCATTGTCGTGATATGCGTAACTTGACAAGTCGTCTTGGAACAACTTACGAAGCAAAGTATTGTTGTCTGTTTATTGACTTGAGCAAGAGATGTCGGAAAGGTGTTCTGCTATACGAAACGTACCAAAATGTATATACTGCCCTGAAAAATGTTAATTATAATGAACACAAGTGGTTTATGCGTTGTGATCTTAAAGTGTGCGGCCAACAAGTAGGGTACAGGAAATTTCCGTATTTGTGTGAATGGGACTCTAGAGCCAGAGAAAGGCACTGGGTTGAAACTAAATTGGCCAAAACGAAAAGATTTAGTACCAGGGACAAAATTGACTATCAAAGCTTTTGGTAACCCCGCTGCATATAAAATTAGGGATAATGAAGCAATTTGTCAAAGATTTGGACAAAAGTGGTTGCTTCCAGTATGTTATTCAGAAATGTCCAATGTTGTCTGAATCAAAAGCGAAAGAAGGCATTTTTAAGGGCCCACAGATTCGCAAACTCATGAAGGACGTTCATTTTAGAAATAGTATGACAGACATAGAGAGGTTGAACCATGAGATTCATTGAGTGAGTTTTTGGATAATGTTAAAGATTACCAAAATGAACACATTATTAAAACGATGCTCAAAAAGTGAAAGGCAATATGAGCTTAAAATTGCATTTTTTGCATTCGCAAGGAACACAAACGCAAGTCAACAAACGTAAGTCAACTCAGCGTTCGTTTTCAGCAAAGTGGAGGAGAAAATAACCATAAGATATTTTAGAAATGTTCTAGTTCAGTGTACATTGTTGTATCTATGGACTTGAGATTGTTTACTTGCTTGAATGATTTCACGCACTTTAAATTCTACTTAAAAACTGGAAAGAAACTGTAATATTACATATTTGCTTTCTGCATGGCAAGAAACGGTACGTAGTGCGAAAAAATGAAAAGCAGACTTGAATTCAGCATACCAAAATTAGGTTTAGAGAGCTGATTAACCCCGTGCCACAGAAAAAACAAGTTTAAATTCACAGGCCGGTGTTATTGCGTACCTTTCAATGAATCTGAGAAGTAGAATGTGTGAGTTAAAGGTTTGATTCCAGACATATGAGAATTTTGTCTTGAATTATTGCACATCACCACAGAATTTGAAAATATTTTTATAATCCCTAATTAACATAATTCGAATCGAATTAACACTCCACGCTCCAATTATTGCTAGTATTTACTTATAATGCATTTCGTTAGGTCGTTTCTAACATCAGTAGCCTATGTCGACTGTTGGATTTTGGTTTAGAGAACTCTCAGGCGACAATTAAGACGCCTCTCTCTGTGACTTGTATTTGAAGTTCTGGTTCTCATCAAATGTGGAGTGGAAATGACCAATTTTTCTCCACATTTCTGTATAAATATCTTTCCCCACGTAGATTTGACCCTGAACACTATTTGATAATTGAATTTTCCGTTCTATTTGGTGCTTCTCCTTCGAAATGTGCCACTACAGATTTGTCTATTTCTTTGTTCCTGATGTTCCTAAGATTTTCTTTAAGCCTTATCCTTAGGTGTCTTTTAGTTCTTCCAATATCAAAGTTATCGTACTCTTTGCAATTTATACGATAAACACTTGAACTTTTTCTTTGAACGTTTTGATCTATTTTACGTGATTTCAGATTTTTTACACTGAATTTATTCCGTGATGCCAAAGTAATGTTGTATTCTTTGAATACTTTTCGGAAAAGAAGTGTAGCTATGGGGTAGTGTGCAGATTTCCTGTGTGAGATTTTTTTATGATTGGACAAGGTGTAATTATCGCCGATTTCCTTAAATACCAAATTACTTATATACAAACAAGTAATCCGACCATCAATTGGTTTATGCATGGCAAGTCTGGGGAGCTGCAGCTGGAACAAACTTTTATCCACTTCAAGTCCTTCCAAACAGATACCTACGGACAGCCACCGCAGCAGAATGGTAAATCCCAAACGACAATATTCATTCGGACCACTATTTCCCAACCTTGAAAGAATGCATTCTACACCTCCCCAACAGTTTCTACGCAGACTTCCAGCCAGCTTTAACCATCTCATCCGCGGCCTCGAGGAAGATGACATTGACCCCGGGAAGACAGACAAAACACCCAGACTTGTGCTAGGCCAGCCATAAACCTGACATAGACGATTAACAATTAACAAAGTCATCATCACCATTATCATCAGTTGTATCATCACCATAAAAAAATCATCTGTTTCATATATTTTTCCCATCATCTAACTTTCCATTCTAAATAATTTTCCCACCATTAAACCACCATCTTTATTTTAAATAGCATCCTAAGCCAGTAATGTATTTATTCCCGATATGGCAAGAGTCGAGGGCGCCTTCCATAGGGAGGATAACCCCTCAACGATTCTCCTGCATGATAACAATTCGCTCTCTAATTTCGCAGTGTTTCCTTTACACTTACACCACTTTATTTTATTTGCGCCTACCTGTGTATGCGTATGCACACGCGCGCACGCGCACACGCACGCTCCCGCACCCGTACCCGCACCCCACCGACACACTGAACATTTTTATCTTCTTTACCATTTACAATGCTTTATAATGCTCTCGAAGTATAATGCATAGGATATTTTAAAATTTACTTATCCCATTCAGATTTCAGATCCATTACGTACTTTTAGCACTTTTTCGAAGCTTTGTTATTTTTCTGAAACATAGGAATATTGTCTCCCCAAAGCCTATATATTTTAGATTCTCTTATGCGGGCTTACAAAGGAAAACTATCTCAGAGGAATTTCATCATTCTTCTTTTTTTTTCAATAGAAAACTTAATGCGGGATTCTGTAGTAAAGGAGTCTTACACCATCTATGAATTACTTTTGTGCTTTAGTGTGTCATAGACCTACATATTAAGAACAACATTCCTTATTGAAATCACTGCATAATTCTTTTATTTGAATGTCAGAATAAATAAATGTGCATGCTGTAGAATTTAAAAACAAAACCGTTTTAAGAATGTGTGTGGCAGTTGGTGGCACTCTTATGACGCATATTATTTCACTTTCATTTATTGGAAGTCAGAGATGTATCGTTTACAGTTCTGTAAACATAGGTTATCAAGCAATTATGCATATGCCGTTCTTTGTTCTGGTCGCATTATAAGATATTACCGAAAATTGGATAGATATAAACGACCGTGAAGAGGTTGAACATAATGACTATTCTTTGAAACCTTTCAGTGTACATTAAAGCCTACGTTCAAAGACGACCTAGTTTTAAAGTAGTATTTTTATTTTGCTGCGGCTATGTGTAAATCTTGCAGGTGCGCATATAAAATACAAACTGAAGTAATGTTGCAGAAAGAAAGCATAATGTGTCGTCTTAGTGCAAACTTTAATCGGTTCTAAAGTACAACACAAATTGAATTTAATTGCTAATAAATATTATCGTGCAAAAACAAAAGCGATAATCCACCAGTGTAATAAAGTAATTTTTTCATAGTTTTCTACTATATTTTCTTTTTTTTTAGTGCAATAATAACAGTAATAATAAAAATCAGGGTAATAATAATGACGACGGTAATAATAACAATAATAATCACAACACTTATGTATAAAGTGAAAATATGATATCCCACTTCTGACACCAGTGTGACAAAATAAAATCCAGCCCAATTACCTTTCCTATGCCTTTATTTTCTTCTAACTGAATACAAAGCAAAATATATCTCTTTTACCGAGAGTTAACACAGTCTACAGTCTCTTCTTTGCAAAAATCAGGTTTTTTCCTTCCTATTCTTCAATTTGTCCAGAAAATTAGCATAATACAATTCGGTGACAGCTTTTCAAGGGATTTATTTGTTTTTAATTAACGTCCTACAGCGTAATGTCATATCGGACGGTGAGTGAAATGTGTGAAATGATGCTCAAATGAGCCCGAGGTCCATGTAGCTTCAATCTGCAGCATATTCTTGTCATCTCGTATCAACGCCACGAGTTTCTCAATGCATTTCACACAGTTTGTCTTCATTTGGTGGATCATCTTAGTGCTACCATCTCTTTGCTTCTAATGAAATTCTGAATACTCTGATTATACTTTACTCTTTACACAAAACGGGATAAAGATAGCTGCATATACGTTTCCTTGGTTGTTGACAAATGACCGACAATTCTCTGTATCTCTGAAAAGAAGATGGCAAAGTTCCATTGTAGTGTGAAAGACTGGAGCATGAAAATTTAACTTAGACGCCTGCCTCTATTTCAATCATTCTTCAATATCACTGATGAAACATCCAAATTAAGGAGATAATGAATGACATGGCAAGTAAATGCTTAATATTGTTTGTGTTATATATGTTGGTGGAAAGCTATACTCTGTAGCAATGAAATTGGGTGGCTCAGAATTACAACAGCACTTGTGGCAGAAACAAAACTTAATGGCGGCTGAAAGCCGGTACGGCATACCCGGCTTAAGCCCATAATTTACATCTCGATATAATTAACTAAATTAACCTAAGATTGTCTCTTTGGTTTATTGCAAAACTCATATGGAGAATAGTTTTCGTTGTTTTTAATTGTTTTATGTCCGTTTTTTTTTTCGTTTTTTTTTTAAATATACCTACGAATACATTGATACATCCACCCACACAGTCACACAGGCACTCACACTTGGGTATACGCCATGTGTCCCAACCCATGCACGCAGGCACACACGCGCGCGCGCGCACACACACACACACACACACACACACACACACACACACACACACCCGCACTTCACTATTACCACTTCATTATATACATTGTCACTACACTGTTTACAGTTTCTGCTGTTATCCTGCACGGCAGGTTGCAGCTCCTGGTGTTCCCGAGACGCGGGCCCCTGCAGCCTCTGCAGTGAGGCCTAGAGCCGGGATTATATGGGCGCGCATTAGTCGGCGAGCCCGGCTACATCTAAAACATTTTAATTCTTGCATGTTTTCTGTGCTTCGGCTCGCCATTGCCAATGTTGGCGATCACGTAGTTTTGCTGCTTCCTAACGCGCACCCACGCTACGGAAGCTCTTTTGTCTTTTTGTGATTGCCTCTGGGATGGATGGGATCTTGGTTCTTGTGGGCGCAAATGATATTTGTATTACCAACTTTACAGCCCCTGGCATGGTTATGATTGGATGTTGGGAGGAGGAGGGAGGAGGAGGAGGAGGAGGAGGAGGAGGTGGGAGGAGGAGAAGAAGAAGAACAATAGCGCAATAGTAACCCAAGGCGCAATGCAGGGTGCAGTACTGAAGGGTGGTATGTGGTCATCGTCCCGATTTCTCCCGGCCGGTTGTGCGGTCTACACAACCAGGCCCGCTACTTTTCAATTTTTCTCCTCAATGGCCCCTCGGGAACCTTACGAGACTGAGAACACCCCGGACCAGGTCTAGCAGCGGGAGAAAATCCCTACGCAGGTACCGGGAATCAAATCCGGGTCTCCGTTTGGTAGGCAATAGCACTACCATGGTGTTAAGGAGACGGCCCCTAAGTACGAGATGTCCATTATAATTTTATTTCACGTTTTAGGCTTAGAAAATATTTAATTTAACTGTACAATTCAATTTAATGATATCCATCAGTCTTATTAGCTCAGTTGCCTAAACTTTGGGACATAGAAGTGAAAAAATGCAAAACAAGACGCAAAACAAACAGAGGCAATGGTACTTCACTGGTTGCTCTGGTAAAAATGGCATTGATAAATTCATTGTTGAATTTAAACAGTTGCCCATGTCCGGTTTTTGACTCCTGTGTTATATAATGATTACCCGGAGAGCAGAGTCGATGTTATTGTTTTACTATCTGTACATTTTCAGCCACAAATCAGATCTACCCTGCAACAGGTTGCCACAGGTCGCCGAAAGATTGCCCACCCTTGACCACCATAAAATACGTTGCCGGCAGGAAAATGCTTGTGGATAACACAGGCAATTAATTTATTCGACAAGTTTTTTCCTCTCGCTGTCAAGGTTGGGGACGCAATTCTGTCTCCAAGGTGCCCTGATGTTCAGGATCATATCTCTTGCCATGTTTATGTAGAAATAACTTGAGTGTATAAGCGCTTTAACTTTCAAGGTGAACAACCTGCTTCAACAGACAATCTTAAATTCCGACGGTCCTAAGTCATCTACCGCTGTCGTTGGTTTCGACAATCTCCTGTTCAAACAAACCTTCATGTTGAACTACTTAGCAAAGTTTCAATAGTATGGTATATCTTTTCTTTTTCGTCTTTAAATAACGTATGCATGCATTCTGTAGATATAAACAAAAACAAAACACCTTTAAGTTCTTCTGAAACCTAAATATTTAAGAACAAATTAATATTATGCACCGTTCAATACATTGCGTCAAGCAGCGAGCTTAGGTGATAGCTGACAAATTAAGGAAAAACAAATAGTTACAAGACAATGTGGGTGTGCCTGGATGTGCTTTTAAATTGGAAGAAAATTATCAAAAGTTCCAAGTACTTCGGTGCACAAATTGTACCTATATTCGTTTTAATAAAGCTGGGAAGTTTTAAGCACTGGTTTTGAACAAATGATTTAAAGTCTTGGCGGCGCCATGGCCGAGTGGTTAGACCATTCGCTTATCACCTAGGTGGTCGGGTTTGATTCCAGGGACCCGCATGTGGTATTCATGGTGGACGAGGAGGGTTCTCCGGTTTCCCCCGCCACTCATTTTTCCGTTCATGAACTTCGCCTGCACTTCGTATCATCCTCTTTCTCACTCTTATACCTGGTGGTGGGCTGACTACCCGTTTCTCGGGCTTCACTCTGTTCGGTCCATAGGTTCGTCTGCTCCCAAACAGGCATCTGACCTTAGACACAGGCTTGTAAGTGCTAGGGGGTGTCCGTCCTTCATACGGGAGGGTAACCAAAATAAGACGATTTGAAGTATTATTTCTTATATAACCTTTCCTCATATAAAATTCTAAAGAAGAAACTAATGCAAGCAGCCTTATAAATAACAGTAACATTCATTCCAAAACTATTGACAAACTTCGTAAGAAATTTCTGTTATTTTTGGAAGGAAAATTATTAATATAGGATCTATTGAAGTTTTTGTACAGCTTTATAAATTGAAATTTATTCTTTAATTTAATATACATTTAGCTGAGGTCATCTTAATTGAATACATCCGATTTTCTCTTTTCTGAGCTTCATGAGTAAGAAACGTTTTACATGGGAGGGGTAGCATTAAACAGAGACCAATTAAAGTACATATATTTGAACAGCAAGAGATCTTTACATACAAACAAGAGTGGCCAGACCATATAGCACGGATGTCAGATAATTGACTAAACAAAGTAGTTCCAGAGGAAAGCGCAATGTGGGAAGACAAAACGTCTATGGAAAAATAATCTTTGCTGAGCCCAAACAGGCTAACTTGGTCTATCTTGCTCTTGTAGTTGTTGATGATTTAATATATATTTTGTCAAGGTAGACACGTCATATTTTAAACATTTTTGAAAATGCTGGGAAATGAAAATAGAGAACAAAGTCAAGTGACTTCTACCTTGTTCTGCAACGATGTGTTTACGCTACAATATCGCAATATACGTACTACCACCTACAGTTCGTACCAATCAAAAGTTGAACTTCATTAAACGAATTACACAGCAGCATTATCCACACAATATGTATGTGCTTGATAAACCCCAGCCCACAAAATTTGACAGGGTGAAGCCATTGTGCACGGCCAAACTTGTTTTCCAATTCAAGAGTTTAGAAGAGAACTTTTCAAATATTGAAATATATTTGACGAGATTCGACAAAATCTGATGTTGCCTTAGGGCCAAACTGAACCTCTTCAAAACGCATTGATAATTTATCACGTTCAAAGCAATTATAGCGTCAGAGTATAACGATTTTGAATGAAATATTTTTGATTACACAATGGCATATCACTTTCGCCATAGAATCAGATTACGATTAATGAATACAGTGGCAAGAATACGAATAACGGTTAGTTATATTCTACGTGTAATATTGCATTAATGCATGCTTGTATAGTTCGGAAATTGTTCATGTCTTCAACTTGTGATAATTCATGGAGCTCACAGCATATTACCATGGGCAGACTTCGCATAACCTAACCTCGCATAACCAGAAAGCCTTGCTTGTTTGCTTTTCACTGTCAGCCATGTTGCACATTTCTTGACGCACTGTAAATACTAACATTTCATTGGTTTAAGCCATCAAATCATTGTCAAGTATTTCACGCTTTAGTGCATGTCCTAATTTGCTTTTAACACATCCAGAAACTGAAAGTACTGCAAGCGCTTTGACAAGAAAAGTAGTGAAGTTATGACAACACTTGGAAAATCTTTTAAAGCATCGAATTTGACAACATTTTAACTGTATGAAAGGAGCTTAAGTGAAGCCCGGTTTGATTGCCATGGATTGGGAACTGAGCGCACATCTACTCTTGGCTTGTGTAATGGCACTGGCTCGGAGTACTGAAGATACATGATTCGAGTCCCGGCCGCAGCATTGAATTTTTCAAGTGTGATTGAGCTTTCCAACACCAGCTTCTTGCTCGCATGATATCTCCCAATCTTTGGCCAAACAATGGCTTGCTATGATTAACCATCTACATATTCACGGGATTTGACTGCACAGATTACTTCCTGTCCCCTAAATTCAAGGCTATGCTAAAAGGTCAAAGATTTGTTGGTATGGACATCATCTAAAAGGATGTGACCGCTGTTTCAAATGCGATATATGAAGAAACATTTTCCCAAGCTTTTGGTATTCTAGAAGTGTCTAAATAAACAATGAAATACATTGTGTCTTAATCTATTAAAGGTTCTTCATGAAGTTATTTTCCTCTGTAAAGCGATCCCGAAGCTTATTAAATGAAGTATTGTGCAGGGGAAATAGAACGGGGTGGTGCGGCGATAACGGTGCGACTTACATTTGGGAGGTCGTGGGTTCCGTCCCCGCGGACGACTTCACATTCAAACAGCTTGGCTATTACAAGGCTTGTAACGGCCAGAGAAAGTCTTAGCGTTGATGGCAGAGAAAAAGGATCCTCTGTGTAAATCTTCGTCCTCCTGATTGGGAACGGTCTCTGACTCCCGAGCTTCCTGCTGGGATTTACAAGTCTCCAAGGGAAGAGGAGCCGGTTATACGAACAGGGTCATGGGTTTGAGTCTCACCTTGGGCATGGGCATTTGTATGTATGTATATGTGGCAAAATAAAAGGAGTAAGCAATCAAAAAAGAAAAAGGAAACGAATAATGAAAATGAAAAAGAAAGTTAAAGTTAAACAAAAAGTTCTCATATCTCGTATCTGGTTGTGCAGAGTTACTTGGTAGTTGGGCAGCTGTTAGCAAACAGTACCTTAACACGAAGGTTGGCAAAGGTAATTTATTTCGCTATTTCCCACGTGACGACGTCTGGGGAGAAGCTATATCTTTTAGTCAGCTGGTAGAGTGACAGTCGAGGCTGCCACGCCTTTAAAGCAAGGCCTCTGTGAAAATCTGTGGTGTACAGCATTGCATCGAGCTATCAAACTTTTGTTAAGATAAGTTTTATTAAATGAATCACTTTTTGATGTAAGTGAAATGCTCCTTGGACCCTATGGTTTATCATATCGCTCCAAACATTTTAATTTCACCTTCCTACGTAAATACAAGGAAATTGTTATGCAACATTTCTTAATTTTTATCACTTTAAGAAAAAACGTTGTTTTTCAAGTTCCGCCTCTCGTATGAATTTTATGTTCTGATTCAGTGTATAACATTTCCTTTTTCTGTACTTCATGGCTGATTAAAAAGCAATCGAGAGCTGAAAGAGAAAACCGATGTTCAAGAGTAGACACCAGATACCGAAACATTTTATATTTACTTCTCGTTTATTGCTACGACATTGTCGCGCCGAAAGCCGCCGGCTCTACCAGCAAACGTCTTTTGTTTCCGCGGCCGAAAGCCGCCCGCTTAGCTTGCGTCTTTGTGAACAGAGATCAGAAAATAGACCTGAAGTTTCTTTTAAGATAATTTGTACCGTTTGTTCATTATAATTACTAAAACTTCGTTTTTTCATTGCAATTTAATCCGTATAACACGAATTGCGTATAAATGCAGCACGTATAAATAAGGTTCTATTAATAATTTTCTAAATTACATTTTGCCGGAACCTACAAAACTTCATGTATCAACACGAATTACTTAAAACTCAGTTACGTATGAAGCAGATTCAACTATATCAGTTTTCGTAAAAGGTGGCCGTTGGTCTACAAAATATAATTTGTCTTTCATCCGGGTCTGGTTATTAACGTCCTAGCTTTCAAATCTAGAGTTCGATTCCCGTGGGTTGAAGGATGGGAAATTTCCTTATTCAGGATTATTCCCCTTCTTTTCTAAAGTATGCAAGTATGAGTGAGGGTACAAGTGGTTGTGTTTCTGTGTATGTGTGTGTGTGTGTGTGTGTGTGTGTGTGTGTGTGTGTGTGTGTGTGTGTGCGTGCGTGCGTGTTTATTTAGGGAGCCTCAAGCATATTTTTTTCGGTGAAATCTCGACATCGAATTTTTGGGTGGAATACAGTACTTCCTTTACTTCACTATAGGTAGTAGAGAAAGTAAAAATTAAGAGAAAATTTAAAAAATTACACAAGCTGGGTATACAGTAACCCCCCCCCCCCACCCCTGGTAATGCGATGGTTAGTACAACAGTAAACGAGTGAACACCACTGCCCATGTGCAATTGTCCCAAAGGCAAATCCTCTGATATAAAACTTTAAATGTCACAGACGGCATATAAATGGAACAAAAGTAAAGGAAGCGGGGAGGACGTTAACAATGAAAGCTTATAAAGCAGGAAAGGGAATTGTTATGTGCTCTTTTCACATTGCTAGGGGAAAAAATGAGGTTCGAGACACAAAACATAACATGGTGCTACACAGTCATTAGAAATATGATTGTAAAGACAGAAGGCAAATCCTAAGAAGAAATTAAGGTTAATGCGGGTAACCTTATAATGTGGCAGTGTTTACACAGTTAATAGCTTTTGTAAGTAGCACTGGTGAGGTCAAATACTAGTAAGGCTAAGTAAGAGGAGAAACAAAAGAATAAGGTCACGACCTCGAAGAGGAGGGCGCTAGATGGGACGCGCCCCGAATCGATAATTATTATATCATCTTAGTCATCGCTTGAAGGGAGCATTCCTATGCCTTTTCACTTCTGCTTCAGCACTTCGCGGTCCGCTAATAGGAAAGGAACCGGCACTCTTTGGAGCATAGATCTTCGCTTCCATTAAGGAGACAAAGTAATCTGAATATATAGAAATTACATCTTAGTGAGTTAAGTTATCGCTCCTCTTAAACTCAACGGTTTCTTCTGAAATTTCTATGAATTATTTTGTAAATCATGCCAATTACGTCAATGGGCTATTTGTATTGATAGCTTATGTGCTTCAGGGTATAAAATTATTTCAATCAGGAGAAAAATAAAAAATCTGATGCGTTGAACTCACATGACTTTCTCTACTCTTGTACTAACCATTTTTACAAACTCTTATTCCTTCTTCTTCGTGTTAGTTGAGAAACATTTACAGAAATTATCTTATTGCTTACTTCCTTGTAGATATAAGGGGAAAATGGGAATACAGTAGGCTTTGAGTTTCCAGATTCCGTTCTCTTTGCACGGTTAACATATAAAAAAATGAATAGCCATGCTCCATTTGACAGAAGTATAAATTCTCCAAAACTTACACAAATAACAAGGAATATCTCCGAAATGGTTCACTCTACAAAAAAAAAATTATTCGAACATATTATTGTGTTTCAGCAAGATCCATATTTTTGTATAGTAAGATTTGGTCTATCTCTTATGGTTTACCAGTTATGCAAAAGTCATTCAGAGTAGATAGGACTTCATGGGCTATAGCAAGAAAATTAAAGATATAAATTTTATTTGTTATAAGAATATCTCAAACATCTGTCATTTTAAAGTCTATAGGCCCATTTTCTAGAAAATAAAAATTTTCGAAAAATTTTCCATGTAAAGGATAGTTTAGATTTTCTTAAAATCTTCGTGGTTCATCCTTGAAAGACATTAGACTTACATACCAACTTTGGATTTCAACCGACTTTTCGTTTTTGAGTTATGCTGTCCACAGACTGACAGACACACAGACACACACATGAACCTTTTTCTAAAAATGCTTTTTGTGTTCAGAGGGCCTCAAAACATATATTTCTGGTAAAATCTCGACATCGAATTTCTGGGTGGAATACAATACTTCATCCACTTCACTATACGTGGTAGAGAGGTAAAAATTACTTTTAAAACATGTAAATTCATGTACCCTTGTCTGCTTGCAACACAGAATCACACTTTGCACTCTTGTTCTTAGTATAACCGGTATAATCAATTATCTTATGAACCTTAACATATTTGCGAAGTCAAAAAGTAAAAACTAGAAAACTTTGCAACGTTGTTGCTTTCTTAATATCGATAATGTTATAAAATGTTATTGTAGTTAAAAAAAAGTTGGGCTGTGTGTCGTATACATACACCGAAAATTTCACCTCTCTACCTCTCATACTTTCTGAGGAAAAGGTTCATGAATCCACAAGTTTTAAAAGTACAGCTTTTTATTTTCTGATAGATGAAATACATTTTATGCTCCAAACCACATAAGCCAGCGATGCAGATAAGCACTTGAAATAATAGTCATAATTTATAAAATGACTCCTAAAATTTTCAGGAAAAATCTCTTTGTGCAGTGGTAATTTAACTTAATTTAACTCGCTAAGGGTAATTTCTGTATGTTCAGACTACCTTGCCACCATAAGTAAACTTCTTGGCTGAATCTATGACTGTTTCAGGTTTTCACCTTAATATGTTTCGGAGGCAATCGAAGGTAATAGAAGCACTTTTAGCAGTAGAAAAATCACGTGATTGAGTGGTATAGAATTAGAAATTTAAGGTTACCAGCTCTAAGTTACTAACTTTAATTTCCTGACATGTGAAGAATGCTTCTTGAATGCACTAACTATGGAATTTGAAGAATCAACCGAAATTTTACAAATAGCGAGAGGGTTAATACTAGAATTGCTGCCAGAATGTCGAGAAAACACTACATAGTAGCGTTTCTTGAAGGTACAAATAAGCAACTTTCAAAATAATTATAGTAAAAAGATGGTGTTAGCATATTACTAAGTTAAAACCAAAACATGGATAACTTCAGCATTTTGGGCAAATTACTCTATGATCAGTTTGTGCCTCAGTGTCAAGGGCAACAAACATTTTAGTTCAATATACAACAAACTAATAACATTCTTTGAATTGATATCTGAAGTTTACCAGCCGAATTATTCTTATAACCTTCTTTATGTGTAATGCTTTTCATTCTTTTGTCTCATGTCTAGACTGATGATTAGAATTAAAAAATGACCATCATAACCTTGCTGAGCATCACAGATATGAAATAAGTGGAATGATTCTAATGCATAATATTTTATTTATCAAATTTTGACAGTCTCAAAGATAAGTCTGACATGCATATGTAAAACAATTTTAAGTTTTGTATCATTAATAGATAACTTATTTTATAGTTGACATGTAATTCGTATATTTTTCCAGATACCTCTGTTTGTAAAATCTTCACATTAGCTCTAGCATACTGTTTTTTGTTTTAACTCAGTTGTAAGTCAGAAGTTCAGAGGAAACAACTATTAGATGACTTTCAGTAATTCTACAAGCATTCCATTCCCGAATCCTTTCCCTACATGCACACGCACACACACGCACGCGGGTGTGTATGTATTCAGGATTTTTCATTTAAAACCTAACGGATGTGCGGCGTTCCGCTTGTGCACGATTGGGTGTGCCACAGTCGGATTTACTCCTACATAAACTCCGCACGTGAAGCATGTATAACACTCTCACCTTATAGAGGATGCTGCAAATGTCATCCATCCTGGACTAAGCAAACATTATATCGAGAGGACACATTCTGATTTACACGATTAATTTGGGCCACTGTAATGTTTCAGATTTCATTTGTAATATTTTGTTTTAGTTCTTCCAATGTATGAGGATTTGTCTTTCAGGTTACCCTACAAGTAACAATCATGCACTGTTAGATCACGGGAGCGAGAGGGCCAATTTCTCAATCTTCAAACACTTCCCTAATTTTATTCATGGACTCCTCTGCTGTGTGTACAGTAGTACAATCTTGTTAAAACCGCCCATACAATTTCTCTTCTGCCAGTTCATGATAAAATGGGGTCAAAGTGTCATTTCTGTAGCTCTCCGCATTTACAGTCTGCTCGTAGAATATTGGACCGATTATAACCGATTAAAATATACCTTAAAACGCCTTACAGATCTGGAAAATAAGATTTTCCAAATGGGTTTATTATAAACGGATGAAACAATATGTTCATTATTATTCGCAGACGCCCCACTAGCAGTGGCACATTATGACGACATGGAATATGTGACAAGAAAACTCATGGAAGAATATGGAAAATGGTGCTTAAACATTAACACAAACATAACTAATTATATGGCAATAGAAACACATGCAAAGATCTCATCTTTGAAAACGGAAAAGAACAATTAGACATTGCAGCGATTATATCTGCTTCCACTTCTTGAAGCACCATCCCTGAAAAGGTGTCCACCAGCTGTTCTCTCCTCAGGTCTGTACTATACCATCTGTCTGCAGGCACTGCTGAAATCACGCAGACAGCTGTGATGCATTCCTTCTCCTCCTATTTAGAGGTCAAAATAAATAGTTAAATTAAACTCGACAGAAATGGCATTTTGGTGACGAACTGCAAGGATCGCAAGGAGACGTAATATCAGAAATACAGTTATAAGGGGAAAAACGAAAGTAAAAGGTTCATTGGTAGGAGAAATCAAAACAGAAGAACTAGGATGATATGAGCACGTGAAAAGTATGGATGAGGACAGTCTGTCAAAGAAGATGCATGAATGAACTCCAGTGGGGCGTAGGAAGAGGGGAACGCATAAATTAGCATGGAAGCAAGGAATTACTCAAACAATGAAAGAAAGGAGATTAGAAGATGGATCCTGGGTACGTAGAGAAGAGTGGAGGAAAATTATAGTTCCCAAATGAATGTAGGAAGATGTTAAATTCTAAACCTGGAATAAATAAAAAATTATTTGGATTTAGGTACACCTGTTTCTAAAATAACTTTCTCACTTCTTTATCAGCTATGATTGGTAGGTAAGATATATGCCACTGAAAAATTCGATGCTGAGATTTCCTGGAAATACACGATTTGAGAACCCTGAATAAAAATAAAAATTTTGGAAACGCATGTGTTGTTTGCATGGTACTACTAACAAAGATGAGAGGATAAACTTGTATCAGTAACATGCTTATCTCATAACTATTATGAATTGAATTACAGAAACGAATAGCGATGACATCGTGTGTAGGGCACTCTGAAAGTAATTCCAGGGGCAGGCGTATTAAGGAGGAAAGAATCAGATACGGAATAAATCATGGAGGATTTGTTCCCAGAACATTAACAGTTCAGCGCAAGGGAAACGTACATCAAAGAAGCACTTTCATTTCCTTTAATTTTATGTTTGCATATGATTTAGGACGGAAGATCAGTCATGTGAATGAAGGTGTACGGATTATCAAGTATCAGAGTTTCCCAGTGATTTCCGCTTATAAAGAGAACTTCAAAGATACTATGCCGTGGCATAGAGATGTTATCAGTTTCCCCACTCCGCAGGAAGAAAGGGGCCCTTTGTTTACCCAAGTCTTCTTTCTAAGAATCTTCTTTAGCGCTTTTCACCATTGAGATTCGTGAACTGTTGCATTTCATTTATGCGTCCACATGTTTTTGTATGTAATGGTTTTATCCCATAAAACATCTACACTTATGGCCTCAAAATTTAAAGGCGGCTGGCGCTGACCAGGGAAATGCGATGCTGTCCCATGTCAAAGGACGGGGCGAAGCTATGTGCAGTGATAAGACTGAATGAAAACACTTTATTGGGTATTACTGTAGTAATCAAGTAAACACAAACTTGATGTGCATGCTAATTTAACCAGTAATCTGAAAATCTTAGCTTAAAACGGCAACAAAAATGTGCGCAGGCCAAGCAGAAAGTTCCTTGTGGCAAAGCAGTTTAATCTGTCTTGTCGTGATCATCGTAGTCATCTTTATCCCGCTTCTAACCGCGTCTGAATCATCGCTGTCTTCCTCTAAGTTGATGATAATTAGGGCTCGGAAGTTCATGCCCTAAAAACTCTGAAATATGCATGCAAATATGCTCTTAAAAACTTGAAAATATGCCAAGAAATATCCACTATTTAATTAAAACGATTGATATTCCTTTGCAGTATACAAGAGTTAGTATAAATAATAAATAAAGTTACCTTATTCCTTAGAGATTGAAGCAGAAGTGGTCCCGCTGCTAGTAGTAACTGCTAAATTGCAGTTCACAACCAACACTTTGCAAACATTTTCAACTGTAAATTTGAAATTTGAAATGTCGGATTATTAACTTTGAACAAGGGAATATCAGCAGCTAAAAATGCTTGGCACAAGTCATAGGAAAATTCAGTAACCCTACTTCCTAAACACTCTACTGGCTGTTTTTGAACAGGTTCTTTGTTTGCGAGTTTTCTGATTCAATTCTTCTTATGTTTTGCTGTTTTTATGTGCTGAACTATTTGAAATCTATTCTCACTCCCTACATTTTTCTCACACGTTCCACAAAACAGTACCTGTTATCTGTAGATGTTAAATCACCCGAAAACCCTCTCTGTAAATTAATTTTATTTTCGGTATTTGAAGAGCTTTTTAACATTTTACTAGCCTAATTTAATTTGGTGGGAACCAGTTCACAACACTGTTACGTTTGAAGACCGCAACTTAACTACTGGTGGGCAGGCAAGCGTTGCTATAATCGTGCTGCTCAAAACGTTGACCTGCACTTTATATTTGTTAATATAAACTTCTCAGATAACGCACAGATTATTCTCTACGCACATACATGTCATGAAAGGGTGGAAACGGGATTCACTGCATCACAACAATACTCGGCATTAGTTCTCGCCACCTCGCGAGTTGTATCATCATGTGCAGTACCACCAATGTGAAAAATATTACACTGATAGAAAATAGTAAAAAAAAAGTGAGAGGTTCACGTTCAAATCCAAGCAGTTCAAACTCCTAACTGAGCCTTTTTTCCAGGTTTTTCTCAGTCTGCACAACTAAAAATGTTCCTTTCCAAATTTTCTTTCCCAGTTATGTCGCTTCATATAATCAGTGGTGCCACATGCAGTAAGTGAGCAAAGGAAAAAAATATCAGCTAGGTACATTTATAACAAAGTCCGCTTATATTCTCGGATGTTCTGTCAAACAATTTCTTCGGTGGAATACAATACTTTCTCTTCCTAACAAGCCCTTTCCTTCCCTCTCGCTTGTTTACCCCCTCCCCCAACATTGCGGATTTGTGGTGAAAGAATAAAACTGTCTGCTAGCAAGTGCATGGATAGAAGAGGAAAGAGCATTCATCACATTTTACAGCAAGAAAGACAACCGGCTTTGAGTGCAGGCAGCGTGGTCAGCAACAGGTTTCCCTAGGAGCTGCTGGAGGTCAGATGAGTTAAGTGCCAAGTTATTAATTTCTCACAAAGCCGTATCGCTCTCGGCAATCTAAATGGAGGATCAAAAGTCCGCGTAAAAAGCCATAAATCTTAGGTATCTTCCCCGTGTATCTTTTTAGCAGATTTGTACTTTACCCCAAGAACTCTCTCAAATGAATCATTTGCCACACAGAAACGAAATGACTGTCCGTTAAATTTGGAAACAGGAGCTCTTTTTTTGCTCGAGTTAGTCGTACCTATATAATAACGTGTTTCAGAGTATATCGAATTCGCACTAGATAATTTAGAGAAGGGATGTCCAATCTTCTCTCTCTCTCTCTCTGTCTTTCTCTCTCTGTAGAACCTTACGTAGTGAGCGACTATAACACACTCTACTCTTTCAATCGGAGAGACAGACGATCAGTATCCAGTGACGGACACAAAAGCGATTCCACGGCCGTTTTTAAGTCATAGCTTGAATTTTATGGGAATGTCCTCAGAAGACCTCTTCATTCTGGGTGATTTTACAGAAAAGCTAAACAGTAAGAGACGGACAAAATCTTACCAAAGAC
Source organism: Tenodera sinensis (assembly GCA_030765045.1). Lineage (NCBI taxonomy): Eukaryota > Metazoa > Arthropoda > Insecta > Mantodea > Mantidae > Tenodera > Tenodera sinensis. The sequence continues at coordinate 120,060,085 of CM060961.1, read as the reverse complement.
ATTTTTCTTTTGAGTGAACCATTTCCGAGATATTCCTTCTTATGTATTTGAATTTCCCAATACACTTTTTTTATTAAATAGGAATATGTTACTAGTTTTTTTTTTCTTCATTGCTTAGCCTTGTAAGGAGAATGGAATTTCAAAGGTATCGCAGAGTAATCAGCTCTTAAAGCATTTCACTATGGCTTAGGCTACCGTAGTTCATATTCACCTTGCACCTACAAGAAAATTCGCGGGAAGTTAATTTCCGAAAATGCTTATGTCGATTAAAATTTAAATAAGCATTTGCAAGTATAGCGTGTATAAGGGTGAGTATAACTCTACATATATTTGCGAACAGAACTTCTCCAAATTGAACCATATTAAAAATCTGTATCGCAATATGTTTCGCGACGTTCACTTGGTGTATCTTCTAAGCCTATGCCAAATATTGATTGACTTCTTAAAAGTAGGCAGCACCAAAGAAGTCACTAATGAACATATATTTATCATATAAGATTTGAAAGTGCTTTCGTAAATCATACGCAACGTACATGTACCCAACCCGCCATTGCAACACAGTGCACGGTTGGGAGTTAAACAGAGGCAATGTCCGCGTATGGTGGAACTAGGTAAACCCACATTCCCCTCTTTTGCAAACGTTGGATATCGCTGTTCCATCATGATCAATGCACGTGCTTTAGTCCTCCTGGGAGGCAGATTTAAACAATTTTGTCCCCTCCGTTCCCTAGTAAATGTCATTACAGTAAACTACAACCCACTCAACGCACACAAGGTGGACGTTTTTCTATAAAGGCCTTGTTTATTCTGTGAGCTCAATGAGCGTATTTCTAGTGAGAAATCTGTATCAACATTTTGAGTGAAATGCAACTCTTCCTCCACTTACTATAAGAAGATAAATGCGAAGTACTTAAGACTGTGAACTGAAATTAAAACCAAAAAAGATATAACTAGTACAGAGAAAAATACTTATTAAGCGGCTGACTAGGAAGCGTTACACAAGTAGTAAATTCTTCCTTTTAACTACTATATGCACTTTGTCCACCCCTTTTCATAGTACTGCAGTGGTAAAACACTTGGCTCCGGCAGTGTATTTAAATACACACAATCTCATAATGTATTTATTTTTTACTGGAACTCCAGTTGCACTTTATTGCACATAGAATTTTCATGCCGTCGAATCACATACAAATTACCCTTTGCATATGCACATGTTTAATAAATAGAATTCATTTGAGAGGTAGAACTGGAACTTAAAAGTTTAATGCCACTGCCTTTGCGGTTTACCAGGAGAAATACGAACTGGTTTGAGAATTTAATGCCATTCTGGCAGTTTGTCACAATAGCTCAATGGTTAGAGCAGCCGCCTGGTGAGCGGAAGGTCTGTGGTTCAAATCACAGTTGTGGCACTGAATTTTTAAGTTCCAGTTCTACCTCTCAAATGTTGCCCACACACGGCTTGTGTGTATAAAACACTAACAGTAAGTTTGCTGGCATAAATAAATAGAATTCATTTGCTTATTATCTTTATATTTTTGTGTGTTTTGCATGATTACGTTCTGAAGGTAGTCATATTATCTGCCGAGTTCAAAACGTTATACTTCAATGTATCGTAAAGTGTTGTCAAGTTAACCGATCTCTGTGTTGACAGCCCTGTACTTCCTTTGATCTCAATTGTCATTGTTATCTATGACCTCAATAATCGATGAAATGGCGGCTAGTACGAATATAAGCGAAAGAGCCGTACGAAATACATTATAATTTCTTTTATAAAATCTAGAAAATAGTGTGATATATTATATAATCGCTGCATTGACTCTATTGAATCAACAGAACGTCACAAAAGCGACATTCTCGTTGCACACAACTATTATACCGCTCGCAAAAGTTAAAGGCATGTGAGCGCTGGCCAATGCTCAAACAGTGCGCTGTTGCCAAACGTAGTGCGTGTACCGCAGAGGTTCTGTACATAAGTGTGTGAGATGCATGCACCACATTCGGCAGCGCTGGTAGGAGGGGCAAGCGTAGGATTTGCTGGAGTCCGCAGTACGCCCCTCCTCCATATGACTAAGTTTTGCGAAGATTATAATGTCACTCTAGTCACTATTTGCCCTGGTTGTATATAAGCAAAGACCAGATGTCCGGCTGCTTTAATCACTAAGCTACCATGACCAACATAGGGATAGGACATTAAATTCTCCAAGTCACTCGCATTTTTCCCGGTAAACCACAAGGAGATCTCAAATATATGAAATAGCTTACCTCAATGGCGACTTACCATAAGTACTTGTGCCACGACCTTCTAGTTTAACCAACTATAAGGTCAGTCAATGCAACTGATTGTTCTTCCACATAACAGCAGTAGGCAGGACAAGGTTTGAAAGTGTAGATCGGAAGATCCGTGGTTCAAATACTGGCTGACATTACATTTTTCAATCTCATCTACCGTTGCAAACACTGTTCTACACACGGCTATTGTGTGGAACAGGCATGGGGAAATGGGGTGCCAGCAATGCATTCAAGTATTTACCCTCTCCACTTACTGACACAACTTGTGGACTGGCCGGTTCTCTGGGGTAGACAGACAATAGCGAGAGGTGTGACTCGGTAGCTAATCGCTGTGAGGTAGTGGGAGCGATTAAAACTACAATGCAGGGGAAGTGACTCATTGAGCCAGTTCTTCCCATCTATGACGTGGAAGAACAGCTATTTGAATGCTATTTACAATATTAACAGTAATTATCAAATAAAAAGGGTGTTTATTTCATACATGGGAATCGACAGTTTCGTGGGAATGTGCACATACTGGGAACTGTTCATTGCTGATATTTTGATTGGTGGATAGGAAATATCGTTATGAAGAGGTGGGTATTATGAGAACCATTAAAGTGGCGTATGAGTGCTAGACTATGCCATGGTTGAACATAAATAACTATTATTACATTCCCGTATTAGCAGGTTAGAGTATATACTATAAAGATTTAACGTCGTGAGGCTATGCAATTTAAATTACTTGTTCACAGATTTACTAGCTATGTTAGATGTTTTAATTTAATTATGGAAAAGTCCTGATGAAAAGAGGATTCCCTTTTCACCTTACAAGACACCTTCCCCTCTCTTTACAGCGATGTTAATAATAGTGGAAGGGAGCACTGTAAGAGCCCAGTTTTAATTAACTAGGAAGCTCGGCAAAGCAGCATCCACCAGCACCAACTTTGTAATTATATGTTGACGGTATACTGAAAAAGTAGTAGTTAGCACTACCGAAGTGTATAGTAACAGGTCCTTTCTACTGAGAGGTAAGCTACAATGGTAATATAAATGTCATATCATGTAATATGTCCACGATACAGATGCAAGATGGGAAAACTTCACTTTCTGCACTGATTAAACATCCACATTCTAGCCTTAATTATTGTATACATGTTTCGCTAATCACGATGAACCTTTTCCTGGAAATGTTTTCATACTGTTTACTATGTATTTAATTACAGGTAACATGTGGAGGCAACACTCGGGTGTTGACAAAATTCTCGATTACCTCGATTAGGACAGGAAAAGGCGGGAAGAGAAGGTCATACGATCTTTTAAAACTGCTGTTGATGCCCGGTTCTTTCTCGCGATGTACGTAGATGTACTACGTTACAGCTGCAGTGGACATGATCAGTGGCGTGCATACGCCCAAACAATTTTAAGACACAGTTCCTTAATTCGTAATCCTAGGCCATAGGTTTCCTATCTCAATTGATTGTCTATGAATTGTCTATCGCCAGTAAAATTCGTATGGTGTTATTCATTCACACCTGCATATACATATGCATAATATACATTCATCTAGATCCTACACGACACAGAACCTTATTTACACCATCCATGATACAGTTGTGTAGCGGCAGATACAAGTTGTCACAAGTGCTAAATTCAAATACTACTAACCCATATGATCAATTATGGCGCTGTGCTGTGTAGGATTTAAACGAATTTGGCGTCCAGACATCTCATTTTTTCCACGGCTGTACATACTCGTATATGCTCAAATATAAGGTATATTTAAACAATATTTACACATATATTTTAGTGTCATATTACTATCAAGTATGGTCCAAGCTTGTCCAGTTTTGGCTGTTTTGGATCAGGTCCTAGTATGTTGTCCTTCGCTTGTTAGAAGCCAAAAATACCTCCGGTAATAACTTTTCCCCATTTTTTCCGTTTGTACGCTCAATAAAGGATATCCAGTTTTCTTGTTCCCCGCCTAACAGGCAAGACCCTTTTTCCAACATCACCAACAATCTTACGAGCTTTTCACCCTTCCAATCTAAGCTATGCTATTCCCATCTTTATACCCGGCTCTAAAATATGTTGCTATATTGCATTCTTATATGCTGTGTTGAACCGTCTTGATAACAAATATAACTTATACATCATTTCGAATGGTCTAATCATTTCCTGAAAGTCCTTGACGTATTAAATTCTCCCACAGCGCAGTACTTTCCACAGTAATAAACGTAATTTTATCACAAATCAATGTATACCTTACACCCTTTATTTTTTAAAGTGTCCACATCAAAATTATTTTTCTCAGAAAAAAAAAAAATGTTAATAGTCGAAAAGCCTTCCCTAAATCCTGTCTGAAACTTAAGGAAACAGTATGGATTAAGGTTGGACATCTGTTCCATAAACTAGGTAACACTAGGTTCGAAAATTTGTCTTACCTTCAAGAGATAAAAGTCGGATGAATATCAATCCTTTCTTTGAATTCTGGGCTCATTTGAGCATTTTTGTCATAATTTCGAGCACTGCTTCTGTGGACCAAGGACTCCATAAGGTACGTTTACTCCGAAAAACAAATGAAGATGAAATTAAACCAGAACCAGTAAACGTCACACTATAAACGGAATACATATCAGCATCGAATACCGCACAAGACTTCCAAAGGGTTCCAATAAATCATGAATCTGGTAGTGATAGGTGAAACCCTGATTTTACGCAACTTAAGATAAATGTGTTTATGTAATCCTAGTATTATAACTATGTTTACTTGATTCAACACCATGCATAATTGGCTCATGATGCCATGCGTGTTAATAACAATAGTATAATACAGGTATTTCCAGCTGCTGCCATGTCTTAAAACCAGTTAGTCATTTTTTTTCTCTTGGCAAAGAAGATGCGAAACCCTCAGTGCATTATTAAATATCGAATAATTAAGTTCTGAACTTATAATTATTATTTAGCATGCGGTGCTCATGGTAGACTGCAGCACAGTCCGTGGTGGACGAAACGGCGCTGGGGCGGGTTTCCTCTGGGTTCTCCGGTTTCCCCCACCATCTCATTACACCGGTGCTCCATCTTCATTTCTGTATCATCAGTGTTACCGCCTGCGGTGTCGTATGTAGTAAAAGTGGGCGCTAAACACTACAAAGCAACAACAACAAAAAGCATATTCCGCAACGTCTTATTATTTCTCTCCCAAGAAGGAAATCTCTAAGTGGATGTCTTTGGTTATCGGTTCAACATTTTTTAATCCTCAGGGGTCTCCTCTATGCAGAAGTTATCCTATTCGCCCGGCCGCTGCGTCCTCCAGCCGCAGGCAAGGTTACGGAGGAGTGCAGGTTGGGGGCGGTGGGGGTCAACACGCCGACTCCCCCGACCATAAGGTGACTACTGGACCTTTTAGGAACGCTATCTTTCTATCAGGATAGCTCCTCAATTGGCTCCTCAGGGACCTAACGAGGCTATTGAAAACTACCTAAACATCATAAAAAGGTCCGTGTGCGTTTTTGTCTTCTGAATTACACAAAAAGTGGGATAAATAATATATTTCATATCTGTTTTAGTTAAAACGTGCAATTAATAGATTTTCAAAATTAGCCTGAGACCGCATCATAGCAACTGAACATTTCACAATTCCATGCAACTGGGAAAACATGAAATATAGAGATAATGTGGAGCTCATTAAACTGCACAATATCTGTCGAATACAATGTTTCCTTAACCGTTTTCTAAATATTCCGCGTTGCACGTGTATATTTTCAAATATCTTGAAAGTTTGCAGTTATTTTTCCTTTCCGCTACAAATGCTCGTTATTAGGACTAAACATTGTAATGCTGTTTTGGGATATTGTATGCATTTAAAGTACTTATTGCTTAACTTGAAACAACTTCTAGGTATCCTGTTATATCATTTGTATATACTAGAAAGAGCAACTTCTTCTGAACACCACTACATAACCTTCAAAATCATATATTGTTTGGGAAAGCTTTTGGTATTGTCAGATGTTAACTTTACGCTCGTGACTAAGACTATATATAGCATTTTAATAGAAATCGTTAGAACCTTTTTGTGAAGATCAAATTTTTAGAAAACTTCTCCATGCAAATGGTAGTTGTATCCATGAAAGCCCTTGAAATTCAATTCCAAGTTTGGTGTTTAACCGGCAACTAACACACAGGGACATACATAACCTATTTGTAATTCTGTTTAATTCGGAGGACCATGAAACGTATATTTCCACTGAGATATCGAAATACAATTTTTGAGTAGAGTACAATACCTTCTCTATCCACTATGTACAAGATAGAGAGAGTTGAAGTGTCCTAGAATAGAAAATTGCGTAAAATGATCTGACTCAATAAATGTGCATTTTCCTACGCTCTTGCATCTTGTAGTTCTAGGTGTAATTTGCGATATTGCAATGATGCAGCCTTTCCCTTGCAATTAAGTGTAAACAATTATTGTTGTTTATAAATCTGGAATCCATGATACGGAGTTATCTACGTGTCGCGAAAAAAGTAGCCGGAAAAATGCGGTCTGTGAAAAAAGCCGCCGAGCTTCCTAGAATAGGTACAAAGAGGGATGTAGCGTGGCGGTGGCAGTGGCAGTGGCAATGGCGGTGGTGGCAGATCTGGTTTATGAAAATTGATGTCTGCAAAAAAAAAAAAAAAAAAAAAAAAAAAGGTTAAGTTAGGTTATAGTTCTTCCAATTCTTCTTTGCATAGATGAGATACTACTGAAGAATTCTCATCCCTAGCTCTCTGCTTTGCCTGTTATGTGTACTTCTTCACTTCTAAATAGGCTCCATCGGGTGCTCCACTCTGATGCTCAAATATTTTCGAAATATCGTTGCTCCTTTTTAATCCTCTAACACATTTCTTGACAGCTTTTTTCACTCCTACGATTTCCCTTAATCTAATCCAGTATCTCTAACATTGCTCTAACCGTTTATTTCGCAACATTCCTTTCCACCCTTGTTTCGCTGATTACTCTCTTCATATATTCGTTCTGTACGCGTTAGCAATTCCTATGATGCGACATGTCTGAAAATCCTGGCCCCGATCATCGTTATTTCCAAGCGACACGTCAATCCATGGTTGGTGTATTGTGCGATATACATATGAAGTTATAAAGTAAGGTTGTATCATCGTTATAACGGATGTTACCTGGAAGACTTACATCATAAATTAAGGAGAGTCTGTGATACGCACTAGGTGTTAGGTATCTGAAAGAAGATTTAGGGAACTTCGCTCCTCCCACATAAGAAGGTAAACGCCTGTCATAAAGCACATATTGACTTTCACTCACGCATCCGGATTTCGTGATGTCCTCTAGTTCTACCAACCCACCCTTCATAAGTAGGTGATGATGCCACTTGTGTTATTAGCACAGAATGGCTAAGGCTCGAATTTCAGTGTGAACAAAGATTTTCATGAATCACAGTTTGTAAGATGCAATTTTCATGGGACAAGGCTCCATGTCTCATGACCAAGTATACACTAATTTCTGAGCTTTAAAACCAGGACATAAGGTTGAATTAACTGGATTATAGGCAAGGAGGTCCTAAATAATAAAGCTCATCCCTTCGTGTAGTCTTTCGGCGTTTGTAGATAGCACTGGAACCGAATTTTACCTACCCGAGATTATCGGCCCTTGTTGTTTTCGTCCTTTTGTAGTAATAATGGGTTTGAATTTAGTAACCTGTAGTAATGTGGAAACATTATGAACATGCATAGGAATTATTGAGGTGAAGTCAACCTCAATAATTCCTATGCATGTTCATGTTTCCAAAACTGTTCCCATTTCTTTAAAATCTTAGTGTTACAGGTGTTCAATACAAATGATTCACTCGTGGTTACATTATGAAGAAAATAGAAGACACGGGAAATCGAACTACTGTCTGTTCACCGGCTCGTAATGTAATGGGAATCAAGAGGAGAGGAGAGGAGAGGAGAGAAAATCTAGCAGTGTAATCAGTTTTATAAACTTCCGAGCAAATGTTGTTCTGCTGGTCATGTTGCCAATTTAACTTCAATATTATTCGCTCTACGTTTACTCGCTGCTAATTTCTCTTAATTTCAGTTGTAGGTAGTAGTGTTTAACGCCCGCTTTTACTTCATACGGCACCACAGGCGGTGACACTAATGATACATGGAATGAGGATGGAGCACCGGTGGAATGAGATGGCGCGGGAAACCGGAGAACCCGGAGGAAACCCGCCCCAGCGCCAAAATTTCAGTTGTAAAATCGTACTTGTCACTAGCTTTATGTCGGAAGTATGGTAAAATTAATGTGGAAGCAGATAATCCTCCACCTAGAAGTGCTGTGAAATCTGCTGTGATATTGCGGTTGCAGAAGAAAGGGGTCCAGAGTGACAGTTCTAGGGCTAAAGAGAACTTTATAGAACGATTGAAATAAATAAACCTAAAGAGACTCTTAAAGTGGACATATTTTGGGTCACACTGTCGTTTGCTTGCCCCCCCCCCCCCCCCCCCATACTTGTTTGATCTAAATCCTATAGGACTAGGTTGGACCGAGGTAAAATGAGCACTTAAAGAAATGCAACAGGTTACTTATTCTTACAGAAATTGCACGATACAACATTGCACGATACAACATTGCACGATATCACTTGAGACTGAAACAAACTGGCACGGTTTTTGAAAAATATATAGAAGGTAGAAAATGATCAGTGGGAGAAAGACGGGGTAGTTGAAACATCGTTTACGTTTTATAAGCTAAACATGCTCCATGAACCGAAAACATTTAAATTGTGCTATTTTGAGGGAACTCTTTGCTTTAATCTATCGCGAATACGCATTCCAAGGTTGGCATCATTATCACAAGCCTGATTAGAAACACGACTCCTGATTCAGATAGGTATTGCCATTACCTGGAGTTGTTTACTGACGTACTGGCATTTCTGCATTCCTGCTATGGACTATGAGCTGGTGAACAAAATGTAGGTTACATTAGTCAAGCCACGTTGACTATGGCAACTTGCGGAAGGGGTTTAGCACTTCGACTGAAAGGCGAATTTTCCCAGCTAGAAGCATCCCGACGGAGGCTGACTCAGCTCGGTTCCTCTCCTACTCCTCAAATACGTACTCCTAAGGGGGCGGAGGATTTGGTAACCGGCTCACCCCCATCGGACTTGTATCATCCTATGAGGGCGGCCCGGAAACCAGTATATTCACCTTTCAATCCAGGGGATGAGTCCATTCCCCAGCCGCGCTGCTGCCGCGATGCTTGCCGACGCTTCCAATCCTGAAAGATATCTAACGGGATAAAGGATGAAAGAAATGATGAATGTAATGAAATGGAGAAAGGGGAAATTTGGAGCTAATGAAAATACTTCCCAACATTCGTCTGGCGACCCGAAGAACCCTCCGAAAAAACCCATGGGCTAGGAAGGTCGGCCGTTTCAATATGATTCGTGTTTCTATGCTGAATTCAATCGGAAATAAGATAAATTTGGATACGCAAGGATCAAGCATAAATAATTCAAATTTTTATGTTAGTCACTTGGCTTATGTTGGCAAACGTGTAAATAATGTTTTTTGCGCATTTTAAGTAGGTTTTGAGGTGAGTGAATGTTTCTGAGAAACAGATTGAGAGATTATAGAAGCATGGAAGTGGCTTTGTAGTTGTGTTTTTGTACACAACCTTTGCTAAGAAAAGAAAATGACGTAACACGCTCCACGCTCAGCGAGTACAGTAGAAGCTCTCATCTTTGGCAGAGCCAACTCGATCTGAATCCGGTATGTGTTTCCATACAGCAAAATTTCGTACCAATCCTACTTCTAAGAGAAATGGGTCTAAGGATTCAGTGCAAACTGAAACCACGTTTCTATACATGATTCGATCCGGAATGAGAGTTCAAGTCTATTTGAATTCCCCATAGAATCGTAGTGTAAACTAAGCGGAATCAAGTGAAAGTTGAACTGATTCACGTGTGAACTAAGTGAAATTACAGTGAAATTTGAAGTAAATCGCACAAGGCTAACGAGATATACAGGCTACGGCGTGAACAGCAGTGATGTAATTCTCCTAGCCATGACCTAATGAAGTAAAACCACAATTGGCTAATCCATCCATTAAAAAAAAAGATTGCACTTGAATTCATGCAAAAGATTAGCTTTATCATAATGGTATACAATATTATCATCCATGTATTAGACTACAATTACTACGCAACTCTTATTCGCGCCATAGCCTGTCCATCTCGTTAGCCCCGAGATCACATTAGTGAAATGGTGGTGTGAACTAAGTGAAATCATAGTTAAAGTTGAACTGAATCAAATTAGTGAAGTGATAGTGTGAACTGAATGAAATCACAGTGAAAAGTGAACTAGATCATATTAGTGAAGTGACAGTGTGAACTACGTGAAATAACAGCGAAAGTTTAACTGAATCACATTACTGAAGTTACAGCACAAACTAAACTAAATGACAGTGAAATGACAGTGTGGACTAAGTGAAATTGCAGTAAAAATTGAAGTAGATCACATCGGTGAAATGATAATGTGAACTGACTGAAACCATAACAAATCTTGAATCATATTAGTGAAGTAACAGTGAGATCTTGGTGAGCTGATAGCGTAAACTGGACAGTCATAACATTACACTTTGTTTGAAGAACCAAAACACATAATTTTTGACAGTGGTACAATTTCACATATATTGAGGCTAATTATACAAAAGCAGCTATTTTCTTTTCCGAGTGAAATAAACCTACAAGTTAATTATGGAGCTATTAACAGTGAAGCAACAAGATTCTAAGGTAAGAACAAATTAGAAACTAAAAACTTCACTTATCTTATTATTTTGGTGCTGACCCTGGGGTTTCAAGCTATATCCAGATTGGTAAATAAAAATAGAATAAGAGTAATTGTTTTTCAGAAAAAATAAAAGATTGTAGCTTGGCAACGAGTTTGTTTATATGGCTTTGAGAATGAGCTAGATATAGCTTGAAACCCCAGGGTCAGCACCAAAATAATAAGATAAGTGAAGTTTTTAGTTTCTAATTTGTTCTTACTTTAGAAACCTACAAGTGTTTATTACGAGCATTTCCTGTGTTAATATTGCCATATTAATATAATAAAAATAAAACAATTACGTAACACAAGAGAAATGAAATATTAATGAAAGGACACTTTGATCTTGTTGATGGGCAAATTTATCATGTTAGATTTCATCTGTTAATTCATTAAATTTACAGTGTTCATATATTGCGGAAGCAGATTGTAATATTTTGGTAAAATTTACTTCACGCATGTGGGTTGCCAGCCATTATGTTCGTTTTTATCTAGCTGAATGCTATTTGGACTTCTGTTAGCTCTTCTAGACAAACACTGTTGATCATTCATGCGTCTCATTTGTTGCGAGCCTTTAACGAGCTGTTTTTCCGCTGTATCTCTCTGCCTTGTTGATTCTTCGTTTGCTGCTGAATTCACAGTACTTCAGGTGTTTAGACTAGGGTTGTTTACACTGCCATTCACCATTATAGTCTGTGTTCAGAGAGATATTATGCAATTTCTTTAAGGGGAGATTAAATGGCAAACATTTCCAAAAATAGCATTTTTATTTTAATTTAATCTTATAATTTACAACTTCGTCTTTAATGTGCTTTTATTATATTAGGTAAAATACTCATATTCTAAAAAAAACCTTAGTGCATCTGCAGTTTTTTAATGTAAACTCTATGGTACCCACAGAATAAAATTGTAACTTCTATACCAAGCTCAACCTTAGCTCCTTCCGCTATACGCGGACTCTGCCTCTCTTTAGCCCCCAGCCGTGCATTGTGTTGCAGTGCGGGGTTGGTGATATGTACACTGCGTTTGGTTTACGAAAATACTCTCAAATCTTATGTGCTACACGTCTGTTTATTAGTGACTTGTTTGGTACTGCTAAGCACCTATCAATATTTGGCAACGAAGTCGAAATGCATAGTCTTTGAGGATACACCAAGTGATCGCCGCCTAACCTATTGTGATACAGACTTTTAATATAGCTCAATTTGGGGAAACTTCGTTCGCAAATATATGTAGAGCTATATTCACTCTTATACAAACTATTCTTGCAAATACTTACTTCCCCATCTACTTATTTTTAATCACCATAAGCATTTTCAGAAACTATATTCAAAAGAATAAAGAAGTATTTGTCATAAATTGTGTTTTAACCAGATCCACATTCTTATTTAATACGCTTTTTGTCTAACCCTTACTGTTTACCATTTATGCAACAATCATCCAGAATGACGTTTTCTGAGGACAAGATATGGCTGAGAAACTGCCATGAAATTACCTTTTTGTGTCCGTCACTGGATACTGACTGTCTGTCCCTCCGAGTGAAGGAATGGGGTATAGTCGCTCATTACGTAAGCATCTCCAAATATACAAGGTTGGACATCTCTGGTTTAGGCGTTCAGACGGGCTAGTGTGAAAGGCACCAGAAACAATCCTCAATGCAGCATTGGTGATGCTATCATGTGTTTTCAGACCAGGGTTATTTTCCAGAATTATGCACTGGAATCTTGTGTTCAAGCCTGGGGCATACAATTGCTTTATAAGTATCGAGGAGAACATTTAGGATTTAGCGGCCTAAGTTCTCAATAAATAATTACGTAGACTTCCATGCGCTTTGTCCATTACTTTTTTCTTGATTTCCAGTGTGGGCTACGTCTTAATGGCATTTTTAATCATGCCGAAGTTTCGCAGCAAATTTTGTTTGGTTTCTTCATTCGCGACTGCAATCTTGACACTGCATAGGTATATTTAAAGAAAAGAGCAGTCTGAGCCGTGACACGGCTATTGGGGGAGAAGGGACCAGTAGAATTGCAAGTGGGAGGGAACAGCGAGGCCAGTCAGAGTAGGCAGTGTCTATTTGGATGAAATTTACAGTCCCCAATGAAGTCTAACACAGTTTACGGCGAAACATCGGCATGATTAAAAGAGCTAACAGGGCTTGCCCACACCGGAAGTCAATAAAAGGTAAGTTCTCAGTAGTTTAAGACGCTACAAAAACTTATTTTGTTGTTTAAAGACGCTGTCAATTGCCAGGATCACATCAGCGTCGCCGGTGTGCCGGAACTTTGTCCCGCAAGAGTTCTTTTACATGCCAGTAAATCTACTGACATGGAGCTGTCGTTTTTAAGCACACTTAAAAACCATCGGCCTGGGTCGGGTTTGAACCCCGACCTTGGGATCACTAGGCCAGCGTCTAACCAACTGACCCACGCAGACCGACAAGGCGCTACAAGTAACATTCTGTCCACAGTCGGCTGTTTTGTATTAATTTAAACTTCTGTATTTATTACTACAATTATGCTTGCATAAGTTCTTCTTACATTATTTTGAGGCTTGTTCTGAAGGTTACATCCACTGATGTTCCTCAGCCGCTCAGCAGATCAGTACGGTTAGGTTGTGGTTGTTCTGGTGGCAGGCTCCGAGGTATCTGATTCAGCAAGATGTTGGGTGCATATCGTATTTCTAAAGCAGATATTTTTATAATCAGGTGTCAAAAAGCAGAGATATGGAGTAAGTTTTGTTTCTGTCAGCATTAATAGGCATATGTTGTAATTTTTTAAAAGAAAGTTCAACTTGTATTTGTTATTTAGAATTTGGAAATTTTGAATACCTGTATGCTATATGTACTATTCATTGCGCAGTAATTTTGAAATTAGAATACTTAATGTGCTAATGGTAGTTTGAAGTAGTGATAAAATCATGTTAATTTTCTTGACTATATTAGTCATGCATACTATTTATTCTTGTGTTCTCTTATGGTTTACCACTTATTCATAATAAAGAGGGGTTTAGAGACTGTTCCTGCAAAAATCAAGATACATGTTTGTAAATATCTAAAACATAAGGCATTTTAATCAAAATAATTAGAGCTGTTTTTTGAAAAAATCAAAATATCGAAAGGTTTTCTCTTAAAAAATAGGGATGGAAAGGTCTTCTTGGAAACCTTCGCATCGTAAGCTTGGAATGTGCTGAATTTAAATGACAACTTTGGTATTTAACCGAATTTTTGTTTTCAGAGGAAGGGTACACACTAACCTTTCTCTAAAAATGTGTTTATTTATTTTTTGATTCAGGGATTCTCAAAGCAGATATTTCCGGTGAAACCTCAGTATCGGATTTTTGGATGAAATATTATACTACGCTCCACTACAGATAATTTGTATATATTGAGAATTATACTAGAGAAATTTTATGGATTTAGCATAGTTACATTTATTCATTTATTACATGCAAGCATATTATTCAGTCTATTTATATGAAGCATTAAAAGATTTCGACATCCCTTTTAAATTAATACAAGTAATTAGAATGACATTGGGAAATTATAAGCCTTTCTAGTAGTGAAACACTTAAGATCTATCAGCATTATTGTTCAATGCTGTATAGGAGAACGTAGTAAGAAATATTAGAATTTTTGCAATAGGACAAGGCAATATGTATCATATGCGGGTGATGTATTGCTACTTGGACGATCGCTGAGAGCGATTCAAAGAAACCGAAATAAAAACAGGGTTAAAGATAAATGTAACAAAAACAACATATATAAGGATTAAGGGAAAAGGAATGGCGTCAGGAGAAGTTAAGATTGATGGGATGGAATTTGAGCGAGTTGAGAATTTTAAATCTTTAGAGATATTAATAATAGTAGGGGCGGCGCTGTGGCCGAGCTGTTAGACCGTTCGCCTACAACCTAGGCGGTCTGGGTTCGATCTCAGGGACCTGCATGTGGTGCTTGGCTGACCACCCGCTTCCAGGTCTTCATTCTGACCGGTCCATAGGTTCCTGTGCTCCCCGACAGGCGTCTGACCCTAGGAACTGACTTCTAAGTCCTAGGGGGTGTAAGTCCTACATACAGGAAGGTAATCACGATTAAAGAGAAGAGAATAACAGCATAAAATGAGATAGGAGATGAAATAAAATAGCTGCAGGAAATAGATGTTTTTATGGATTACATCATATGTTTTAAAACATAACTTGCGGTAAGTAAGAGAGCAAAGATAAGAATTTATAAAACCATGGTAAAACCACTAATAAGTTATGGAAGTGACACTTGGACTATTACTCAAGGAGATGCTCTGAGAATAAACACTTGGGAGAGAAAGATATTGCGTAAAATATGTGGGCCAGCTGTACACAACAATATATGGAGAGTAAGAACAAACGATGAGCTAAGAATGCCTTATAAAGATGTGGATTTGTTGACGGATATTAATAGAAAGAGATTGGAATGGGTAGGACATATTATAAGGATAAATGAAGATAGACTGGTGAAGAATATTTTTAAATGGAAAATAGATGGAATAACCAGAAAGGGACTACTAAGAAGAAGGTGGATCGATGAAGGTAGAATATTTGGAGAAGATAGAAATGATTGGGCTGCTGTTATGAAGGAGGCTGAGGTCAGAGGACCGTGACGCCCAAGAGTAATTCTTCTTTTTATACTACTTCAGTAAATAGGTAGTAGATAAAGTGCTATGAATGTGGCACCTAGGATCTGCTTTTATGAGAAGTCAGTCATTATCACAAAGAAAGCTCCTTAAAGTAGTGATAGATACGATAAGCCTGGAAGGCCAATTGTGAATAAACACACCACAAGCTGCAGCAGGTCGACAGTTAGCATGGAACTATGTTAGCGGGCACTCCTATATAGTCACTTTCCTTACGTAACGAGTTTGTTTAACGTTGTGTAGGCTGCCTGGTCGCAACTGTTGGCATAATTTAATGCCATGCTGCGACCTGCATAATAGTAGCCACTGTAGTGTGCTAAGGGGGTTGGTTCATTTGATTTCTCTATAGACATTTAGGCTTCATCAGTTAAAAATACCTATATATCTTAAATGTTGCTTCATGAAGGAATTATGCGTTCTCAAACTAATTTACTTCAAATTTCTACTTCTTTTTCTTCACTTACTGGGAATAGGCAGGATACCGGTTGCGTATCCACAGCATACCTTTCCACCATTTTTATTCCTGCTATATCTCGATGTCTCTGTGGTTGCATTGTCTAATTTACATACACATATAAAATTAATAATAAAACAATATGAATATTTACACATAATATATGTGTAAGCACAAAAAGACCTATACTGCGCGGCGTGTAAACACGAAATAATGGAGTGGCCAGAACAAACATTACTATGATGTTTAGCTAGTTTTACAACATTGTAACAATGTTATGTTCATACTATAATGACAATTAATAAACTAAAGGTATTGGTACGCATATGATAAGTACACCTATTTTAGTGTTATTTTAGTGCCATTTTTTTCTTTTTCAAAAATAAAAATCAATGCAATTTTATGGTGTAGTGTGTTCCACACGTACCATCTCAGTTATTTTGCGTGGGCTCTCCCCATCCTTTACTGTAGTCACATTTTATTCCAGTCGCTGGGATTCAACTCACAACGTTTGGATAAGAATGGATGCCCAGTCCATTTTGTCTGGCCTTTTACAACCACGCCTATTCGAATTACTTCTTTAAGGTGACTGTGACGGGTTCAGGAATTGGAAGAGGTATGGCATATATAGTAAACTATTTCATGCAATAGAGTGTTAAAGAACTTGCTGATTGATAGACTCAGGTTTGAAGTATTTTCTGACCCGCCCTTTCGTAAGGCTATGCAATAATCAACTTTCAAATAAATGTACTAGAAACTAGTTTCAATTTTCCAAACATGTCCTGTTAACACAAAAGCATCAGTTGCGAGGTACCAGCATGACAAATGGCATTAATCAATGATTTGTATTCAGTTTTATACTTACCCCAGTAGGTAGCAGCATCACCAGAGATTTGTTTCCGCATCCCTAGTAAAGACTATTTTCAAGAAGCTTGGTGACATAATTAACTATATAAATTCTTAAATAGTTTCAAGCTATCAACAGCTACACCATTGCCTTTACAATGGACATAAACACACTGGCAGGCAGAGTTATGTACATTTCCTTCGGTCGTGGTTTTAATAGTCAGAAATCCTTATGTCTGACCACAAATGAACACTTTGGCTGTTTTTTTGTCGTGTAGTCAGAGCTGTAGTTTCTCAACTCAGATGTCCCATTTGATTCCCAGCTGAGGCGGGTACTTTTTCTTTCACATGAATAATTTATTTCATTTCCTCCGAAAGTTCTAGAGAAGTATATGTCGGTGTGTTTAAAAGTAAAAGTTAATAAAAACCAGCGCCAAATTGGTTTGAGTAGTAATGGCATCAGTTGTTTCTCAACTCAGTGTTCCCGAGATGACCTTAGAAGTTAAGGAGACAATAAGCAAATAAAACATTTAAAAAATTTAAACAGGACAACTATACTATGTTTTCCTTGTAGCTACAAAATCAGAATTACTTTGAATTATAGCGTGATTCTCTAGTTTGGTAGTTGCATTTATGTTGTAAATGTAAACTCGAAATTTCACTAAGTTATGCTCTTCTGCAGGAACGAAGGCGGTAAATGACAGTTGTTGCGCAAACAGTTGTAAGGATATGGATGAGGATTGATTACAAGTATGTGGCAGTTTGGCGTCAACAGCACGGGTATTATATTGTTATTAAATGTCAATGCACTACATCTTGGAATTACCAAATTTCACTGTTAGACAGCAAGAAAGTTCACATAAACACATTGAAACAGACAACTTCTAATTGGTTGGAAATCATATGACTGTGACGTTGCATATCGCTTGTTCTGCGCAGTCGCCTATGTTCGTGACGTAAATGAGTTCGCAACGCTAGACGTGTACCACTTGTTTAAAATTTAATGTCTAGAATTGCGGTATTCCACTGTTGTGACGTAGGTGACTGAATTATTGAAATTTGTGGGCCAGGATGTCGAAACTGTTCCACAGACAAAATAACTTTAATTTCACCTCTTTCTAGCAATAATGTAGCACTGATAAGTGTTGATTAGGAAATCTATTACCCTATTGTAAGGTGTCAGTTGCAGCCGTGGCATACAATTGCTTGGATAAGCCAGAGTAAGTGGTATATAAGCTTTTGGGGAGAGGCAGTGTGTTGCACCGTCTTTTGTTTGTAATGTCCCCACACCTGGCGGTCTCTCCGTCCCGCTTTGGTTGAGTCAATATTAATGCCGTGTTCGGTGTATGCATAATACTCCAGCATGGAAATGACACAGACCTGCACCGTATGTGCTGCTATTGCCAACTGCATCACTTGAACATTCCTAAAAGCGTTTTCCTGTGCCCAAAGCATACAGCTGTTCATTTATTTACTACTAGCTGAAATACTCGGCGTTGTCCGTGGTTTGACGACTTTATCCCTACATTGGTTGGATGCTATAAGGAACCCAAAATAAGCAAAATAAAAACACCAGGAAATACTACGGAAAAGCATTGTTAAACAACCCCAAATACTATTGGAAGGAAAGCAAGTAGAGAAAGCTGTGTGAATGTAAGACGTTGCCTTTCTATATCAATAATGTAGAAAATTTTATGAATTCTTTGTAGAATTAATTGTACTAAAGAAAGAAATGGGATTGTGGTTTATAAAAGAAGCGTGAGTAAAGATAACTTTGTGAATGTAATGTGTTGCATTTCAATTTCGAACATACAGAAAATTGTATGAATTTTTTATAGAAGAGGGATTAGACAAAGAAGTGTGACTTTGCATCATAAAAGAAAAGTGCGTGAGAAAATCGTGTGAATGTAATGTGTTGCATTTTTATTTCAATCATTGGAAATTCTATTAATTGTATGCTGAAGGGGAATAGAGAAAGAAATGTGACCGTATTTTGTTTAAAAAAGAAAGCGAGTAGAGAAAATTATGTGAATGTTACGTTGTATAGTAAAATGAATAGCGTACAACTTTCTCCAAAAAATACACAGAGGTGCCAAATTTCGAAGTGATCGATCAAGCGGTTCAGAAGCGCATAGAGGACAAACACACAAACATGTTCTTCTGAAAATAAACGTTTTGCGAAGCTTCTCTTAGCAAGCCCTGCTCTCGAAGCTTCTAAAGTTGTGTGGAAAAGACCTTTGTTCTCACTCCCCATTTTCGCGTTTTGCGCAGCAACGTAGTGGTGTGAGGTAGCTAACCTTGAGCCTCCTTTGATGTGTGGTCGCTTCCAAACTATACTTATTTTTATGTAAGGATACTTTTATAAAATATATATAAATAAGATAATAAACCCCAACATGTCTTAGATTATAGCTCGAAGTAGTTAAAGCATATTGTGGAAGACAAGTGACATTTGGGAAATAGTTAAAACGAGAGTAATTGCTAATAAAACCTGTGTGAATATAAATGTGGGATTCCACTCCATTTAATTGAAATAATTAAATATACTTATCAAGAAACTAAAATTCAAATATCAGAAGCTAAAGAATCATAAGTAGAAAAAACTAACATAGGAGTAAGACAAGGATGCAGTATGTCTCCGCTATTCTGTAACCTAGATAGTGATGAAATTGCTAGACAATGGTTTAACAGTATACCGTTTTATTCAAATAATTTTAATAAAAATACTGCGCATCAACTTTAATGTTTACAGATGACCAGATTATTATATCTAATTCGGAAGATAATCTTCAAAAGTCAACTTAGTTCTGAAGAAAATAGTAAAAGAATAAAACATGCCAATCTGCCTAAGTGAAATAAAAGTGTTGGTGTTCAAAGGAAAGGAAAATTTAAAATAAAGAATTGTTATAGAAGATAAAGATTGTGGAGCAAGTGGCCGAAGTTAAGTATTTAGGACGTAACATCTCATATAAAAACAAACTGATAAATTAAAAAAAAACAAGAAATGGAAGTTCTTAAACTATTTTAAGAAAAACAAAGCCAGAAAGGATACAATATTAAATTTTTATAAAGTAATGTCAGTGCCGAAATTGTTGTATGGGAATGAAGCATGCATTATGACAGAAAAACAAAGGGAGTCTCGAAGTGAAACAAATGAAGATATAAGCAAAGAATTGGGTATATACAATCTAAATGAAAAAGTTAAACGAGTATAAAACTAGTGGATAAGTCACATGAAAGGAATGAAAACAGAGTGATTACCATTCCGTTTTAATAATTACAAACAGTAGGGGAAAGAAATGTTGGAAGGCCAAATAAAAAGTGACATGAGCAAGATATGTGGATTGCTATGACATAAATGCCTAACAGACGACAGAAGGAGAAGAAGAAGATCTGTGTGATTATCAATTTTTATAATACATTTTAAAAAATTAATTATTTTCTAAGGCAAGTGAGCATGACTGAGCTGTTGCCGTTTTGTTCAGTCTTTCAGAATATAATCAAGGGGCTTTACTGAGCCCTATAAGAGTATGAAGATGTTTTATATCATTTAGTATTCATAAATGCTTCCCAGAGCACATTGCGAACACACATTACATTATGTCGTTATTTGGGTTTTTCTCGTGGCTAACGCAAAAGACGTGACGTAATTCTGCTACTATGATCATGGCCCAATGAAGTAGAACCACAACCGCCTAATATATTCATATTGTAAACAACCAAAAACAGTTGCTCATCGAGTTCATACATGATGGTATACAATGTTAGTCATGTATCAGACTATCTTACTACGTAACACCCATTTGCGCCGCAGCCTGTCTTTTCGTTAGCCACGGTTTTTCTGCATAATTCGCTACCGAACCATGTTGAAGAATGAAGTACCTAGTTTATTTGTGACTAAAGATGAATGCATAAAATAAACAAAGAAGGTTGACGTGACTGAGCTGACAAGGTAAACTTTGACGCCATTTTATCGCACGGAGCTTGGGAGAGACTACTAGAACAACTCATTTAAATAATCCGATTAATCTGGGCCTGTTGTTCCGAGAGACGTCCTTTCTGTCAAAGCAAACGTTTTGCAGCTGCGTCACATTCCCTGATTTCTCTCTCAGCCATTTGTGCGACTCTCGCCTTTTAAAGAAGCTTTACATATTTACACATAAAACCTGAGCAAGGGGAAACAGAAGAATAACTCCACTCATCGCTGAAGTCAAGGGCTCAGTGCTTCATCGGATTCACAGTCCACATCTCTAGGGAGCAAATTGTATGTGAAAGTATCTTCGTGTATTCAAGGGATTTCATCATAAACCTTTGCTCAACATCCAATTGACATCCATTGACAATTTGTAAATCCAAGAACGTATTTAAAATATGTACGTTTATGGATAGTTTTCAAGCGGCCAATATTTTAAGCATTTTTGTGAAAATGTAACTTCAATCACAAGCATATTATTTCGTATCTACTTCCTCTGCTTCAACTGGAAGTTTTGCATTCGAATCGACAATTCGTTTTCAGACTCTCATCGAGGCTCCATTCAGGAAATACTTTTAAGTGTGAGAGTGTTAATGAGAGGGAGAGAAAGGAAGAGAAATAGAACAGCTAAATTAAAATTCCAAAAGCTTGGAAAATGCTATGACGCCGGGCACGGCGCACAGCAAAGGACAATCGGGTACTTCACACCACATATCGGCAAGCAAACCAAGGCACAAGGTCAACCTTCCCCACATCACTCACGCGAGCGAACACGTGACTAAAAACAATGAGGGAGTTTCCAGAGCCATCGAAAGATCTGTCTACGTCATGGCCAGCGTGCTTATGGAAGTCAAGAAAAGCCCTCTGACGTCATCCCGCTTTATAAGGATACGAGGGAAAGCAGAAGAAAGAGTTACAGTTAGAGGCATGAGTCGGTGAAAGTGTGAGTCCGAGACAGCTGTGCGCATGTCGTCTCGTTGTGAAGAAGTTTTAACGAGCGTCGAGTGATTGTATCGTCGGAGTTAGTGTATGAGAGACAAAGAAAGTGAAGAAAGACAGCGAAAGGACCCAGTCAAGATTACGAAAAGAAAACAGTTGTGAGTTGTAATATCGCGAAAGACTGCAGACTGTGCAAAGCAACTGAACTGATTTCGTTGTTTTTGTCACAATGCATACGACATTGGCGCAGTTGGATGCAACGGAACAGGGTGGGACGGAATGGATCCAAAATGATATTAAATTCAAGGGAGACAAGGTGTATATTTCAATGATATCCCTTCAAAGTTCATGGAAAAAAAAATACTTCTGAATTTTTATTTAAACAAAACAAAGAGATTCATTAAATCTGTTTAAGATAGTGGTACGAAGGCTGTATGTTTGATCACGCCGAAATTATTTTCCACATTCTCATCGAATTTCGCACATTTGACAAGCTATGAAAAAACAGAAACAAATTTGCTGCATGAACATACTTATTAAAATGTAAACATTATGTATAATTAGGAATATGAAGTTGTCAAAAGCACCTGTGCATACCTAAAATATCTTAAAAAAACAAAAAAACAAAAGGACCTAATAACTGGAAGGGGAACGTGGAAATCAGATGTAAATCAGTTGATACTTTTATTTAAGGTGGCATTTAAGTAATGATTATAATGTTGACGTTAGATATCATTACTACAAAAGTTCAAATTAAAAATTTAGAGAGCGATGCGCTGCCTTGAAGGATAATGTTGATCTAACCTAAAATTTAACTAAAACATTGTATGTCATAATAGTTTCGTACTGTTTTCTTAATTTTTATGGTAGACAGCGTGTACCAATTGGAAGGTTTATACATATCATCCAAGGCGCAATCAGTGCCCTATAAGCTCAAGATTTTATTTTACCTTATCCTGCATTAACCTTAAAAACTGTTGTATCACATCAGTTATACTGAATTTATGAATAATTTTACTTAAAACTACCTAATTGACCTATTAATGTAATTAGAAGTTTAACTGGGTCTTCTTTAGCCTCATAGATTCTCCCGACCCCTCTCAGATAAACGCTGCTTTGAAAGATGAAGCCAGGAAATGTCTATATACATTTATAATTTTAAGGCTGCTCCACGGCAAAAAGTGGGATGAGTTTCAGGAGAAACCCCGATTACGTTATTAATCTCTAATCGCTAGGGCGTTTCTTCTAAACAGAGAGTAACATTATGGCTTGGCCGCAGTGTCATTCAGCCACAGCCAAGGCCACGAGGGATTCCAGCATGGGGGTGGCGCGGGTCCCCCGACCACACATTATGAAAATTATACTGTTTTGCTAGTGTTATTTAAGGTACCTGGGCGACTGAGCTTCTATCTTGTTTATTCGGTCTGTCAATTTAAATATAGTTAGTTCGTCCCACATATATTCACTTCATTTTATCTAAGCGTAACCCGCGTAAGTCGCTACTTTTCAATCTAGTAACGGTCCCTCAGGGACCTAACGAGGCTGAGTGCATCCCGGACTGGCCTCTCAGTGGGAGAAAATCCCCACGATGGGGCCTTCTTTTATTTAGTGGGGTATATTCCGGAACAGATCTCAAAAATCTCATTTCTACCTTCAAATTCTCATTTCCTTTTTCTAGGTCAGAACGCAAAGCTTTTAAAGCAGGATTGGTACTCCCATTACTCTATAAAAATTAATTTCAGTTTCATTTCTAGTATTTTTAGATATCCATTGGTAACGCGGCATAAATATTTTATTGATTTTGTTTTGGATATCATGTGAGAAATATTGCAGCCGAGGTAATTGAAACAATCTGTTCCATTATTTTTCCTTCCAGGGCAAGTTTAGCTCTAACTCTGTCTGCTCCTTTAAATGCTAAACATTTTGTTTTTATAACTGAAATATTCAAATTGCACCTTTTACTTATTTTATTTAATTGGAATAATGCTCGCTGAGTGTTATTTTCAGAACTAGATGTTAAAACTTGGTCATCTGCAAAAAGAAGCACATCTAAAACTATATTTTTTGTTTGTTTTAACTATGCAATGTTATTTAAAATCTATTTCCTCATTACTTCATCAACATGTGTTAAAAGAGCCAGTGAGAATGGACATTCTTGTCTCAACTGTTAACATTGTTAATATTAAAATACTACTTGGAAGCATGAATGCACAAGTTGCATGTATAATGCAAAATTAAGAAATCGAACGTTCTGACACTTTTTGCCAAATTTCAGAGCTGCCTTGCTTGAAGTATACATATTCCCACAAGTTAGAGATTCCACTCAGTCCATTACTTCCAAGTTGATGAATTACATGCTCCTTAATCTCTCTAGATATTTCCCACTCTAATTCCCTCTACTATTTAAGGATTTATACAGGTCCGCTTTATTTTAACGCAGCTTTTCCTTATTCTGGGGTTATTGATCTGTCTTGGACAGTTTGTCCGCCTGTGCCCCACGCTTTTGGGACGTTATAAAAAAAAACTAGCGTCATAGGATTAACCTACAAACGAGTTTCATGTAACGACCTACTGCCACATACATTCTGCAATAGATGACGTCATAGCAAGGTGTCACTCAGCAGGGATGGAGGCGTGGCAACTACCCTCCATTTCGGTACTATTTTTGTAATGCACTCTCCATCTGTGTCACGCTTTGACATTAAGGGAGGGGGTCATCCTGTACCAGATCAGAGTTGCCGTGAATAATCCAGCAATTCGTTTGAAAGCCCTTCTTTATTTCAGAAAGTTTCCCGTTGAGAGCAGTCGAAATAATCTCCCAAGGCTGCTGTTGCATCCACGTCTCATTAGCGGCGAATGTATTTATCTCTGTTTCTCACAGTTTAAGAAATAATAGTGAAAGGAGGGTAACCAGAGCTCGGGAAGCCCTTATGCCTCCAGCCTCGATCTGTTCCCCACCCTCCTTCATTTCTTTGCTCAGAGAACGTAGAGAAATAAAACCAGCCATTCTAGAGAGAGAAAAAGGCGCACTCCCCCTAAGAAAGAAAGGTACAGGAATGCACAATACAAGCTCTCTTTTTCTCGAGGATCATAACCAGGTCATCTATCTTACACAACTTCCTTGAATTTTTCATTTCCGTAGGTAGTCAAAAGCATCCCCCAAAACTCCTTCAAAATATAAATACAACTTGGTGAATTGTGTACCGCTTTGATACGGCATGAAATACACACCTCTCGAAACAAATTAGTTTTGTATTGTGTTAATTTTAAGTAACTGCAGCTTATCTGCACTACCACACTTGAAATTTGGCATTTATAGAAAGCCTATACATGTAGATAACCATATTAAAAATAATCCGTTTAATCCCGTGTCACGTCAACATGCTTTGTTCCGCTGTTTGATCCATAGATTATTAAATATGTCTTTAGAAATAGCGACCGCCTCCGTAGCGCAGTTGGTAGCGCGCTTGCTTCTGGCGCGGAGGACCCGGGTTCGATTCCCGGGGGGGACCAATTGAGGCGCTACTTGATAGAAAAGTAGCGGCCCTAGTTCGACCGCATAACTGCCGGGAGGGATAGGGACGCTGGCCACGTACCACCCTAGTGGGCCGAGGTGGGGGACGCAGCGGCTGGGCGGTAAGGTTAGGCTCTTCATGGGCTGTAGTGCCGGGGCTTAGTATTAGTTTTTAGTTTAGTCTTTAGAAATAGCAGATTTTGCTGCTTAATTATGGATGTTGATTTTGAAACTCAGTTGATTGATAGTGCTTTTAAAAAAGCTTGCAAAAATTTGCACTTAAATAATTGCTCTACTTCGGAACACATCACTGTGAAGGATCCTGTAATACACAGGGTGTCCCAAAATACGCCGACAACGCTTATATGTTGTGCGGGATGCCAGTCTGACCGGTTTTCAAGCAGGAACAGCAATCCGGAAATGCACGGTTTGGATGCTGTGGTGTATCGTAGTGTGAATCGGTGTGCACTCACATTTCGTCAATAAACTCAACATGAGTAGCACATTGAGCTGTTTTCGAACTGTCTGCGTCCTACGTTATTCCAGAGCCTACGTCGGCGGTGGTGAGTCTCATGCACGTGGCCCATTACATGAATTTGCCTTTGAAGACTTTCAACCGCTCCGTGGACTTGAACAATAAGATCCTCCGCTGAAGTTACAGGAGTGTCATACACCATATTCTTCATACAACTCCACAGAAAATAGCCGAGAGGTGTCAGGTCTGGCGACTGTGCTGACCATGGAGCTGGTCCACCTCTATCGATCCGTCAATTTGGATATGAAATGTTGAGGAGATTCCGCACACTTACATCAAAGTGTGCTGGAGCTCATGTCGGTCATTTCCTCAGCTGTGTACTGGGTATGTGTCACATTGCTGTTAAGACGTTACTGTACTGGATACCACACTAACGCAGTAGGATGCGCACCAAGAACTCCATGGAGGAATGTTATTCCGCTCAGATCATTCATCTACAGTACACAGATGGGTAAAGGGTTGCATACCTTCCGCATTAGGATACCAAAACATCAAATTAAAACAAGTGGGTGGATATGCTGTTACCAATCATTTTTGGAATTGTAACCATGAAATAGGTCAATATATTAAATTATTAAGGCCAATCCAGTTGACTTCACATTTAGAAGTTTGGGAGAAAACCTTAATTATTATCAGTATGAATGAAATTGTCAATTTTGAAGTATCAGTGCTTGATCCATTTCAGCACTTACTGAAACCATCTACAGTGATTAGTTCCATAGATGTCGTTAGTTCCGGTTTCAAGCGATTTAAAATCGAGTCACCAAGAAGATGATGCTACTCCTGTAACCTCCGGCTAGGTCCGGCAAGAAGCCTCGACTAATATGAAGGTATAGTGTCTTCGAAATCGTTCGTGACCGCGCCATAGAGTGGCTAGATAATTAGCTTCTCACCAAAGCGGCCCGGGTTCGATCCCAGACAACCGCATGTGGGATTCGTGGTGCACGAAGCGATGCTGTGACGGGTTTCCTCCGGGTTCTCCGGTTTCCCTCGCCACCTCATTTCACCGATGCTCCATCTTCATTCCATGTATCATCAGTGTCACCGTCTGCGGTGCCGTATGTAGTAAAAGCGGGCATTAAACACTACACACTCACACTCCCATAAAGAGATAAGAAAGTGAATGACTGAGCTGTAGGACTTTTTAGCAAACGCTCATAAAATCTAAGGAAAAACTGCTTAGGAGGAAATGCATTTTAGAATGAAATGCGTAATTTAATATAATAATGAATTTAGGGATATAAAAAATATAGGGCAGTTTGTGAAAATAAATGAATCAAAGAAAAAGTAAAAAGAAGAGACAAATTTGAAGAAGATTAGCAGTACTTATAGAATAACAGCAGCACACGTCAAAAAGTATATTTGGAGTACATCAGAGGGATGTCCAATGAAAGAGGGGCTAAGACCCAAGTTCATAGGCAGCCCAAGATGTATACGCTTAGTATTCAATAAGTTTCATATTAATTCATATTGCACCAGCAAGTTATTCTATATTGTTCTTCATTAAGAATGGAAAAGATACACATTAACAATGGAGGAGATTCATGCATGTAGACCCTAAGCTCTGTGCAGCTCTTATCTGAGCAATGTTTTGAAGAACAGCGGAAAAGGTGTGAAATAAAGAAGCCGGTTACCACATTCTGTATTATATCCCATGGCATTCCTCTCAAAGATAAAGACCGAGTGTCGGATGATGACCTTTTCACCACTCTGCACCTGCCTTTCAGTTGGTCATTTGCACGCTGACAAAAGTGTTTGTTATTAGTATATACATGTGGAAACAAAAAAGCGCACTATTAAAAATGTAGGCGACAGGTTTGTACCTAAATGTATAGCTCCGCATCTTCGAGCGTCACCTTTAAAAACCTCCCCTCTTACATAATTCTGACCAATTGATTGTTAAGCTGATTACGTCACATCAGAGTGAAGCGTAACACTGCTAACGCGTTGCGACGTGCTGTTTCTGCAAGTTAAGTAGCATTAAGCTAATCACCTTGCTAATATGATTAAGGAAGAAAATTTAATCCATTTATTTATTAATTAGTCCTGCTTGGACTAATAGGTTCCTTTTTTGCCAATGGGCCTAAGTATGACTAAGCAAGGTACCTAGAGACGTTTCTTGGTTTTCCTTTGAGTCCACAATTCTTTCATTCTTAGACTGTGGGGTTTCTTTGTCTCCTGTCCATGTTGTTCCAGTTTTTTTCTTCTGTTTGTCCTCTTGGTCAACTTGCGATTTATGCACCTTGATTCTAAAGTTATCTGTTTGATAGTAGGTTATTATTATTATTATTATTGTTATTGTTATTATTGTTATTGTTATTGTTATTATTGTTATTGTTATTATTGTTATTATTAATATTGTTATTATTAGGTACTCTTTAATCCAACCTTTTGAACCATAGGGGCTTAGGTACAATCGTGGAAAAAGGGGGGGGGGGAACTGAAAAGAAGAAAGCACTAAAAATTCCGAGAACTACAACCTTTATGGATCAATAATTTATACAGAAATGGAAGTCGAAACACAACAGAAATACAGGTAAAACAAAGCAATTTGCATAACCCCCAGTCAATTCCCTCTCAAGCGAGGAATCGGGCAGTCTTCTGCCTATCTGAAAACCTAAATGTTTCGCGTGGACCCTGAGCCCTAGTTAAAGCCAAACAAACTTACCCCGCACGGCGCGAAAGGAGCACTCCGACTGACTCTCCTTTCACTGTCAGACCGAGAGGCAACCCATAGGAAGACACTAGCGCAACCCCGCGGGGAAAGCGAGAGTTGCGAAACAAAGGAGGTGCCTCCATAAAACAAAAATAAGTGCGATCAGCACAATACTCCCGCCCCCATCTGACAACACGCACTCGCCATTCTGGAAAGGAACAGACTGATATTGTATGAGAAGTATCATATTAGGAAGGACACACCTTACACCGCCCGGTCATTGTACAGGTCACTGTGAAAGCACTGGCACCAAACACTGTCACTACAAATCACTGGCCACTGTCACATCAGAGAGCACAATTCTGTTTTTCCCAGGACGGGAGAGACGATGCACAGCTCGTTGGGCGTACCGATCCCTCGTTGTTCCAGAGAAATTAACAAATTCTGGGTTTGAGCCTGTGGATGCCCTCTCGTTGCAATCAGGCGTTGAGAAAGTCCAAAACCCAAAACGTGGGCCACATACAAGCCCCTTCATATTCCACCGTCACCTCCCTGGCCTCCAGAAATCTCCATTGCGGACCTTACTGCTGCAGTAACACTCCAGATAGATGGTAACAGCCAGGCTTAACATTACACAATGCCAAACTGCGGTGGTTAGGTGCTTTCTGGACAGGTTACGAACAGGAGCTGGCGAGGCTGTAACACGGAACAAACCCAACAGAAAGGGAACAAAACGCAGGCTTCAAATAGGCTGCTGCCCCAAAATAACATCTCAGGGTAGATCAAACTGAATGAATAACAGTATTTTTACAGAACTGTGGATAACATCAAATACATAAATAGCAGAAAATTAAAAAAAATTGAATCAATTTATAATCAACAAGCGTGATAACATACCATAAACTGTTTAATGAACATAACAATATAAGAACAATTTAAACGAACTTGAATAACATTAAATATAATTTTTTCCAAATGACAATTTAAAACAAGCTAAACAATATATATATATAAACAATATATATATAAACAATATATATATACAAGTTAAACAAAATAAACAAGGCCTTGTATAAATAAATGCGCATAAAACAAAATCCCTACTGGCCAGACAACACAAGAGTACAAACACGAAATACACATAATTACTACACAAGACACACACCGCAAGCACGCAGCAAACATCCCACAAATACTCCCCAAACATACCACACTAAACACCTCACACCGCTTCCATACAAAGACACACGAAAACAAATCTACTCTTTCGCGCACATACCGACTCCACACGCCAGGCAGAAACTAACTACAGGAGCGCCGTAGAGGTATACAGCCCGGCGCACACATGGCACGCTCCAACATAAACAAACACCCACATTCAAAACAAAACACTTTATTCACAACATAAACATACAGGAGTAAACAAAGGAAACCCATACACATACGGAAAACAGATACCAAACTACTGGAAGGGTTTCAATTGTGAGACGTGAGCTCTCCTTTCTTGGCCCGTGCGGAGGTCCCTTAAGCGCACAGAAACATTTTTGAAGATACTTATAATCTCGTACGGCCCTACGTATCTAGGAGCCAACTTCGCTGCATAAGCATTTTGCTTAGAAGATTGAGTGTACAGCTTACACAGTACTTTCTGGCCAACGGCATAAGGTGAAGGCCGTTTATTTTCATCATACCGCTTCTTTACCTGGGCAAGTGACTTCTTCAAATTCCGAAAAGCGGCCTTCCATACTCTACATATTTCCTCGCGAGTAATATTCTGGGGAAGCAAATCGTCCAAACGCCAAAGGTTAGACAGCGGAGAGTTAGGTATATAGGCTAACATAAGCTGATGAGGGGTAACGCCATGTGATTCGTGTCGAGCCGAATTAAACGCCAACTGCAACCGAGACAAATTAGTGTCCCACTTAGTATGATTATCATGATGAAAGGCTATTAATGCTGATTTGAGGTTCCTGTTAAATCTTTCGGCATGGGAAGGACGGGGGTAATAAGGGGTGGTAGTTATGGTTTTAATGCCCCAACTAAAACAGAAATTTCTAAAGGCGAAAGAAGTAAATTGCGTGGCGTTGTCTGTCACCAGATAACGAGGGGCTCCAAAAGCCGCAAATACTGAAGAGAGAACCTTGACTACCCCTCGTGTATTCGCTTTCGGTAAGGCCGACATCCATACAAACTTACTAAACGAATCTACTACGACTAATGCATACGTATTCCCCTGGACTGAACGGGGAAAAGGGCCGATAAAATCCACAAATAATTTTTCCAGGGGTCTACTTGCCACCTCCGATGCTAAACCTTTCCATACTGTACATTGCGCGGGTTTCGCCATTGCACAAAGTTGACACTGTCTAACTCGGGAAGCAATTTCTTTATTCATGCCCGGCCACACAAAATATTCCCGAATCTTGTCTTTGGTCTTGGCTATTCCCAAATGCCCGCCTACAGGAGATGAATGGAAATATTCAAACACCATGGAAATTAAGGCCCGTGGCAAAACAACCTTGTTCTTGCCGTCGAAGGTAGCCTGGGTCATCAAAACACCCTCCTTCAAACAATAAGGAGTAACAACCTCGCCAGCCTCAAGCCGATCAATAAGGGCCTGCAGATCCGGATCTTTCCTCTGATGTGTGTGCAAACCCTCGAACAACTCCGGAAATTCACAGACGGCTAAAACATTTTCCTTTCCGCATTTACATTCTCTCGGTTCTTCGAATACTCTCGTTAAGGCATCAGCCACACAATTTTCTGAACTACGTATATGTATCGGGACAAACTTAAAAGCTGAAATGCGTACGCCCCAACGCGCTAACCTGCCTGTAGATCGCGGTGAGGCCAACGACCACGTTAGCGCCTGGTTATCGCACTCAAGAGTAAACTCAACATGCTCCAGATATTCGCGGTATTTTTCTAAGCCAAATACCACAGCCAAAGTTTCAAGTTCGTAAACTGAATACTTCCGCTCGGCTGGAGTAAGGGTACGTGAACTATACCCAATAACCCTACGCCCCACAGGAAAATCCTGGAGTAAAACAGCAGCCACCGATCCCCTGCTTGCATCGGTCTGAAGGATAAATCTACGTGAAAAATCAGGGAAAGCCAACACCGGGGGATTCATGATGGCCTGTTTAAGGTCTTCAAAGGCCTGCTGCTGTTCCTCACCCCACTTAAACGGCGTTCCCTTCCGCCGAAGACGGTTCAGTGGTTCCGCCCGCGCTGCAAAATGTGGAATAAACTTGCTGAAAAAGTTCACCATGCCCACGTACCTGGCCAATGCCTTTACGGTTTTAGGGGGAGGAAAGTTACGTAGAACTTTGGTCCGCTCCGGATCAATCGTTATCCCAGCCGGAGATACAATATGACCTAAGAAAGAAATCTGTCCCGCAGCAAAGTTACACTTCTCTTTGCGCAAGGTAAGGCCTGCGCGCTCGAGCCGGTCAAAGACCTCCGCTAAATGTTGGCAATGGGTTTCAAAGTCGGGCGAGTAGACAACCACGTCATCTAGATAGTGATACACATATTTAAACTTGATGTCCGAAAATATTTCGTCTAATAACCGCGACAACACCTGAGCTCCAGTAGCAATTCCGAAGGGTACTCGTTGAAATTCGTAAAGCCTCCATGGGACAGCAAAAGCCGTTAGTGGCTTAGACGACTCCGATAAGGGCACTTGGTAGTAGGCGCTATTCAAATCCAAACTAGTAAATACTTTGGCACCCGCAAAATAATGCGCCGCCGAATTTAGATGTGGCATTGGTTGGGCCTCGATCTTTATCTTTTTGTTCAAGTGCCGGTAGTCCACCACTACCCTGAAATCGTCCTCGCCCTTAGGGACCAAAAATACTGGACTACTATAAGTAGACGTGGACGGCCTGATCACTCCCTTTCGTAACATTTCGTCGATCTTTTTACGAAGAATAGCCATTTTAGGTGGGGTGACACGATAGGGTGGTAACTTCACAGGGGTGTCGTCTGTTAGTTGTATGTCATACTCCACCAAATTTGTTACTCCTAAACGATCAGCAAACAACGACCCATGGTTCGCACAGAGTTGTTCCAACGAACGGCCCTGCTCTTCTGTCAAATGGGGGAAAGCATTGCTGACGTCGCATATATGGTGACGTAGCCCGCCACTCTCCTCCAAAGGTGGTTTGTTGATGTCTTGACCGCACTGAAATGCAACTCGTTCGGAAGGGGCAAATGCAAAGGTGATTTCCCCATCCCGAAAATCCAGCCTTAGGCCGACTCTAGTCATAAAGTCCGAGCCTAAAATCAGTGAAAATGGCAGGTCCGGCAGAAGATAGAAATAGTGTTTCCACGTAAAACGCGAAATACGTATGGTCAACAGAACCTTGGCATTCACCTGAAATTTATGACCATTTACAGACACGCACCCAACGCTACACTGTCGCGGTTTGGCCGAGAATTTACCAAGATAGGTATAATAAAACTCCTCGTGTACCAAAGAGCAGGAACTCCCCGAGTCCAAGAGAGCGATTAACTGTCGTTTCCCAACAGTCACCTGTACTGTCGGCTTCAAATTAAAGGGCTTGGCTATTATCCGACGGAATATCCGACAACAGGCAGAAATTCCGCAAGGAGCTCGTTGTCAATCTTGGCGCCTTTGACCATCTACCCCCACGGGTAGTAAAACGCCACCACGCTTCCTGGCCACCGTGCATTGTCTAACCAAATGCTCAGGAGAACCACATCTAAAACAAGACCCTGGCGAGCGAAAACTATCTCGAGCCAAATCTCCTCGGTTAGTCTGCCGCGGCTCAAATCGAACACCATGCAGAGGCACTTGCAATGATTCGCGGTTTCGTGCCGCCTTTGACGCCTCATACTCTGCCAAGATCGGCAATAGCCCCTCTAAATCTTTAAACGTAGCAGGACAAGAGCTAAATACCAAAAGAGAACGTACCTCCGGGGTCAACCCCGTAATAATGACGTCACAGATCTGCCGTTCGCTATCTGGCAACCGTAGTATACGCGCAAACAACTTAACCCTGCTAATGTACTCGAAGAAAGGCTCTCCTGATCCCTGGGGTTTCAAATAATGACCTTGAATTAATGTATGTAGCTCCCGACGAGGAATGAAACACTTCAATACACTGTCATGTAATTCAGAGACTGGATCAACACATCCCTTAATACGCCCAATTATACTGCGCACCGCGTCACCCCCTTTTGACATCACTACTTCAAGCAGCTGCAAACCGGGAACTTCGCATAACTCAGCGCAATCCTTAGCTCTTACCAGGAACTTCAGAAATTCAAGAGCTGTAAGAACATCAACAACCTTAAAGACTTGATAAGGTTCAACCAACTGTTGTAAGGGATGAAGTAACTTTAGCGGTTTAAAGGCCGACATTTGAGACGTCACAGTTGGTGTGACAGTAGTCGACTCGGCCCGATCCCCTTTCTGAGCAAGCACTTCTAAATATCTCCTAAACTGCCCCTTCAGCTCGGCTAAGTCAACCCCGAACTTAACCTTAGGACAATATTTTTGGAAATATTCAATCCGCTGCACATAATGCAAGATCCTGGCTGTCAAACGCCTCACCTGCGCTTTCGAAAACCCCGAGATATTACTCAACTCGGAGAACAACTCTTCAAATTCCAGCCGTGCGGCCTCACATAATGACGGTGATTCAGTTACCAATAAATGTTTGTCCGGCAACACAACATAATCGTTATCCTTCACGCTACGAAGTGCGTCTAATAGGGCCGGAACGTCTGCCGACGACAAATCATCACGTCCACGAATCCCCAACTCAAATAGTATTTCGTTCTTACGCAACAGCTGAAAGTCACTCGACATGGTTAATCAAAACAATAACCCAATGCTCAATTTAACTGCCCCACTCGACCATAAGACAACCACGCTCTGCTACCATCTTGAACCATAGGGGCTTAGGTACAATCGTGGAAAAAGGGGGGGGGGAACTGAAAAGAAGAAAGCACTAAAAATTCCGAGAACTACAACCTTTATGGATCAATAATTTATACAGAAATGGAAGTCGAAACACAACAGAAATACAGGTAAAACAAAGCAATTTGCATAACCCCCAGTCAATTCCCTCTCAAGCGAGGAATCGGGCAGTCTTCTGCCTATCTGAAAACCTAAATGTTTCGCGTGGACCCTGAGCCCTAGTTAAAGCCAAACAAACTTACCCCGCACGGCGCGAAAGGAGCACTCCGACTGACTCTCCTTTCACTGTCAGACCGAGAGGCAACCCATAGGAAGACACTAGCGCAACCCCGCGGGGAAAGCGAGAGTTGCGAAACAAAGGAGGTGCCTCCATAAAACAAAAATAAGTGCGATCAGCACACTTTGGACATACTTAAACTATGGAGGCCTAGAACATTGTTTCCAACGACTTCAGCTTTTGGTTTTGCACTTGAAAATTTTCTGGCAATGTTGGGGTTCTGAAATGTTTTTGAAAGCGTTCTAGAACTATAAGTAGGTGTATTGGACATATAGGACGTGTGGTGATGCTCCACACTGGTAGGCAAAGACAGTTGGTAGCCTCAGTTCAACTATCTATAACGAATTAATATTGGAACAATTTCTGGGAATGATTAACGTTGCTAAAAGAACGCAGATTGAAAAATTACTCTTGAGTGAATACTTGGAGAGTAATGATGAATGTAAATGATAGCAAAATTGGTTGCGATTATTATACATCCGAGAGTTAAAAGATATATTCCGATTTCATTTACTTTATGCACATTGAATCTATGTGCGAAATACGTATTTCAACCTCGCATACTGCACTACGAGAACAATGGTTGTAAGTGATCCTTTGTGTTTGCTTCCAAAAGCTATATATATGTAGTGAACTGCGATAACATAGTGCACGCACCGTTTGTAAACACTTGCGAACCGAATACAAGTGCTGTATGTTACGTCATAAATTTTGCTCCTATAATGCATGCATACTTGTTTAAATAGTATCTCGATACAAGGCCGTTGTGTATTGGCTTTTATTGTGTGTGAGCCAATTATTCTCATTATATGAAGACACGCAGTTATGATAATTTGGTGCCGTGGGAGCAATGCGCTGCTTTCGAAATCATTATGTACATTTAGGAGCAGAAAAAGTGACCCACATTGCTTCTGTAAGGTGATCCGGCCTCCTCTCTTGTATAATTGTAGGGAATTGATTGACATGTTTTATTATATGGTAGTGAAGCATGGACTGTGGATAAAAGGAGCTTAGAAGGTATTGAATTAGCGGAGATGAGATATTTAAGATCAGTAAAGGTAAGCTACCCCATACAATTTCAAATGAAACTAGAAGACCTAGATATTGAGCGTATATCTACTAAAGTAAACGTTACAGCGATAATTGGTTAAATAATTTGGAACGAATGTCAGAAAATAGAATTCCTAAAATAACAATGAAATATCAACCAATTGTTATTCGAGGAGTAAAGGAAAACGTTACAGACACAGCGGGGGACACCTCACTCATGTTGACCTACACAGATCTATTGTAGCTACCACCCCGCAGGAGGCAAGTATGAAATAAGGGAACCAAAGGTGCCACTCAGGGTCGCTGCTAGATAGGCTGCAGAGACGCGTAGGTCTGGTGTCACACTGAGCGTCTTCCTCCCGACGGAGGACAAGGGCCACCAAACGACACCTAACGCCGAGAACAGCAGTTACTATGCGCAGTCCACGCCATCTGCCCGGCACTGCCAACACTACATGCCTGGAAGTACACCTGAAAGATGAGAAGGAAATGGAATGAAGGAAAATGATGGAAAGGAAATCATGGCATGAAATAATGCACCCCAACATTCGCATAAGTAACATGGGAAAACCCATATGGCGAAACCCATAGCAGAGTGCGAGGCCACGGGGATCAAAACCGCGACCTCCCGAATGCGGGCCACAGACATTACCGCCTGAGCCATCCCTCTCGGTAATTCGAAGAGTAATTACACTTAAGATGAGAAGGGTAGATGATCTAGTAGTTGAGTGCCCTTAAACCTACATCTACTCTCTACCGAGGATGAGGTGGAAAGATAGTATGAGACCTAAGGACTAATCCATGAGAGGAAGTATTAAAAGATCTGTACAACTGTTTCAAACGACACCATTTGGAATGATTCAGTACCGGGCTGTCATTTGTACCGTATTTTTAAACTGCTTTTGAAGATGCCATTCACCAGTTACTCAACTTGGGCCCTTCTCTGTTCTGTGGTGTATCACAGGTAAGATACAGCATCCAGCGCCCCACCAATATTATTTCCGACTCTGAGATATAGGGGTGTTTTAACGCTAGAGGGTAGTTCGAGTCCTAACAAATGCCTGTAAATTTTCACCAGAGCCAGAGGGGGTCAGAGTAAAATCGGACCGCAAAACTTACCAATACCAAATTATAATCTAACTAACATTTTTCAGGTGATTTCTAAATAGAAAAAGCTTGTATTTTTAACATACAATTACAAAGTATTTTTGTGACTCCATGGTGTTTACTAAATGCTTTTAACAGAACGACTTTATTTTAATATATATTTGAGCTTTGTAAAATATACCACAAAACTGAGGAAGATCTGTGTCCGAAAGGTTTAATAGCATTTTCAAACAGATGCTCGAAGATTACTCAAGGAAACAAGTAACTATCACAGCTATGCTGAGCGTCATAGATACGAAATAGCTAAGAAGAATCTAATTCATTACCTATAATTTGTCTGCAAATATTTCCGACCGTTTAAAAAAAGTTAAGAATGTTCAAAACAAATCTGACGTTTAACTCTTGCATCATAAATACTGAACTATAGTTCTTAAAGTAAAATTGGTTTTGAGGGTGGAAGTGTTTCGGCTGCTGATATTAGGTGGTACGTGTGTTAGGAGGGTGCCGTTAGTGTCCTATGTGGGCACCACTACGACGTGAAGCACTTGCCGGCAGGTTGTACCGGGCTCCACGGGCAGGGATCCAATACAGCGGGTATAAATAGACCCCACGTCTAGGGCCCCGGGAGAGGAGTAGAGGGGTTTTGTCTGCCGCCGGCCACAGCCGAGAGACCCAAAACCTTTGGCCCATATTGTTTCCACTTCCTTATTCTACCTTTCCAGGGAATATTTCTCCTCCACTTAATCATTTTTCCCTCCGGGAAGGTACATTATTTTGTTTGGTTCGTATAAACTCTATAGTTGCTCTTACATGAACAAAATGATCGATATTGGAACAGTGGAAGCTGACTTAAGTTTACCAAAGGACTCATTGGCTGTTAGAAGCATCTTTTTGCTTTCTCTACTATGTATAGTTAAGTAGGGGAAGAATTGTATTCGACTCAAAATTTCGATGTCGAGATTTCACCGGAAATATGTTTTGGAGCACCTTGAATCCAAAACAAAAGCATGTATAAAATGTGTGTGTGTGTGTGTGTGTGTGTGTGTGTGTGTGTGTGTGTGTGTGTGTGTGTCTGTGTGCGCGTGTCTCAACAGCATAACTCAAAAACGAATGGGCGGTTAAGAACCAAACTTGCTATTTAAGTTTAATATCTCAAGGATGCGACACTACGATTTTGAAGAAAATTCCTTCACCTTAAACCATCCTTTACATGGAATTTTTTTAAAATTTCGATTTTCCGAAAAATGACTAACAATTTTGATTAAAGTGCCGTATGTTGAATATATTTTTGTGGCAATTGAAATGAAGGTATATTTTGAATTTTCTGGCTATAGCCTATGCAATTCTGTTTACTCTTGATGATCTTTACCTAACTGGTGTAACATAGAACAAATCTTGCTATACAAAAAATGCATATCTTGTTAAAACACCCAAGTTATGTCCAAATGTATTTTGGTAGAGTGGACCATGTCCTTGTTATTTGTGTGTTTTTAAACACTTGAACTTTTCTCAAATGGAAGGTTGTTATTCATTTTTTTCACTCCTGGCCGTGCAAAAAGAACGGAAGTTCACAGCTTTAAAAGATTTGTCTATCACTCAAAGCCTACTGTATTCCATAGTCCCTCTTGCATCTACAAGAAAGTCAACAACAAGGTAATTTTTGCAAATATTTATCTCGACTAACATGAAGAAGATAATCGAATAAGAGCTTGTAAAAATAGTTCTGATATATCGTTATTATTAGTTTGTATTCGGATTATTAGACTTTCGCCGCTTATTGGCAAATCACAGGTATCGCTGTTTTTCCTTTGTTCACTTTGTCATACAACAAATATCGGTCCAGAAATAAGAACTATTTTTTAATAATGTTCCACATATATTTATAATAGTCATATCGGTGGCCCTTTACCTTTGGAGCATATTGCCTATTCTTAACAGTGTTAACGCGTGTGCAGTTTTCATTGGAATTTATTCTTTTTTCTTTGCTTTTAAACACTAGATCTCTTACACACACACACACACACACACACACACACACACACACACACACACACACACACTCTCTCTCTCTCTCTCTCTCTCTCACTCTCACATTCACTCACATTCATACTTCGAGACTTTTGTGCGGACAGAGAATAAACTATAATAGAGAAAAATTCCCACCATTCAGCCAGGAATCAAACCAGGGATCCCTCGCAATGCAGGCAACTGAGCTACCGGGCAGCCTATCCACAAATGAGGCAGTTAAATAGTTTTAAGTGTGTGTTGGATGTACAAGTCAGTGTTGAGAGATCAGTATCGCCAGATAACTGTAGACATTTAATCGTCGCGTCGGAACTGTTTACGGTGTGAAGCAGTTCCAATGAGTGTGAGCGTCGAAGCTAGCTGTTATAGAGATAGTGAAGTACTTGTCAAGGTTACAAGAGGACAGAACAACTGTGAGTTGCAAGGTCACGACGAATTGTGGATTATGTTAACGATAACAAACAGGGCTGTGTTTTGCGATTCATTTTCAGGGTAAATAAAATGAAAAAAAAAAAAAAAAAAACACTTTGTCATTCGTTTCAGCACTATGCGATCTCTGCAAGAGATTTTTGTGAGGAAGATGTGATCTATAAATACTCATCGTTCCATCGCTCGCCAGGCCTTATTCCACCGTACCTTTTTCTTTGCGGAGTAGCAATTGTAGGGTATTGCAGTTGTCCACACTCTGTTACTAAAAACTGAAATATAACTGTTTACTTCAAGCATAGTACGAACACAGAAAAAAGTTTCTGATGCAGTTAGGCGAATTCAGACTCGTATAGCCGCCCGTGGACATTTCTAACATAAGTTGTATCCACACAGTGACATTCCCAACGCCCTGTATATAATATTGTAACGGCCACCGGTCGCATCACTGCAGGGTGAGTAAACAAGGTAACATGTAGTGAACCGGAACAAAGACCGATTTTTCTCGATTGGTGAAGCTATGGACTACCGGCTTGCTTATGAAAGTTTGTCGAGAAAGGATGTATTTTGCAGAGAACTAGCTGGTAATTCCCCAGGTCCATATAAGCGAGTCGGGACGTCGAGAGAACCTGGTTTCTGTAGTTAGTTTTTAAGTGTGTTGACTCTGTGTTGAGAGTTTGAGTGTGTGCAATGTGAGACAGTTTAGACATGTAATCGTCGTGTCGGAGTTGTTTGTTTCGTGAAGCAGCTTTTAGCGAGTGTATCGTCGAAGCCACCTGTTTGTCAGAACAGAGAGAGTAGAACTGTAAGCAGCATGTGTGTCAAGGTTACAAAATCACAGAACAGCTGTGAGTTGCAAGGTCGCGACGAATTGTAGATTGTGTTAACGATATATCAGAAGAATGTGTTTTGTGACTCGGCTTTAGTGGACCTGTCATTTGTTACAATATAAAGCTGTCCACACTGTATAGTAATGTAGCTTCAAATCGCTCGCAGGCGGAGACACACTGACCTCTACTGATTTCCTTCCTAGCATTTCACGTTACATTGGTACCTCTGTGGACAAAAGAAATGAGTCATGCATGGAATGCCAGGCTACTTTAACGGTAGAGAGCAACTCCACGAGTTCCAAATAACTGTTCTTCTATGTACTTCTTGTTAGTCTAGGCAAACTTTGATTAAACATTAAACATTTCATGTTAGATCTGTTAAAAGTACAATACGCAATATAATAGCCATATTTTTAAAAAGTCCATCACTATAACATGTTCTTGAATATGAAATCTCTTTGAATTACCACTAGAGAAACAACTAGCCACTTTCTATTAGCCAAAAGTATTTAATAACAAAGAATATCTCGCAAATGTTAAATGCTACAGAAATATAATCGACTAAAACTGTGCACTTTAACGGGATCTTCATGTTTAATGTAGTAGGATTTTGTCCGCCTCGTATGGTTAACCAATAATTTTGCAATAATTTATCAGAATGAAGAGGATTGCAGAGGTTATTCCCGGAAAATTCAAATGTACATTATATTGGTCATACAAGTAATATAAAAATACGATACCTTAACAAAAGTCGTGAGTCATCTTTGATAAAGCCTAAATTTTTGACAAAAAGTTTCATGTCAGTTTGCGGTGAGGAGATTTTCCTAAAATATTCCCGCTGCATCCTTGGTAGACAACCTTACCTACCAAGTTTCATATTCATCGTTTTTGAGTTATGTTATTAATAGACACATACATGGACTCAGACCTTTTCCAAAAATTCAGGAGGTTTCAAAACGTACATTAACGGTGAAGCCTAGGTCTAGAATTTTTGAGTGGTTTACAATACTTCCTCCACTTACTATAGACAAGCAGCAGAGAAAGCAAAATGTCTTATATTTATGGAACAAGCATCAACAGAAGTCAATGAAAAATTAATCGTGGCCTCGGTTAAAGCAATTATAGCTTTGGAAATTATATTTAATTGCTATTGATTCGAAGCAAGGCGTTCCCAGAAACATTAGGAATTCCTAGCATCAAGGACTGTGTGGGTTAGAAATAAATTAGAAGACTTAAAAATAGACCAATGTATTTTCTAATGATTTCTACATTAAAAGCCTCTCCACTCAGTCATTAGTTAATGCTCATTAGGCTATTACTGATCACATTTTGAAAAAGATTATGCAGAAAGCAAGCAACAACTTACACAAACATCTCTACTTCATTTCTAAGGGAGGCGTTTAGAAGTTCACTTCTTTTTTGAAAGTCGGAAAGAGGAAACTTCATTGTTGAAGTGTACCGTTACTGCCGATCGTTCAGTTTGAAACGGGAAAAATACGGGTGTGCTGCACGATGAATTTTCTTATAGCTGCCACCATTTCCTAGAGTAAGGTAAGCAAATAATTTTGTTCACCTAGAAGGAAATATTTGGATATTATTTACGTTGACCTTTGGTTCGACAGAAAATATTATGTAAAATAGACTTGAGGTGTGAACGGCATAATCTTCTTCCCTTCTTACCTGCAGTATATACT
Source organism: Tenodera sinensis (assembly GCA_030765045.1). Lineage (NCBI taxonomy): Eukaryota > Metazoa > Arthropoda > Insecta > Mantodea > Mantidae > Tenodera > Tenodera sinensis. Next base: position 120,018,054 of record CM060961.1, on the reverse strand, counting down.
AGCACATATACATACTCAGATTTTAGGTGGAACTGGTTTTCCATACCGGTTTTCCCCTTTGGGGTCACGAACGGAGGGGAAACAAGGGAATGGCTTGACACTTTGGGAGTACTGCTCCCCTGATCTAAACGGTTAAATTTTAATACTCTTGCGCTCATAAATGTGATGCGGCAGAAAAAATTCGTTGTGGCAAGGTAAAAAATTAACATTTTAAGGAGGAAGCTGAAATGCAGGATTGAAATTTTGTGCGCAAGAATTGTAAAATTAAGAATGACTTACAAGAAAGATATAAAATGTTCAATTTAGGATTATGTTCCAAAAATCCATACTAACTTCATCTTTGCTGCCACGTTATTTCAACCAAGGGAGCAATGTATGCCACATTTAACACTGCGCATCAATTTATAAATTATAAAGCTTTTGAGAGAGAGAGAGAGAGAGAGAGAGAGAGTAAGAAACAGGTATATAATTATTTTAGAATGAATTCCCATGCAATAAATTTTCACATGAATTTCAGCACTGGTTTGTCGAGGACTCCATGTAAGATATGACTGTTCAAACATTATCTAGTGCGCATATTTTTGGAAGGGGGTAGCTTGCTTGAACATATTGTATCCAAATGGAAGTGCAATGAATTGAGGGGTTTATTGCAAAAATCAGAAGTAAAAAACTGATTTTAAATATGTTACTGTGGAGCTTTTTCCTGAGGTTATTGTATGCCATCTGAATACGATGTGATTAAGATGAAAAATAGCTGGTAATTACTAAGGATTATAATTAAAAACTGTATTTGTTCACTTCATGTTACAATAACAAGGATATTGAACGTCCAAAAATGATAACCGTGATTTCCATAGGCTATATATTTTAAAAGCTTAAAGAACTAACCGAATACCTTTTGTTGTAGATATCTTTCGGGTTTCATATTTCTATATTAGTGTTTTAGTAAGTTTTTCGTTGGGAGGACTACTACCTTGTTTGTTTTAAAATGATATTGTGTTATTTTATTATATTAATCTTGAATTTTGAGATTATATGAGCCTTTAAGAGGAGACAAAATAACAAATTTTGTGATTTTTTTTAATTTATAAATTCAGGTTTCACCTCCATGTGAACATTGCAGAGCTTCCACTCATTTTGGTGTACGTTATGGATGTACGTTAATCGTAAATACATTAAAATTATTATAGAAAATAAAGCTACAAGTAGATTTTAGGCTTTCTAATCTTGACTGCAATTACTGAAGCGCAAATAATTTTCTACACATATATCCCATTATCTCTGAAAGTTATTAATGTAATGTGTTGACATTTTTATCATTGCAACTAAATATTTATTTTAATGAAAAGGTTTTTATGTTTCAAGCGTAGTTGTTAGTCCTTTTTTCAAATTTTAAACCCCTTATATTTTAATACAAATCTAAGCATTGTATTGAAAATCATAACTTCTGATGAAGAAGCTTCCCTTAAATGTTTGTATTAAAGATCACTTGAAAACCATTTAATGAATTCTAAAATAAAGCATTAACCATGTTAAAACATACTGCTTAACTCTAATATTTTTCCAGGAATTTTCATTGAAAAGGTAACAAATAAAATGAGTTAAAAATTGTTAATAGTGTCTAATTGTGTTGTCAGATCCACTGCAAACTTATTTTTATGGAACGTGACTGTTTCTTTCGCTAAACCCTGCAATTTTTGCACAAGCATTGAAAACAAAATATAAAGAATGCATATTGTCCTGAAAAAATTCAGGGTTCCTAACATTCAGCAGTTCCAGCATAGAAACTTGGGATTATAAAGTGACATTTCACAGGTATGGAAACCAAAAGAGATAAAGAGCATTGTTGCTTGCCTTCAGAGTGAGGTAATAATAAGTGTTTTCATTTTACTCCTCATGAACCAAAGATAGAATGAACACTAATATAACTTCAATGTACAACAATTAATAGTTCTACTAGTTTATATGTCACAGCATTTAAGAATATGTTGAGGGCCAGAGTTCCGTATTCCATGTGTGCAAAAGTTGAAAAATAGCGTTTTTTACGCCTCGCGTTGCATACAAATTGGTCACGTAAAAACACGTCTGCTTTGTATACACCGTAAAACAACACTCAAAAGCAACAAACATACAATTTTTTAAATTTTGCTTACCTTTTATGTCATGAGTATTATATATAGTAACTGCACAAAGAATATTTTGACATTTTGATATGTATCTTTTGTTTACTTAGCATATAACATGTACATATATTCACCTAGAGTAAACACTAGATCTACTCTATTATACATTAATATTACGGCAGGGTTTTACTAGCATGATTATTTTCATTACTGACTTGAAATAAACTGTTAAACAGTACTAAGGTGCAATGTACCAATCAACATTTATCTCTGGTAAATTTTTAAGCCGTAGTCTTGCTTAAAGCTATTTTGAAATCAAGCAAATTACTAACTGAAATCAGTTATGGGCGACTCATACTTATTCACTGAAATATACGTTTCTAATTGTTTGCATTCTGTGAATCCTTACCACTTCATTTTGTAAACAGTCTGTCTTGCTTAGGTAGGAAAATAATTATGATCAGAGACAAAACGTGCATAGAGCTAAACAACAAAGAGGTTACTTAGTATTGTTATAATTGTACAAAAACCCAGCGGGAAAAATTCAACTTCTTTACTTGTAACTTGAGTTTGCAAATAATTCTTTGCACGGAAAGTTCTTGTGACTATGAGGATAATTTGACACAGCAACGCCGTGCAAGGCACAACTGACACACTATTGGAAAATCATTGCATAGCTTTTGTGCTGTGCACTAGTGGGCGAACTGCAGAAAACATGCGCGAAGCTTGAATCAACGTTACCTGCGAATTTGAAAGTTCCTTCGGCATGCGTTCCGCAGGATTGCGTGGACATGAATGGCTATTGGCTACTTCAAGGATAAATCTGGTTGTCATGACAACAAACCGCTCCGCTATGCCTCTACCACACGTCGAACATATGCCGAAGGAACTCTCAGAGTTCGCAAGTAACGTTAATTCAAGATTAGTAGCACTTGTTTATTTTAAGTCAGAAGCATGAACGGAGGCGGGTGAGTGTAGATTTACTGATCTGAAGTGATCTACCAGCCAATAATCGTCAGTCATTGCTTCTCCCCGGTGCAAGTCGTGGCGCATGGCATTGACGCCATTGTGAGAGGAATAAAGGCATAGAGCGATCGAGAAGGAGAAAAAGGGACAGAGTATCTCTGTATCTCTCAATGCGCAGTAGCTTTTTCCGCATCCGCGTTCGTTCGTACCGCATTCCTACACTAAAAGTATAGTCAGTTGTTTCATATAAAAAAGTGCCCAACTAAATAAGCATTAGCTGTTATCTCAATGAAGAGCAAAAACATCCAAGGCGTAATAATAAGTCTTGTGAAGTAATAAATCTAAATTTTATTTTCAGTAGTCAAAAAGTCTTTGTAGCCTTTAATGAGTAGTCAAGTCATTGAAACATATCACCACAATAGTTCTGGTTCTACGAATGCAGACAATACACGTTATGTTTGCACTATAGGAATGCCCTTCTGGGGCAAACTACCGACCTTATGAAGGACAAAAAGAAAGAGAGGCTTAGTCATATGATAGTTGGATTAGATGTCTCAGCATCCTCCTTGATAAACGAAATGATAAATGAATTACGAAACATTGGCTTATGGACAATATCATAGGGTAAACTCCAAGACGACAGTTTTCTTCTGCTGCAAAATGCGTTCAAATCGATGTAAATAAATGTAAAGTGCTAAATTTTATATTAAAAGAAAGCAGCTTCCGTCTTTACAAAGCTATGCTGCTGGAAAATCGTATTTACTAATTTGCTGCTACATTCATCTATGGATATGTATGCGTTAATTCTTTCATTTTCATTCTTAAATATTCATTATGCAGGACAACAGTAATAAAATAAATGCTAAATAACACAAAACTGCATCATATGTACAATTTCTTATAATTTATATGCAAATACAGGGCACGCAAATATTAAAACCCACGTAACTCCGAAATAAAATCATGCCTTAACAGTTGAGAGCATAGAGATTTAAGTATTGAGATTTCACCAGAAATACACGTTTTGAGATTTTCTAAACACCTCCACACAAAAAGTGTAAAATGATTGTGTGCGAACAGCATAACTCCACAATGGAAAGTTGGTTAAATGCCTTGGACAGCTTTCAAGGAAATGACACGAAGATTGTTAATAAAATCCCCCTATCGTTTAAATAAAGTATTAGAACTTATATAAAGAACTAATATAAAGAACTATTGATTAAAATGCCATGGATGAGGTTTGTGCAATTTTTATAGTTGACAGCGTAAGAGATTGAAAAAAAATGACTACACCCGAAGAATGCAGATCTCAGTAAATCACACAATTCATGTCAAATCAATTTTTGTGCTATTACCCGCTCTTTATATACTTCTTATTAGTCTCAAGTTTGGAATGGTAGGTCGCTATTCATTTGTTTTCCCGTATGAAATTTCAAACCCATCACAGTTATGATCGCTGTTTATAGACCCCACTATCGCATCAGTCTATTCATATTGAAATGTGAAATCAATATTAACGTTTTTAAACAAAAAGCTTTCCTATGAATGATTTGAGGACAAATTGATTAACGTAGTAAATGTAACGTAAGATTTCTACTTAAATGTTTTGCAATAATGAATAAAGTTCTCTGTACAATTTCTTTTGGATCTTCTCAATTACATATTTAGTATTCTATCTTCTACCATATAATTTGAAGTATCAGATTTTGCGTGGATGTGGCCTACATCATACCAAACTCATTTTTGGACCTTCTGTTACCGAAAGGATTTACGGAATATCAGCGACACAAAGGTAGGATGTGGAATTCTCATAATCAGGCAGCATGTACAGCAGTTATATATTTCAGAGAGCGTTATTTTCCAAGCTCCAGTTTCATAGAAAGATGCTATTTCCAAAGTTATTTTATTACAACAACCTCTATGCATTTAGCTCTAAGACGTTTTGTGCTTGGTAAACATCTTGACAAACTATAAAATAACATGACCTCAGGCTGTGTGACATTTCGGATGAAAGACCTGTTCACAACCGTAAATCTTGAGCCTAAGCCATGTCGTAGTCCTTGCAACTGCCGCCGTCTTCCTTGACAATGTTTCCTCAACCTCTTGACAAATGTGGTACATTGCTTGTCTCGATTCCTAATGGAAGAATGCATTTTCATATAGCATTAGAAGTACACATACACTATGGTTAGTCTTTTGAGTCTGTTCCTGCTTTTGATACATAAAGTGAAAAATATTTTGGTAATTTTCTTTGACAACCACAATCACAATACATTGTTACATATTTGTATTGAGCCCAATGTCATTCATGAAAGGTTCCGTCTAAGTTAGTAGTTGCGATTAGCGCAGTTTTACACGTTGTCACACACATATAAAAATGTTCCAGTGAACACATGTGAAGGAGATTTTATTTAACAGTATTAGTATGTTACTTACGTCAAAGCAAGTACTAACTCTGCGGTTGGTTGTGAAAATAAAGTATGGAAAAGTCCACAAGAGTAAAGAATAAATAAATATATAAAAGCACATACCTTCTGTGGTAATAGATCAGATAATTTATTCTTAGACATTCATTTAATATTAACATTTTAATGGTTCTTTTCTCGTTACAACGTCTAAGACTGCGTTCTCCTTAGGTAATTTTAGTTAATAGTACTTATGGGTAACCACGACTGAACTGTGTGTGGTAGTAGAACAAAGAGATTTCTGTATTATATGCTATAAAACAATGGTGCCCAACCTCTTGTCTTATGGGCTAATAATGTCTCTTGATGCTCTAACCCCACCTCCTTTGTTTTGTGCACGAAGCGTTCCCCTTCACTAATTCAGGTAACCAAGTGCTACAGAATCCCATGAATGCGTCATAGCTCGTCAAACAGTAAGTGGAGGCAAATCTGCCCTCCCTTCTTTCGAATAAGGTTGGGCATCAGTGTGTTCCTCATAGGCCAAATTTTTTCAGCTTTGTGAAATAGTGTTTGGCAAAAATTGAGTCTTTACGTTTATGGAATATTCTTAGATCCGCTACCTATTAAATAGAAATGAATTACAACGCCTTAACCAAGGAAATTATTTTTCATTGTCCTTGTGCTACTCGAAGAGATTGCTAAAATTGTTTAGAAATAAACTTTTAATGATTAAATGCACGCAGCACAGCGCACACGTGATAAACTGTGAAAGTTAAGTTGGAACATGGCAAGTCAAATGTTTATGTGTTTCATTTTCTGAAAGAGCTGGTCTTTGCTCTTAAGGACAGGGAACAAAATAGGTAATGAAATTCAGTTAAGTTCCCTTTAAATAATAATGTCGAATTACTGGCTGTTTTACACATGTATTAACAGTACATATGTATGTAAAGTAATTTAAGTTATGTATGTTAAGTATGCATTACACAGGCTCAATGGTATTTCAGCAGTTATTATTTTTGTTTTACAAATATAGCTCAACTTTATCGCCTGCCAATGACATTAGGTAACAGATATCGATTTGATAAGTAAGCGCTGAAGATCGGCGATGCTTATATATTAAATTCATTCAACGGTTCAATAATTATAATTATTTGTTCCAGCCCTGTACATGTCATTTGTTTAAACAGAATGATCATAAAGGGATCATATTTTTAATTCCATTCACCAGTAATATATCGGAATGAGTTAACCACTGAATATAAACCTAAGTTGTGTGGTAAAGAAAATATACAAGGAGAAATATTGATGACAAAAATGTTATGGGGACAGAAATGATGTAGCTTTTATGGAAACTGACGCGTATAGTTTATCAGGAATGTCAATTTCATAAAAATATTACAAGAGCCGCTCAATGAATAAGTTTCTCTGTGCTGTAGAATGATATATGTAGGTATAATTGAATAAAATTGCACAGATCTAGAAAAGTGTAAGAAATAAAGGGAATTTGTGAATAATTTGGTTGTCATAGGTGCACGTGTATTAAAGACTTGACATTAGGAGAATGGCTTAACTCTGACATTAACAGGAACATTTTGCTGTACACGATGGTGTCTGTACAAATGGTCTAAAAGTCATATCAAAAAATTGAATTCAGCTATCCTTCAACAGCCTCTGCCTCCCTAAGGGGAACAGAAGAATTTAAGTTTATGAGACGGGGAGAATGGATGTTCCCATCGGAATAGCCCAGGACATTATTTTCTTAGATTTATTTCTGTTCATCGTGAAATGGGAATGAAGGCCAATACAGTACCCAATCCTCCACATTGTAACAGAGATTGAGAGTAACTGAGCCCGGAGCGTTTCGATAAATTGATGGAAGTTTTTAGCAAGCACTTAAATATTCATTGGGTCCAAATCTTGTGACGTCGGAGATATCCACTAATGCGAATCTAGTGAATGTCTCAAATGGTCAGTATAGCTTGCAAAACTAGAAAAATAGAATCATATGCAGAAGCATATTTAATATAGAAAAGAAAATATTAGTTCTCCTTAACTACAGAAGAGCTGTTTTTACACTTAGCTGTTCGAATTTTATGTCTTCTGAATATATAGTTAGAGTATAAAATGGCTGGCCAATATAAATTAAATTTCTCGCTTTTTAATATTGTGAATTGGTTGTTATATTTTGGCAGCTTGGTGATCCAAAATGTAGTGATTTTCACAAAATATCGTGTCCTCCGATACATCTTGCAAATTGGTAAAGGAATATTCAACGCTCCCATTTAAAGACACACTCCTTCGCACTAAGCATTGGTTGAAGCAATCGCAAATGTGGAACATGTACGGAAACTGATGCACACCCGTGAACATTCAAAAAGGTCATGTCTGGAACGCCAAATTCCTACACGCTACAGCGCTTGTTTACATCATTCGCGATACAGTTGTGTAGTGACAGCAACAAGTTGTCACAAGTTCCAGATCTTAAGAAACCCTGGGACTGAAAAATGACAAAAATAATCACTAAAATGACGATTTTTATGTTTATGCATATAAATGTTCCCCATATCTTCAGCCATCATTTAGCAGTGAATATTTTATTTTTCCCATTTCTAAAGGTAAAGCCCAGGCTTTAAGTTCCATGTGCCTCTTTTCTGCTTAAACGTTCGGCAGTTTTTGAACGAAATATGGGTCAAAAAGGTATTAACTGAGAAGAGATACAATTAGACAAAATATATATGCAGCAGGAGAGTTTTAGGCCAAACGGGGATTCATGATCATGATGTAGGTATGTGGGTAGAAACATTTTTCTGACTTTACGTTTTTTAAAAAGACTATTTGCTTCATGCGCATTTAATTTTGTGCAATTATCCTAGGATTTTTCCCAGCATATGCTCTATTTATGTGAGTTCAACTTCAGTGTTTTGTTTCAAAATCTGAATATTTGTTTAGCTTTAAAGAAATTAAACACACATAAGAGTTAAACAACATGTTCAATATTTATTAAAACAAAGAAATTAATTACTTTAAAACTAAGTTTTTCTCCTGCCAGAGATTGATGTTGGGTAATTAGAATTTATAAAATAGTAAAACTTTTGTGATGTTTTAGTTTATGATGCACATGAAGTATTTTGAATACTAAAGTATTTTCGCATTGTGAATAAATTGAATAATTCTGTCAAAACTATAAAACAGATTGTGCTGTAACTTTGTGCTGTATTGTATAACATAAACACCCTCAAGTGTGCAAAGTATTGATTTCATGGTCATGAAAATACATAAAATGCAGTCCCAGGTTCTATCACTTGTTCAGTTTTAGTGATAGGCTATGAAGTTTGGATGACAACACGATTGCATCGCATGATAGTGAGGTAATGCACTTAACCAGACATGTGTATTTGTGATGTGTATGTTAGACAATAAAAAATAGAACATGGAGAAACTTATTTATTGAACGAATTCACATAATTAAACTTACATTTAGACTGTCCGAGTGTGCTTCATACCATAGCTCTGGTAGCATTGAGCAACCTTATTTACTGCAAATTCTAAGAGAATCATTAGGTTCCTGCAACCGTTCGAACAAAGGAAGTTACTTTCAGTGCCAAGTTTCAGAAGTACATAATTTGAAAGACTAAAGATTTAGAAGCGTGTAAATATCGCAACCAACCGCATAACACGTATTTACAAAAATGTATCTTACATTGTACAAAACAATCTTTTTATACATAAATATTATCACATACACATATTAACTAATGCATTTTATAACAACAATATGTTCAGCCATCTATTTTTATGGTCTTGAACTGTTTTATTTTCAAACAATATATGTGGTAGAAAACTGATAACGGATTATTTTCAGAATAATTCCTGTTACAATATTAAACAGCATACCTACATATAATAAACTGAGTAATAGGCCTGACATTGAATGATATGTATTCGTTAGTATATATCCACTTATTTATGCTATTTTCATTTCTTAAATGAACTATATATTATGATCCCTTTATATGCTTCATTAAAAATGCGATATGTTTAGTAAATCACGCATATACATCGATAGTAACATTATGCAAGGTCGTAACATAAGCTTACACAGTAATGTATCACAATAACATTTAACATGCGTGCAAGTATATCACTTTTGCACTTTTTCGAAGTTCACAATAGTTTAGAAATCAATCTAGTCTTTCGCTCATTTTGTTAGTCCCACAATTTTAAATTTATATTTTCAGGACTGTAACGTACTTCTGAGGAATTAACATCATTTCACCTACAGTCAACAATATTATATTTTATTTAATTCACCAAGAACTTCACTTGGTATTTGCAATGTTCTTACACATTTAAGAATAATTCTTAAGCTATTTAGAAGTATGAAAGCATCTGCAGTTTTACTGCAAGCATAATGTGACAACAACATACAAGTAATCAAGATAGTTTCTTATGATAGGTACATATACATCGATCCATTATGAAAACAGTAGTGTTTTTCAGAACTGATAGTTACATGTATATTAGATATGTAGTGGAACGTTTTAGATATTTTAATGAACGGAAGCTCAGTATCTACAAAACTTGTGTTACATGACTATGTATATTCTTCTAAAAGATGTTTCTAATCAGCGGTATTTTCTGAAAAACACAACTTTTTCCTTTGTCATGTACCTATACTGCTGGTCTCGATGCTTGATTGCCTCTTTCTGTATATGAACAAGTAATTTATTAATGTTTCAGATCAATATCATAGTAAAGCAACACAAAACGATGCAGCAGTGATCAACATAAATGCTGGATCGTCCAGTGCTTTTTGTAAAATAACAATTACCATTTATTACAAGCTTATATAGTTACATGTAATTAAGTCCTTTATCACATCTCAATCTGATGTGGAGAAGTACTCTTGAATGATTTAGCTGGCATAATCAACAAGTCCAATAAGTTAAATGGAATTTCCCAGGCACTAACATTCTATGTAAAAAGGTGTTGTTTTGTTTCTGAAAGACATCACTATATTTCTATAAGAGTAAAAATCCTACGAAAATAATACTTAAACTGCTCTATGTAGTAGAAAACTAGAAATGGTGCACATTATGATATGTATAGGTAACTTGCGTACTGTAACTCTCTGTGCAATAACCACCAGCAGAGCAACCTGTATCAGGTTACCACTTGAAGGTCATCCAGCGAGAGAGTGCACTAACAGCGGTGTTTCAGGAATAGGTATTACTAAGATGGTATAACTCCCAACTTCTGTTTAGAATGTATAAATAAATTTACAGTAGAAATTAGAAAAGCTTAAAATGTTTTTGTTCAATCCTAGCATTAAAACGACTTATTATGACGCTATAAATCGTGCGAAATTACCCTCTTTCTTACAAGAGCGTCACAAGATGACTAATTACCATGGGAACAGGACAGCAATGACGTCATCACCGCCGCAAAAATTTTCTTCAATGTGCCTGTAAGAAGACCTGAAATCGTCACACGCAAGTGCAGCATTACATACACGTCATTAACAAAACTCTTCATATTCTTTTTCGTAAACATATTTTGATTTTTCTGAAATTAATAAACTCTCGACACTCTTGGCTTCGTTCAAAATGCCAAGTGAAATACAATCCATATCTTCAATAGATTAATAATTTCCTTCCATTTTCCTCTGCAAGTGTTAGAATAAAACGAAACATCTGCTTAGCAGCCATATTGTGTATGATCTCCGATACATTATAATTTTACATTTAGAAAAATGTATTAATTATTTTTACGTATTTTAATGCTAAAATTGCATAAAACCCTGTATGTGTGTACTGTTCTCATAGTGACACTCGTAAAAATTAGTGCATGAGAGAAAGTGAACACATACTCGTGTCACAGTCAGATTATACACTAGTTAAATAAATAACAATTCCCTGCTTTCAGATACTCACATAGCGATAAAAACACTATCGTTTAACATCAGGCAATCAAGTTGGGGTATCAAAAAGTCCTTTGCACTCAAGCACAGGGTAAGAACCGTTCAGCCGAACATTAAAATCCATGCGAAAAAGCTGAAATAACAAAATGGTTTAATTACACTGCTAGTGCAGTGAAATATAACAATAAATAGAACTGCCAACGATGATAATTTCTTGATCTCCCACAAGTAAACAGCTGAGCAACTGTTGCTTCTTAACAGAAAAGACAAGCGCGGAGAGATACTACGTGCATTGTTAGTGTTAGGACCCATTCTCCAATCGGATGGATTATACCTTTTTCCATGCGTAATTGTTTATAATATTGTTATGTAACTGAAATTTTGAAGTAGATATAACGAAGAAGGTTTTTTTGGCTCCCTCTTAGTGACAAAGTTACATTATGCATGCTAAATAATTAATACACAAAAATAAGTAAGGAGTAATGAGTCTACCTTTTCACTGAATCCGGAAAGTGAGTAAATGACTATTAAACATGCACGCAGTACAGTTTCATAAGAGAAATTGTTACAAAAGTATGGCCAGCTGATGCTTTAAACTTAACATGTTTAACTGGAGTTGGCAAAAATTAATTTAAATGATGAAACAAGTTCAGAAGTTGGTACAAGGCAACTATGATAAAAGAATCAAAAGAATGAATAGAAAAATATTACTATTACCAAGAACTCTCCCTGCTGTGTTAACAATGATGGAGTGCTTACTGTTGAAAAACTTCCCCTACACAGTGTTCTACTGATGTTTATAACTAATTATAAGCGGAAATTAGAGTAGTATTTTAGAGATTAAAGTCCAGCTTCTCACAAGAGCACCTTTCAGTTTAGCGGGAAAAACGGGGCACTATTTCTTGAAGCGTGAATATTACCGGGGCAAAGGGCAGTAATAAAATGTGGCACTTTCAATGTGTGTATCATACTTCTTTGGTTTAAAGTGCTAAGGACATTCTTCATAAAATAGGTCCTTCGGCTTCTGTATAATATTTTTATTCACAAAATGTTTGCTATGTCGACACGTTTCCCGCAAAGGATTATGTATTTATTTTTCCCAGCTATATTTCATGATTAATACAACTTCAGCACCGATGTTCAATATCCTGGCTAAGAGGATTTATTTTTTAAAGGGCATTATAATCATTAAAATTTGAAAACTCGCAATGGTTTTGAGGGTGTCGCGTTCAACGGAAGTCAAAGCTACCTGATGTTTCTCTGAAGATTGTCTATTGTGATAAGTCGAATACCCTAGGCTTATAAAAACACAGGATTTGATTCATAAAACTTGGCAAATCATGTATTGTTTACTTTTGTGTTCCGTCTTCCGTTCTGCTATTTTAATGGTTACAATTTCGTAGAATGTTAAATTATCATCCAGCCTATGCCCGAAAAAAATTATTTCCGGAAAATTCATGGTTCACAAGATTAATTCAAATTGTAGTGATCTCTATTTCTTTTGCAGTTTTTAGATCCTAAAACTCTTGTCTATTTATGTGATCTAACTTAAAAGACTGTCCAAGAAGAACAAAGGCATCCGTCAATTAAATATTCGTTCATCTATACAATAAATGAGTCATGATAAAGCGCGGATGCGTTCTGGAATGTGCATTTCTAAGAAGAGTTCTGGTAAACCTGTAGGTATTAAGTTTTAATAATTTCAGGGAAGTTCAGGACCGCGCCATGGCCGAGTGATTAGACCAGTGAAGTCCAACCATTGCGAAAGAGTGGAGTTTGCATTTGCCTCTTGCGTAGATCTTGCCCCAGCCGTGCTTAGTGTTGCAGTGGCGGTTTGGTTACATGTATGTACGTTGCGTTTTGTTTACGAACGCAGTTTCAAATCTTATGCGCTACACATTTCTTAATTAGTGACTTCTTTGGTACTGCTTACGTTTAAGAAGCCTATAAATATTTGGCTACAAAGTTGAAGTGCACAGGCTTAGAAGATCCACCAAGTGATCTGCGTATAACCTATTGCGATACAAACTTTTAGTATAGTTCAATTTGGAGAAACTCTGTCCACAAATATATGTAGAGCTATATTCACTCTTATACACACTATTCTTGGAAATGCTTAGTTCTGTATCTACTTCATTTTAATCGAAATAAGCATTTTCAGAAGTAAATGATTGCCAACTTTCTGGTGGGTGCAAAGGGAATAAGAGGATACAGTAGCTTTAAGTGATAGTGAAATTTTTTAAGAGCTGGTTGCAATACGGTGCCTTTGAAATCCCATTCTCTTTGGAAGGCCAGGATATAAAAAAGTAACATTATTATTTGAAAAAAGTGTAAGTATTGGTAAATTCAAATAATAAAGAATATCTCGGGCATGGTTCACTCAAATTAAAAACGAAGTATTTGGCATAAACTGTGCTTTAACGAGCTCCACGTTTTTTATTTACTAAGCTTTTGTCTGTCTCTTGCTGTTCACCATTTATGCAAATATCATCCAAAATGAAGAGGTCTTCTGAGGACATTCTCAGAAAATTCAAGGTATGACCTAGAAAGAACCATGGAATCACCTGTTTGTGTCCGTCACTGGATAGCGACTGTCTCTCTAACTGAGGAGTGGAGTTGGGTTCTCCAAAGACAGAAGGTTGGACATCCCTGGGTTAGACCACTCGCCTCTCACCAAGCGGCTCGGGTTCGATCCCAGGTGGCCGCACGTGAGGTTTGTGATGCACAAAGCGGCATAGGAGCGGGTTTTCACCGCCATCTCATTCCACCTTAGTTCAATGTTTCGTCAAGTGTCACCACCTGCGGTGTTGCATATAGTAAAAGTGGGCGTTAAACACTACAAAAAGGGGGAAACTTTGTGTGTACAAACTGTTGGAGTAGTTCTGTTGACGAACGTGTAAAATGTTGACTAAATTCTTAGATTTTATTTTGTTAAACCACTTTTACTTCTTATTGTTTATTCGTTTTCTTATACTAAACCCGAATATTCACATAGGTATATTTATAAATTCAAGAATTTAGGTATTATAAGGAAATAATTAAGCTATTTCTCAACTGATTCCTCTGGTAAACAAAAGTGCTGGCTGCGATGCGCCTGGTATTCGAGACAGCTTACATAGGGAAGGCTAAGTCTATTAAGCAAGGCCTGTACATGTATGGCAGAGTTTTTATATCTTATTTAAGTTGTGTGAGATAATTCTACATGACATATGTCATTTTGTTGGAATTATACAAGGCATGTTTATCAAATTGACAATTCTGCAAGTAAGAAAGTAGCCAAAAATTGCTTCCTTCAGTATCTATAAGTCTTAATTTGTTACAATTATGAACCCTGTCAGATATTTAAATGTTTCTTGTTAAATATATCTACAATTTTATGGATCAGAATGACATCGGCGTAAATAACTAAATATTCAACTGCTTTGATTGGAAATATTTAAGGTGCAATCATAAACATGCAGTTAAGGTGGCATATCCCAGTAAAGTAACGATTTCTTCTTTAGTTTGTGATTTAATAGGTAAACTATGCAGTGTGACTCATATACTCACACCCCAGCTTATCACCTGAAGTAATAGTAGCCTTGTTAAGCAAATGTCTAGTTTAAACCCATGATGTATCAGCGACTTATTTTTCTTCCTACGTTACGATATTAAACTCTAAAAGTAGAGAATTTGGGTCATTTCAGAGGTTTAAATTGCTACTTTAGGAAATATAGTTAAATTAACTATAGATATAAAGTATACTGTACAGTATAATGTTAGGTTAGTATGGTTATTTTTACTCACATACGTATTCAATTTGATTGGGTCATTTTTATAGAATATATCTAAGTCCCTTCTACACTTATTTTTGTAATACCTATATATGACCAATTTAATGTTCTCTGTTCTCCCTCCTAAGGCGCTCTGACGACTTAAAATTATCAAACTGACGGTTGTTAGGTTTATGCATATAAATGTTCCCAAAACCTTCAGTCATCGCTTGCCATTGAAATTTTTAGATACTACCATTTTTGAAGGTCTAGTGCAGGCTTTAAATATCACATGCGCTACATTGTCCCTTTTCTGCTTAAATTTTCGGCAGTATTTAAACAAAACATGGGCCAAAAAGAGCTCAAAAATAGCAAATTCAGCGGAAAGAAATGGTTAAGATATGAATCTGAGGAGAGAGTTACTGGACAAAATAGCGAAGCTGTGATATATTCAGCAGGGTAGTTTAAGGCCAAACAGTTCGTGATCATGAGAGGTGTGTAGAAAAATCGTCTTTTTTCGACATTACATTTTGGAATACACACTATTTTTTCCATGCGCATTAAATTTTGTGCTATATTTGTAGAACTTTTCCAGCTCCATTTACGTGACTTCCGCTTCAGTCTTTGGTTTCAAAATCTGAACACTTGTTTAGCTTTAGAAAATGAAATACACAAAAAAAAGTTCAAAAATATTTTCAATGTCCATAAAAGCAAGGAAATTAATTATTTTAAAAGTAATTATTTTGTCTTCTTGCCGGGAGGTTGCTGATATTTATTGGGCAATTAGACTTTATAAAATAATAAAAGGGTTGTGATATTTTAGCTTTTGATTCGCACGGAGTGTTTTAGAATTGTGAATAAATTGAATAATTAATTCCCTCAAAAATATAAAACAGATTGTACTGGTACTTGGTGCGGTAGTTTATAATAAAAACAGCCTTAAGTGTACAAAGTATTGATTTCATACCTATAAAAATATACAGAATTCAAAATCTATTCCAGGATTCCTTAACATATCATCTTATAACTTTAAAATAATAATGTGAAATAGAAACAAAACCTTGTCATGTTTCATTCCTTGTCTTTATTCCTAGAGTTTTTATATTCAAAGCACAAATATGTGCATCAAATGCCATAACATCAGGTTCTAACAGTAAGACCAGGGTAAAACGAAGTACTGGCTTATGGTATGAAACATGAGCGTATTTATAGAGCCAAAATAATTAAAACTTTAACTGTATCAAAGTATGTAACTTTTTAAAAATCACACCTCAGGGCGCAAACTCTGTCTCTAAGGACAAACGGTGTCGCCGTGACCGAGCGAAAACTTCTCCGGCAGGGAAGAGTGGCGGGTGGTCGAATGCTGCAGGCGTCATCGACCACTTCTCACCAGTCTTCCTCGAAAAGACTGTTTCGATAACCTGTAACTTTACACTCCTAATATTCTTATTTAAGGGTTACAAAGAGAAATGAAGAGCAGATTTTTTCTTAGAACGACAAAAGTGCAACAACATTCTGCTTACTCCCTGGTCCTTCACTAACAGCAACTTCGTCTTTACCCATAACCCTCCGAACTTAACTTTTGCCTGAGTTCCTAGGTGAAGGCGAGTCAAGAGTATATTCTATAATTAGAACGACATCACACTTCAGGTGTTACCAGCGATAAACGGCACCAACTTCAACTGGTTTAGCAGGTATCTCATCAAACTGGGTGCACTGCACGTGGATAATAAATTTTACATCTGATTGGCTACAGCCAGACATTCATCGCATGTTATTGGATCTAAGAGTGGCAGTTCTGTCGTCACTTTTGGCGAATTAAGGCATATTTTAGGGGCAGTAACACCAGCTATACCTTTAAGGATGTCCAAGTATTGTTTAAACCACGATGTCATACAAAATGTATATTACCAGCCATGTTTTTCTTTGTTTACTTTATCACATACATATATGTAGATACATATTCTAACACCCATTATAGTAGATGAGAAGTACTGTTAGAAATGCAGAATATAGTAAGTACACTGCGGGGAAAAAGTGGCATAATGACTAGGGAAAAGTTATTGCTTGTCATACGAGAACTAAATGCCAAAATATAACATGACGTCTTTCCATATTTTCAACTGTTACGCGCTCCCCGTCACTGTATTTGCTTTGTTCTGACCGCGCCATGCACTGGGGCGGGTTTTTTCCGGGTTATCCGGTTTATCCGGTTTCCCCCGTCATGTCATTCCACCGGTGTTCCATCTTCATTCCATGTATCATCAGTGCGACCACCTGCGGTGTCGTATGTAGTAAAAGCGGGCGTTACACACTACATAAAGAAATAAACCTTTGTACTGAAAACTTATATTTTATTGCAAGCGCATGCAGCATCTTTGTATTACTTTACTTGCATCAGTACGTAACTACCAGTTTGACAAAACCAGTAAAACTCTGTACCTTTTACTCAAAACAAATCAGCTATCTGTTACCCCACCAAGAGTGACCAAACACCAAGTTGGACAGCCCTGCACAACAGAAGAAAACAATGTGCCACGTTCACCGTTCGCCGCCTGACTCACAGCTTCTACCAACATACAGGTGAGATGTCATTCTATTTCTGAGGTATACTACACTCGCTGGTGTCACAGAGTATTAAGTAGCCTGTTACTGAACAAGACAACTGGGCGCAATCTGCGAAAGAGGGATAGCCTAATTCACGACCTTGCACTGGTCACTGTACGTTTAGCAAGAAATAAACAATTAGGGTCCCTCAAGCTATTCCACTAGTTGACCAGGCTTGACCTAATTTACTCCCTCAATGCATTCAAGTGCAAATAATAATGCAATGTCCAGGGATAAAGCACTTCATGTGTGACCTAAAAGTATAGATCTACCTTTGGGTTTTAGTTTCTGGAAAAACTTTCAAATATAAAATGTTTGATTGTTTTATTCGAGGTTTTAATCTGGGCTTAATATAAATGTTGGCTAATATGTAGTTCATTTAAATATATCTGCACACTTAACGTATTTGATTACAATAATAATGGTTATAGTGTTCGATAAATCGTTTATAGCAGTAAGTATTTTCTATAACAACTTGAAAGTCATGCTTTTGTTTTTAGGAATACCTCTAAGCTTCTTGCTCTCAAGAAAACCATCCACCTTTCTAACACGTTTAGGCTTAAATTTGTAGATAATTTTATATCTATTCTTTGATGACAGTAAGGGATGAGGTAGTAACTAAAACACAATCAATTTTGGATCACTATGATTAGTTGAAAAGCAATTTTTCTTTCATTGAGGTTAGTGGAAAGTAATCTGACGTAGCAAAAGTGAGTCTTTCGAGAATCCAAAAATCATAACCCCATAATTTAAAGAAATAGTTTAAAATAAATTGCATGAATTTTTAGTATTTTGAGAGTCATCAATGACAAATTTTCAAATTAAATTTGAAAATAAACTGTATTAACTTGTAAAATGCGGTGGCAGCAAAGAATCAAGTATGCATATAATGGTTTGAACTCAATTTACTTAACTTTCTTGATTCTCTTCATGAAAATGTTTCATGTGAAGAGTTACAATGTAATATGAAGCTTCCTTCCTTCCTTCTCGTGTACATGTCGACGTATATCCTCTGATATACCCATTTGTTATAGCTCTACCAAAGCTCTGCACAAAAGCGTAATATCTAATTATCCGTTCTTATCCACAGAGTATGAGTTTTTGTCAGTGAAAATAAAATCATGTGTGCAGAGAGCTCGCAGTAATTAGACTCAAAGCGCAGGCTCCAAATGTTCCGAAAAAAAACTGCTTTGTATGCCACAACCATCGGTAGAGAAAGCAAAGTCAGCGCTTAAACTAAAGCTATGGTTGTGTTTACTTGTACGTATAATAAAACCAGTTATAGAAAGTATTTTTCGCTTTTTAATTAATATTCCTTGAACGTTTATGTTGTAGCCGAAAGGCATGTTTAACAGCAAACCAGGAATATAAGCGATGTTGGTTAATGTCATTCGGCTGTAATACGGCAGTGGAATAGACATTGTATTTCTTTGTGATCTTAAACTGTTGTGAGGTCTTGGGATTACTTGGACTGAAGTCTCTTTATGCAAAGTAACCCAAGTAGTGAATACTTGTATTAACTCTGCCTGTATTTCGAATTCCAGTCGACCAACAATAAAGCATTATCGTACTTCTAATAATTTACACCCTTAATTACTGCTCCCTTTGGGTGCATACCGATGTCATTCATATTTGTGTTCAGTGTTTACACCTTTTAATGTGGCATTCGAAGCTCCCCGATATACTGCCGTTCTTTACCTAGAGCCATTGTTTACAAATAAAATATTATCAGGGTGCTTTGCTCCCTCCGCTTCAGTTACTAATTTTACTTACTGACTTATTTAGTAAACGTTTGCACTTTCTTCCTTCCATTTGCTACTATAAGTTTTTAATTGCACCAGGCACTGTATTAGTCGCCAGATCGAACCTGCGATCTTATGATTTATTTTATGATTCAGTTTTAACACTGTAAGAAATATACTAAGCCTTAAGTTAATACTTAAGCAATGATCTTCTTTTCCATGCACAATTTGTAAATCAATCCATTTCTACGAAAACGTAAGATGCCTGAATTATTCGTTGCCTTATTTAAGTGTCCTTTCTTTGGATGCTTCAGGGCTAAGAAATGCCCTCTTATGTCATTTAATGTTTTCAAATTATATCGCATTGGCCCACTAGGTATGTTACTTCACACTAATACAAAACAGCTGAAAAATGGATTTCACAGCTCAGTAATATTTAGAAGCCTAAGTTTGCCCGATTGTTCTACGGTGATCTTACTGGACATCAAACTATCTTGAAAGCCAAGATATGTACTGCTTAAGAATGAAAAATATTTCACCCAATATTATGGTTATAGTTTATAAATTTTGATTATCGTGTAATATTTCCGAGGAGATTCAGATGGTGGAGTTGTTCCTTTTTCCTGATACACCACAATTTTTGGCGTTAAGAAAGTAGGAGCGTGTTTAAAGCTATGATTGTTTACGTTCGATTTGCTCAAGCGAGCACATTAATCATTCCAGCAATAAAAAAAGAAAAGCATCAAGATTTGGGGTCTCTGGAAATACTTCCTCTAACCGTCCTACTGAAAAGTTATCACTCAATTTGAGAGTATTTTAGACAGGAGGGCGATAGAGGAATGGTAGAAGAAACTAGCAGTTGATCATTCCGCTTCTTGCCAAGTGCAATCGGGTGCTCCAACGTAGATATTACAGACCATCCGGCTCTCAATTTGCTGTAAACCTCAGTTGATTCGTGTCTGTGTGCCTATAGGAAGCCGATGCACAGAGCCAAGATCAATGTAAAAAGGAAGACATAAACCGGTTCACCACAGGTCATTTGGGCCGAATTCTCCATACCCAAAGTCTTCACGTCAACTATCTCTCCAGTGCAGCCGTAGTCTGAATCTGTAACAAAATACATCAGATCATAGACAGCGGGTCAGAATTCGAATCAAGTATTAGAAACAATAATACTGTTGAACTGAGTATATGGTAACAGCCTAAGAATTCGCTAATAAAATGATGTGATATGCAATTATTACTAAAGGCCGGAGACGTGTGCGTTTTTCCATAGTACACTGCACATGGACTTTACTGTTATCGCTCACGCATGTAAACAACTGCAGATAGCCATGAAAACCGCCTCACTGCAGCTCAACCTACAAGTATAATAAACTATGCATTCTGGAATTCCACTTGTACACATACTGCTATCTATTAACTATAATATCGTCACAGAGTGCATTACACTTGGTTACAATGTACACACATTCTTAAATTATTAAATGTGAAATTTCGACGCCTGTCAGTTTTTAAACAGTAAAAAACCTCTTTCTACGTCACACGATGTCAGAAGTGCAAATGTAAAGAAGCTCTGTCGTTTGGCGTGTTTTCTTCTTACTCATTTTCAAAATTTCACACATAGCTTAGTAACAAATATTTTTCTGGAATTTATCTTTCAGCTTTTCGATATCTGGTACAAGAGGTATCCTATTAATTAAATTAGATAAGGCTTCTATTATGCTTATGCTCTTGTACATTTCCAAACCCGATTTTTCTAATTATTTAATACATTTGGGCAAAATGCAAAATTGTTGAATATGAACTGAAGATTTTCAGATAGTTCATGCTATATCAGAGACTTTCCAGTTGCAATAGCAGCAGTAATCACATAGAGCGCTAATAACATTAACATTGTAATGCACCGCATTATACGTGTCGGCCTCTATCCAAGTAATCAATATAATTATAATACATATAATAATAACAATAATACTACTACTACTACTACTACTACTAATAATAATAATAATAATAATAATAATAATAATAGTAATAACAGTAGTAATAGTAATAGTAATAGTAATAGTAATAATAATAATAGTAGTAGCAATTTTTATTAATACTACCGTGGTATCACATAATAATTAATTTTATTGCCATGTTGAATACAGTCGAGAACAGAGGGTTGAGGAATCGAAATCTTCTCCAAAAGGCAATGAAAACAAGCCGTCACAAACTTCCAACTACGAAATTCCACAACTGTTTAGCACTGTTTTCCAGGATCTAATCATGTGAAATACAGTTCCACGTCTACATTGACAGATATGAATTTAGTTTGTGTTCTATGGCTAAGTTCTTCGTTTTTAAAGCTGATTTATAGGTATAAGTTGGCAATGAGCAATCATGGCAGTCAATCTAGAACTAAACGATTTAAAATATCTCCACAATGAGCTCATTTTTATTATTAAAATGTGCCATGTATTTCTGCAGGCAAACAACGGTGTAATGAGGGTGAATGTACAGATTCGACTTGAACATAATTTGTCGTTCCGTAATGTGGTGTGGGAGCAGTTGCTACCCTCCTTCTCCTTTCCTTATTGACACACCTGCTTAAAAGTATACTGATCTTTATAGTATGAGATCTGCATTTATTCTTACCTGTTGGACTTGTACAGTGATTTCACTCTGGCCAGTCCACTCAAGGTCACGCACATATATGTCCACTCTCGCTCTGTATCTCTCATTCTAGAGTTCCCCCGCGTGCCGGAGCGTTGTTCCTCCCTCGCTGCTCACTCATTAAGGAGAGTGAGGGGGGGGGACGGTTGCAAAGCGGAGAGGGTGTGACCTTCAATGGATTGGTGAAAATGAAAAGGCTATAGTGGATAATGTCATGCAAAACGAATAACTAAGGCCATAGATTCTGAGGTGATTCTCACCTGGATGATTTTTCAGACGCGGTAGGAAGTCGTTCCAGAATGCACAGGCAGTGGTGCGAGGTCCCCTTCCAAGGCCGTATTTATCCGCATTGAAAATATAGTACTTAGGCTGTTCTCTTGTGTATGGTGGCCACTCCACGTCATCGGGCACTGGTTTTCTGTAAATAAGAGTATTCATAGCTAGTGAAACAGTAAGAAACTAATTTAATTAGCTATTAGTTTGCCTACACTTAAGTAAGGCAGAGGAAAATTTATAGTATATAGTACCAACAAATTTGGCCATTGCAACTCAATGCGCAGCTAGAGGTTGAAGAGGACAAACTCCATGTAAAAGTAAGCTCCCTTCTTGCGCAAACGTTGGACATCTTTGAGTTAGATGCCAATCAGCATTACCTTCTGAAGATATAAACATGTGGCATTGCTTCAGCGAAGACAAAATAATTTTGTCTATGGAATAAATAGTGTACCTTTGCTTTAAATAATCTTCTTCTTCTGCATTCATGGATTTAAGTCTTTGACGTGTTTCCATATCAAGAAATCTCTCTATCTAGTAAGTGGACGTCCCATTCTTCTTCTGCCTTTTGGTTGATATTGAAGTAAAATCTGTGGTAATCTATGTTGTGGCATTCTTTCTATACGTTCTAGCCAGTTTGTTCTGTCTTACATTGTATATTTGTAACTATGCCCTAATTTCTGTGCTGTGTTTTTTATCTACTCGTGCAAGGGTGTAGCCTGCTACTGAACCGAATTTCATTTCGGCTGTCCCTATCTTTCTTGTGGTGATCTGGTACGTGTCCAATTATTTATCGCAGACATATGTTAACATGGGAATTGCCATTGTTTTGTAACATATTAATTGAGTTGTTCTTAAAGTTTTATTTCTCAGTGTTCTTATTGTCCCATGCATACTATAAAACCTATTTAGTTTTATATTAATGTCGTTGCTTTGGCAGTAGCATACATTAAATTCTAAATAACTAAAATTATTTACTTTCTCTATTATTCTTTTATTGAATAACTGTTGTATACCTTAAGTGGTTTGTCCCTTGGAACGCCATCGCTTTTGTTTTCTTATCTGAAATTCTCACATTGTAAATACTAGCTATTTAATTTCGTTTATGTACTGCCATTTGTAGTTAGTCTTCTGTTTTACTAAATATTACTTGGTCATCTGCATACAATATGATGTTTAAGGCTAGTCATGTATTGTAATATTTAGCTTTAGCTTTAAATAATTCATTGCTAAATTACCCTAAAAAGTCAACGACCTAATGATGGTTCTGTAACTACCCATTCCCATGGAGAACTCTCATCAACAGCATTCGCCGAAGTTCAATAATCAATGGTCGAAGAATGAGTCTCATAACGTGTTCCTTTCCTATAATGATTGGAAGTAGCAATATTTTGAAGTTACAATCCACATTAGTTTAACATCATCGTCATCATCATGATCATCAGCGTCATCGTCATCATGATTATCATCATGATCATCATGATCATCATGATCATCATGATCATGATCATCATCATCTTCATCATCAACAACTTTTCATGGTCCTCTTGTTCCGGCCTCATACTTCTTCCCATCTTTTTTTGGTCTTCCTATTGCTCTATGACCAGAAGGGTTGTATTTGTATGACTGTAATGGAATGCCAGAGTTATCCATTATTTGAAAATGACCTTTCTTTCTTTTAACGAAAATGTGTCTAATTCTTTTCTAATTTCTTCATTTCTAATGTGATCTAGTCTTGTACATCCTTTTACTCCCCGGAGGTATTTCATTTCCGCTTGTATTTGGATCCAATCTTTGTTTTTAATCGTCCAAGTCTCTAACCAATACAGGAAAATCGGAAGGGCCATTGTCTTATACAATTTTAAATTTATATCCTTTCGGGTTTTCCTTTTCAAGACACGAGCTATTATAACACAAATATATTGGAATTTACTCATTTATTACTTATGTCTTCGTTGTTTGTTCTAAATGGCACGTGGTAACCCAAGTACTTAAATGTTCCCATCTGCTCTAGCACTTTATTATTTAACACAATCTTGATCTTTTCATTTTTTCCCTATAAATGTCATGATCTTTGACTTTTCAACTGATATATTTAGACCATAATCCTGGATTAATTCTTTTTAATTTGTACATACTTATTTTCAGCTTATCCTCTCTATCTTGTATTAACATCATGTCATCCGCAAAGTGTAGCATGTCCAATTCATTGCTTTTTTTTACTTTTACTCCTAATTGTATTTCATCTATTAATCTTCTAAGAATATCGTCCATAAAAATGTTAAATAATAGCGGAGATAAACTACATCCTTGTCTTAGTTTATGGAATCTTAAAATATCAACATACCCCGTGAGAGCAAATCTGGCGAAGGTCTGCATCATGCGTAGACTGAGATCTCTCTCCTTGTCATTGTAGCCAATGGACATATTGAGAGGATGTCCAAACACATACTCTATTTCATCACCATGCATCACACCCATCCATTCTCCCCACAGGTTGGTACTGGTTCTCTGAAAAGTTAAATTAAAGGTTAAGGAACTTAATCTTAGTACAGAATCCAGAGATTTTGCTTTTAAAAACATTAAATATATAACTCTGATAGGCTTACAGCTATCGACTCTGCAAGAGATTTTCAAAGAAAGGGAACAAGAAAATTTAGGGCAATATATTCGTATAGCATTGCGGACGAATATTAGCAAGATGAGAAATGAAACTGTAAAATGGCTTTAACAAGCAGGATACTTTTAATTTTACTGGCAATTAGATGTTATCCATACAGCCAGTCACAATAAACATAATAAAGAGCAATTGCGTATAGTTTTACGAAGAACACTTCCATGTACATTACAATACATTATTATTGAAACCTTGGTATTTAATCATTGATATTTAATTGGCTTAACGATTTGTATTTCACCAAAAAATTCGATGTAGAGATGTTTTGAGATATCCTGAATCCAAAAAAGCATTTTTAGAAAACGTGTGTATGTATGCCTTTTTGTCTTTGTGTGTCTATGTCAATGTCAATATAAGTCTGTGGACAGCATAACTCAGAAAAAAAGTCGGTTAAAAACCAAAGTTGATATTTAAGTTTAACGTATTTCAAGAATGGGACACGAAGATTTAGAAGAAAATTGCTCCAACCTAAACTACTCTTTACATGGAAAATTTTGATTTTCTTGAAAATGGCTCTAACGATTTTGATTAAAATCCCATATGTTTGAGATATTTTTATGCGAAATGAAATGTGTATCTTGAATTTTCTGACTATAGCCTATGTAGTCCTGTTTACTACGGATGACTTGTATAACTGTTAAACCGTAAGAGATAGACCATATCTTACTATACAAAAATGTAGATCTTACTAAAACACACAATGTTTGTCAAAATAATTTTTTTTGTAGAGTGAACTAGTTCGGAGATATTCCTTGTTATTTGTGTGAGTTTTGAGGAAACGTCTGTCAGGTGAAACATCGTTGTTCATTTTTTATATGTTAGCCGTGTAAAGAGAACGGGATCTCAAAGTTTTAAAACATTTGACAATCGCTCAAAGCCTACTGTATTCCCATATTCCCCTTGCACCTAAAAGGAAATAAGCAATAAGATAATTTCTACAAATTTTTATCTCAGCTGACACGAAGAAGATAAGAATAAAATTTGTAAGAATGGTTAGTACAAGAGTAGAGAAACTCATGTGAGGCAACACATAACGGCGCAAGAGTGGCAAGTAAATGAGCAACATTGTAAGGAAGATGAATGCCTAAATTCTCTATCTGATCCTGAAAATGTGCTTTTGCTGTCCATTTCTTGCCTATAAGAATACGTGGTCAAAATATTCTGTCCATCACAGCTCGTAATTATATGAACAAAAATATCTAACATCAATTTTGTACGTTTAGCGAAGCAGCCATTATTTAATTTTAAGTAGGCTATAGTTTTAACATTTTCCTTGACACTATTGTATTCTCATACCATTGTTTCTCCGGTACACAAGGACGTAATGTAAAGTAATGTTTGTATCTAATTCGCGGTGAGTTTTTCCAGCATTTTTAACTTTATTTTTAACCAAGTGAGTAAGACATATATTGAAAATGTGCATGGATACAATTGACAACATGTAGTTGCAGATTTTTCTAAATTGTTCACAAATATATTTCCATTGATACTCTAATGGATTTTAACTCATAATAGTGTTGTATCTTTTTCTTCGCTCTTACTTGCTGTGTTATATTAAGTAGTATGACAACTACAAAAGGATGATTGCTCTTGTAATTTTGGTACTGGAATAATTGAGCGGGATGGCGCAGATGGTAACGTTTGTGGCCCACATTCGGGAAGTCGCGGATTGAATCCCCGCGGCCGTCCTTCTGACCAATGTTTTTTTCACGGAGGTTTCCCCGGGTCGCCAGGCGAATGCTGGGAAGGATTTCCATATCCTCCGATTTTTCTATCCTTCCATTTCGGTACATTAATCATTTCATTTTACTCTTCATCCCGTTAGCTTTCTTTCAGGGTTGGAAGCGTTGGCGAGCGTCGTGGCAGCAGCACGGAAGGGGAAAAGGATGCGCTTTGGAAATCTCGTCCCCAGGATTAGAAGATTTCCGACCCTCCCCCATGGGGGAGGTACAAGCTCAAGGGGAGATAATAACCGGTTTCCGAGTCCCACACCTACGTCTGGAGTACGAATCGGGGGGAGG
The DNA here is from genome assembly GCA_030765045.1 of Tenodera sinensis. Lineage (NCBI taxonomy): Eukaryota > Metazoa > Arthropoda > Insecta > Mantodea > Mantidae > Tenodera > Tenodera sinensis. The sequence continues at coordinate 119,990,907 of CM060961.1, read as the reverse complement.
GGGTGAGTCAGCCTCCGTCGGGGTGCTTCTAACTGGGAAACTGCAGGGACCTTGCCACGACCTGCCACCTGCTCATCTATCCTCCCGGGGGTGTCCCTTCAGGAGCATAGGCACAAAAGAGCGACTCTCGGTCGATGTGCTAAGTCCACCTCGCAAGTTGTCAAAGAGTCATAGTTCAGAAATACATTGGTATGCCTTAAACTTAGAGAAATGCATTCCTTGTGGTTAACCTAAGGCGAGTAAGCATGGAGAAAAGCAGTTGGGAAGGAAACATGTGTCTTATAAGCTGCCATAACCAGGTACAGGAATTCATAAATTGTTGGCTTCAAGTTATCCCCACTCACACCAAAAATTGCAAAAGTAACAAGAGGCCGAGGGTCTCTGACTGGCAGATATAAACCGTAAGTGTTGTTTGCAAACGCCAAAAGAGTTAGTGGTTTGTTACCGGCAGGTACAAGAAATTATTACACAAATCTTACTTTTAACACTAGAATCTGCAGTCGCTATTATTCAATGTTACGTCTTTGCAGTTCTAAGAACATTATATTTTAGAGAAGTTAATAAATAACCCCAGTACATACAAATTAACTGTATCTTCAAATTCAGTTCACACGGACGTAGCCTACGAAATACCGGGCAGCGACAACGTAAATAAAGCTGCCTCTTACGCACTCAAACGACATACAGTCTCGTACAAAGTAAACGTGTACCTGTAGATGTGCAGCTAGTTGGAAATAATACGGAGGGTTACAGTGAGATGCAGGCCAGCCATTAAGTTGCACATTGAGATACTTAAAAGGGACAATGCGATAAAAACTTGAATTACATAGGACATTGAATTATCTAAACCATTCATAAATTTATACATAAACATTATATTTCTTTAACCTCTATAACTCTCTACAGTCTATAACGATATACATTTTCAGTGTTTCAAAAGCAAAAATTATGTAACACACCTTATAGGCAATGTTTTCTCCACCTGTAGAGGAATACATTGAACCTAACTCCTTCACAATTGTATGTATGAATTTATAATGCCTCAGGATGGTTATCTGCCACCTCCCAGCCTGTAGCCCCGTGACAGTTGAGTCTTATTTCCTTCCGTATTGGTTTTAATGTTTACAAATCCTTTGTTTTAGCATAACTATAGCCGAACGTGAGCATTGTTGTGGTGTTTTTAAGACGTTAATCATTGACGCACGTTTGCATTCAGAGGGAGCTGCTTGATTTTCACTTGATTGGCTGCCAAAGAAGCATGACAGCCAATTGTATGTCGGTCCGGAAATTACATGTGTGAAATGTAAAATAGCCCATTGAATGCCTTATGAGGAATTAGGTCTTTGAGTAACTTAGCATAACGTTGAAAGGGAAGCAGAAGTCAGTTTGATTGCAGGGGAACATATGCGAATGCAATATGCCTAATATTGAGCTCGAAAGTGTGTTAAGCAATGGAACATGAATCGCTCAAAGGCAAATAGATCACCACGCCATATGAAGTTTCAAAATTGAATTTTTACTACCTGGACCTTGATCTCAAAACCTTCCAAAAATAAAAAGAAACTAGGGACATTCTTGGTATTAGTAGACTCGGGTATGAAACGAAATAAGGAAGAAGCACCAAAAATACATTTTATGGCAAAATAGTTCATAAAATAATCACACTCAGACCTACAGGAAGCTAATAGAGCAATTTCAACAAATTTCAAGATAAAAGGAAAAAAAATCAAACCCGAATCCCTCCCACGACATGCAGGTGAGCTACGACACCAATCCTAAGTGAAATTAAAGACAGAAAATGACGTGAAAGATGAAATACTTGAAGTATAATAGCTTGAAAGATACTTGAGCTGTTGCTTAGATTTTTCTACATATTATATGGCAAACGTAAATAATTCTCCTTATTTAATGACAATAGCATTGCATTAGCGTTTCGTCGTCACAAAATCCACAGCTCCATTGTTTATGTGGATGACGTGATAGTTTTAATGTTTGTAATGTATAAGCAGAAATACAGCTTGTTTGCGTTATTCTGTCTTATGTTCAAAATCAATGGAACGTAGATTTTGGATGTGTTGGACATGCAAGTTTCAGTAAAAGTGCTGTCACCATGAGTGGCGCCTATGAGCTCAACAGTTTTGTACCAGCGCTCTACAGTTCAAACAAGATATAGTTGCGACGGCAGTTTGACATCTGGGAGATTAAGTATAAAGAAGTTATAAGACATTTAAGTATGCTTTTGGAGTTGCCAAACGTACGGTTTTAGCCGTATTAGCGGAATATTCAAGTTTTGTTCCGCGTACGGTGCAGACCATAACCCGTACGCCAAATGTTCCGATTTTGAAAATGACTGCATCATGACTAGCATGCATGAATTTACAAGGAAATTATCATTTTTGTTGATGTAGTTTCTGTTGTGCATGCTAGGATCAGCATATGAGCACGATGGTCGTTGTAGGGTAACGGATATGACTCAGAACTGCGTTGTCCCTTGTATCAAGCGTGGTAAACCACCAACCACGTTAATTCTTTCACTTTATTGTAAATCGTCGTGCAGTTTAGACACATTTTATGAACTAGTGTGAACACTACGAAAAGAACACTGAAAATGGTGATGGAAAGGATAAAAAACCACGAAGGTTGCAGCAGTTAACGGTGTTTTAGGGAAATAGTGTGAGTAACTTAATTAAAAAGTTAAAAAGAAGCAAACTTTTTGGTGTAGAATTTGATACTTCCAACAAGGGAATCAAAATTGTTTTCCTATTTGAGGAGATATTTTAGTGAAGAAGCAGGTGTATGTCATAGAATTCTCCACAGATTGTGCATTTTCTGAGCAGATTTTGGATAAGTTCCTAAATTTGATTTCAATTTGTCTTAGGTTTCAAGTTTTACTGCAGACAATACTAATGCAAACTTTGGGAAGAAACATTCTTCTTATGTTCGTTTAAAAAATAAAATCCTTGCATTATAAAATAAAACTGTTGTGCACATATAGTTCATAATTGCTGCTAATCTAGTATGAATGCTATGTCTACAGATATTGAAATGTTAATAATTAAGCTTTACAATTATTTCTCAAATTCTGCTTAAAGAGCAGCTCAATTGAAAGATTTCTATCAGTTTATTGATGTGGAATACTGCACACTGTTGAGGCATGCACCAACAGGATGGTTAAGCCTAAATCTGCCATAGAGAAACTGCTTCCTGCTGTTTATCATACTTTTCTAGTGCTTATTTGCTTCATTAGAAGTAACCTTTTTGGGTGTTTCTGGTAAGATAAACAAATTATTTTGGTAGAATTGTATCTTAATTTGTCTTTGCATTTGAGTGAAATATTTTACAAGTATGTACTGAACTTAAAAAGATGAACTCACAATCTGTGAATCGTACAGTGTGATGGAAAAAATCAAGTTACAGTTAGAGTGTAGGATAAATTACCTCTTCTTTTGTTAAAAGGTACAACAGTTGTTAGATAAATTGGATGAACTTTATCCAGGCGAAAAACACAACAGAAAGAGTGTAGCTTTATATGAGGTGCGTCTAAACTTCTTAAGTGCTTTGATTTCAGTATTGACATTTTGTCCTTAATGGATTGCATATCTCTTCAAGAAAAACCTGACCTTCAAAAGATCTTAGAACTAGCAGAGTTACTTAATATTGTCGTTCACATATATATAGATTGTTATGGTGTCTCACTTCTTTTGTGAACACTTGAAATCTAAGTTAAATGCCATGGCAATACCGTAGAGATGAACGTACCTTATTGAGCATATTAGTGCCTCAAAACTGTAATTTTGGTTAAATTTGTTTTAAGTATATTCCCTTTGAACGCCTTCACAGAGAGAGTTTTTTTTATGAACATTAAATGGAGGGATGAACGAAACAGTGTACAGTAGCCCTAATAAAAATGAGTTGTACAGTTCAACTGCAATGAAACCTGCATTAATTTTTATGCTGCAAGACACTAGTCCTAACGATATCTGTTGCTATTTCTCCTCCCTGAAATCTGGCAATCCTATATGCTTTATATAAAACATTAGTTACTGACGATCTAAGTTTCAACCACATTGGGAAGCCATATAAAGTAGATGACGTCATCTAACTCTTTGGAAGAAAACTTGTTCAGTAAATTAGATAAAGACCAAACTTGTCGTGCAGACGATGCGGGAGGTTTTGGAAGTCAGCCAGGACTCTCCACATGTTCTGAAGTTGAGAGGTCAACCCTCTCGAACTTTACCAGCTGATTTCATTTCCGAATGAAAGTGAACTTGGAAGTTGCCAACATGTTAATAGTACCCTAGGTTCTGCACCTACAGGATTTAGTAGCTCTGTAGTATATGTTGGTAAACAGCAACTTGCAATTACTAGTAGAGATAAGAAAAACGTGTGCGTGTTAGTGAGGTTGCCGTGCTTATTGCTTTCTCTACTGCTTATCTTCAGTAAGCAGAGGAAGCACTGTATTCCATCTAGAAGTTTTATATCGAGATTTCACTATAAGTACACTTTCTGGAATTTCCTAAATTAGTGTGCATGTGTGCGTGTATGTGTGTGTGAAAGCATGATGAAAAAAATTCAGTCAAATACCAACTTTGGTGTTCAAGTTGAATGTCTTTTAAGCATCACGCGACAGAGATTTCCAAGAGAATCCCTCTAACTACACTTCATATGGAGAACTGTTCGTATTTTTTTATTTTCTCAAACATTGTATCTTTATTAAAGTTTAATATATTAATTGTAGAGCAAATGAAATGAAATATTGAATTTTGTGGTAATAAACTGCTCGGTCCTCGTCATGCTGAATGACTTTTGTTTAATTGATAAATTGCAAGAGCTAGACAAAATCCTACTATACCAAAATATAGATATGTTTAAAACACATTTATATCAATTTTTGTGACGTCAAGAACTTTCGCCTTTTCAAATATTTACACTTTTTTTAAGTAGGAAGGCGCTGTTTGTTTTTTATTCCTCACTGCTAAAAATTAAACAAGAAATTCTAGACAACTGCAACCACAACATTACAGAACATTAATATACGCAGCACAAACATAGACAACAACCAAATAACACAGAACATCATTACAGATTACCCAGAGAAAGATGCAAAGAAAAATACTTAAAGTATAAATGAGAGACTATAATAAATACAAGCGTGAAAAGCAGGTGAAGGAAGCTGTTGCAGCAGTACAAGTAGTGAAGTGGAGATGGGCAGGTCACAGACTAAGGCTCAACAACAATACATAGCTAGACAAATATAGTAACGAAATGGGACCCAAGAGGAAAGAAGGACCGGGAAGACCGAGGACGAGATGGATGGAAGTGGAACACTGAGAGCATCTGCAAGTAAGCTAAAAGTAAAACATAGGAAAATAAAAACTTTAGAGATATATAAGCTCAATTAAACATATGCAAATTGCTTGAATAAAAAAGATAAGCCCCATTGATAAAGACTGATTTAAAAATATGAAAATAACTCTTAGGCTACGCTAATTCTGCTCGGCAACTACGACAATCAGCGTGACCGAGTGCCAAGGAAAGTGGGACATATCTAAAAACATAATGGTAACAGACGCAACCCCCCCCCCCCCAGCGAAAAAAGAGAAAGAAAATTAATATAAAAAGTGAGAACTAATGTGAACTGCCAAAAGAGTAACATTCAAGCCCAGAGGATATAGGAATAAAACTTAAAATAAGTTTATACAAATGTAGGTGTATGACAAACTATCTAAGACAGACGAACTCTCTCTACATTCTTAACAAGGTGTGGGAAGAGCAATTGAGGTACCCTTCCTTCTCTTAAGAAAAACCGCTGCCCTGTAGGGACTAACGCCTATTGTTGTTATTATAATTGTTATCGTTATTGTTGTTATGGTTATTACCGTTAGTGTTGTTGTAGTTGTAGTTATTGTAGTAGATGTATTATAGTTGAATTTATAGTTGTTCTTGTAGTTGCAGCTGTAGTAGTAGTTGTCGTTATTGTCATTGTTGTAATTATTAATTATTTATTATTAACATGCAGTAGAGAGAATGCGATTTTATAAGAATGGTTTGTAGAAATGGGTAGAGAAAGTTATGTGAATACAACCCACACTAAATCTTTTAGGGAATTTGACTGCTTGGTAAGATAAAAATATCATAAAATACCCAATACAAATGCATTCAACCACGACATAGGCATCTGTTTAGGTTCTTTTTTATTACAGTGAAGTTAACTGAACACATGCGTTTTCTAAAACGTTAAGTCACTTTTGTCCAAAGCTGTAAGTAATAAAAGAAAAGTTTTGTTTTTATTACTGATATCAACATTAAATTTAAAGTTGCACGCAAGTGTAATAATAGTATCAACATTTATCTTGGACATAATGGACATAAACACTATGATGCAGAATGCACAATATTGTAAAGGTGTTATAAAGTTCAGAGTATGTTGCACCACCTCCATACTTCTTCGCATCATGGAATAGAAAAGTTTCCTGTTCTCAGCTCGCCACCTTGCTCTTGGCAGTATCATCATCACTTCACCACTGCTGAACATAGGCATCCACCTGGTTTGAGTTTTTCTTCGAGCATTTGTTCCACCATAGAGCTCAGTTCTTTGGTGTTGCCTATCTATATTCAAGGGCAAAACCAAAGAATTGAACTCCAGGGTGTTAAACGCATTGGCCAAGGTCCTTCATCTTTCCGCCAAGTTCTTCCATATCTTCCTTCATCTCGGCCATTTGCTCAATCTTCTCCGATAGCTCATTTTCATATCTGACATTCCTGTTTTCATCTTCTCCATTCCGGAGTTGAGGTTTTTGAAGTTGGCTTTCCATATTTTCCATTCCGGAATTTAACTTAATTCGGCTTACATATTTTTTTCCATCAGCCGCGTTTCGGAATTCATGTCATGTCCCATTATGTCCATCTTGACTAAAATTTGTTTCATCAACTGCACCATGTCATGGTTTTAGCCGCACCAGTTGTGGTAACTTTACTTTTTTAACTGTCTTTATTTCTCATAAAGACTCTAGAACGACACTATGCAATAGCATTGTGGAACAATAATATACACCATAGGAAGAAAAGCTAGTAAACAAAGTTATGTAAATGTAATATGCATTTCTATTTCAATCATATAGAAAATTGCATGAATTGTTCGTCGAAGAGGAAGTAGAGAAAGAAATGTTATTGTATTTCGTAAAACAAAAATGAGTAGAGAAACCCGTCTGAATGTTAAACGTTGTATATATATTACAAACGTACAATATGTATGAATTGTTTCTAGAAGAGGGAATAGAAAAATACATGTAAATGTGTTATGTAAAAGAAAAGCGGGTAGAGAAAACCATGTGAATGTAATACGTTGCCTGGTAAAACGGATTGTATAAAAACCTGCATGAAAAAACAATTAGATGTGCCAATTTTCATGGCGATAGGTCAGAACTAGAATAAATGTTCCTATAAACAGATATCTGGAAACAAACACGTGTTTGGATAAGAGCCATTTTAGAAAAAAATGTCCAACGTATCCACATTTTGACGGGTTTGGCATACGACAATGTCTTTAAATGTCCCTAGAGCCAGAAATCCAATGGATTGAGGTCCAACAAACGCGGAGGCAGTGCTACTGGACCTCATCGACCAGTCCATTGTCCATTAAATGTTTGGTTTAAATATCAGGATCGATTTAGTCCCTGTGTGAGCAGGCATTGTGAGTGACAGACTTCTAGGATCATACAGTTTACCGAACAGATTAACAGATGGTATGTATCATCGGTTCCTGCGCGTTGAGTTACCCGAGCTTTTGAAGGAGCTGTGCTTGTGGAAAGACGACGCATGGGGTTTATGCATGACCATTTTGTACGCATCATGCGACAATACCTAAATCAAACATTTAATGGACGATGGAATGGTCGAGGAGGTCCAGTAACATGGCCTCCGTTTTCGCCGAAGCTTAATCCATTAGGTTTCTGGTTATGGGGACATTTAAACACATTGGTGTATGCCAAACCTATCGAAAATGTGTGTATATTGAACATTATCCTAAAATGGCTCACATTTCAATAATTATTTGTTTCCCTACATATGTTTATGGGAACATTTACTATAGTTTTGACCAAAGCTAACTTCTGTTGCAGCAGTTTTCTAGATTAACAGTTATATACGTAGAAACATCCAATTCATATCGTCTATATATGTATATATATGAATTGTTTGGAAAAGCGTGATAGAAAAGGAGATGCAAATATGTTACCTAAAAGTGAGTAGAGAAAACGGTGTGATCTAATAGCATTTCTATTCCAAGTATGCAGAAAATTGTATGACAGTTTAGAAGAGGGGAATAAAACAATGGTTTTTATTTGTGTGTGTAAAATGGTGTATTTTTCAGCAAAATTGTAGAAAAGAAGAAATTGTAGTGAGTAGAGAAAGAGATACGATAGCATTACCCAAAAGTGAATCGGAAAAACAGTTAAACCTAAAAAGCAAAACCCTGAATATAAAACTTCATCCAGATCGTTAGAAGTGTTTCGAAGATACCCGGAAATATCCAGAATGTCCCAAAATTAGAGTGACAAACTTTGGGAGTTTTTTTTTTTTTGGGGGGGGGGGTTGCTGTGGTGCTTCGTTTAAGCATTAGACGAGTTAGTGTCATTTATTACTGTCTTCCACCCAGTTTAAGTATTTACGACAGAATCAACAACCGGTCTGGGTGGCTCAGTTGGTTAGACGCTGGCCTACTGATCCCAAGGTCGGCCTAGGCCTAGGTCGATGGTTTTTAAGTGTGCTTAAAAACGACAGCTCCATGTCAGTAGATTTACTGGCATGTAAAAGAACTCCTGCGGGGCAAAATTCCGGCACACCGGCGACGCTGATGTGATCCTGGCAATTGACAGCGTCGTTAAATAACAAAATAATTTTAAACGCAACTTAGTATTGCATTTATCTTAATAAGGCACACAATCTTAATCCAAGAAACAATGCCAGATTTACTATTCAAAATTAGACCGACAAACTTTTAAACCAGAAAATGGCTGGTGTCTTTGCGAGAGTACGGCAGAATAGGGCACGCCGATGCACTCATTGTGCTAATCGCAATGGGTGTGTGTTCCAACATTTATTTTGAATAGTAAAGCTGAATATTTTACACTATCATTGAAAGACGATAGTTTCCTGTAACTATCCAATGTTTTTATTCTTCGTGGTATTTGTAGAAGTATACTGTATAAGTCACAGCCTTAGTAATGAGTACGGTTTTCATTCTATCTTTTTAAAGTTTCCTGGTTAATTCTTCTATTTCTTGTAAAAACAATAATAAATTCCGATCCATCTTATGATACACACTTCTGTTTTGCAAATTCGTACAGTAAATGGTTGCATTTCGGTATTATATTTGCAGCACTGAAGAAAACACGATTTAATGTAATCCGAAAACGGAATTTTGGGTCTAAATATGTACTTCATTGTTAAGTAATCAAAGAATTAAAGATATATATTAGATGTACATTAATTCCACAGTTTGTTCATAATGTGTGTAATGATTGTACTGAGGAAGGTTATGTTCTATCAAGTGTGATGGCTCCATGTAAATATTGAGGTTCGCATTTGGGATGTCTCGGATCCTATTACTGTCAACCGTTGACACCGACCTGCATTTGTTGTGGTTTTGCTGTTCACTAGACGAAGAAAGCTGTAGTTCCTCCTCTACCAGGATTTTCTTTCCATCATTTCCCTTTCATTTGTTTCCTTCTTGTGTTACAAGTGTACTTCTAGGTTTTGAGGCGTGTGAGGCTAGTAATCGGAATTAGAGGGTTTGATTCCCGTTTTAAGTGTTACTTATGGACTGTTTTAAGTTTTATGATTATCAACAGCCCCTTTCTACGTATATTGGCCACGAAAGACCTCTTGCCTTTGCTAGAGGCCTCTTTATCAGACTTGAAATTCTTTCACGAGCCGTTAATATACGATAGGTCACCATTAGCTTTACTTCCCTTCCGAAGGAGATCATTAGGGATCTTTAAGTGCGAAAAAATCCTTCACCCTCCACCGGAATGCAACCTGCGACCTTGGGAACTATTGATTCCCGTTGACTTCTGATTTTTTCGTGGGTTTGTTTGCTTGGTAGGGGTTGCTGGAGTGGTTGCTCAATTACCACAATTTCCGTTCCAAAAATCCCTTTCTGTCCGTTACCTTTTCATCTTTCAGGTGCACTTCTAAGTTTCGTGGCGAATGGTGATGTCGGACAGATGGCGTGGATAGCTACTCAAAGAAAACAGCACTTCCCGTTGACACTAGGGGCTGCTAGATCAAGCAGTCGTCCATCGCCCTCTATAGGTAGTTACATCAGTGGGACGGGTCTTCGAGCCTGGAACTTTTTGAGACTTCCGCGGTCTCTATGGTCTGTCTGCCTGCAGCCTCCTGTGGCCCCTTCATTTCACCCCACCCACCTGGGGTTGTGTTTAGCAGCAATAATACATGTTGGTTGCAGTACACGAGGTGTTCCCCTCGAGTATACCTCTGATGAAGATAGGAAAAAACACCATTCCGCCCTATATATACTGGGTGAACTAGTATATATATAAAACTGTACAGTCAGTTCAGCCCCAACAGAGAATCGAGTGTCTTTCGGATCATGGATATGAGAAATTTATGTATCATTTATGTAACTGCCTTAGGAGATTCTTAGAAATATCGGAACAAATAATGTATTCTGGAGTGTATTATCTTTTGTAGTGTTTAACGCCAACTTTTACTATATACGGCACCGCTGGCGGTAACACTGATGATACATGGAATGAAGACGGAGCACTGGAGGAATGACATGGCGGGGGAAACCGGAGAACCCGGAGGAAACCCGCTCCAGCGCCGCTTCGTCCACCACAATCCCACATGCAGTTGCCTGGGATCAAACCCGGGTCGCTTTGGTGAGAAGCGAATGGTCTAACCACTCGTCTAAGGCGCAGTCTCTAAACAATTTATAAACTTTTTTTTAAAGTATACATTCTACACATAACCTGCCAAAACTCCTGTTGAATGAGCACTTATCTCAATAGATTCAGTTTCAGAGTGAGTTGAAAGTAAATGGCCGATAAAATACAAATAGAATTTGTTTGTTCTATAATGATGGTGTCAATTGCCAGGATCACATCAGCGTCACCAGTGTGCCGGAATTTGGTCCCACAGGAGTTCTTTTGCATGCCAGTAAATATACTGACATGGAGCTCTCGTTTTTAAGCACATTTAGAAATCATCGGTCCGGGCCGGATTTGAAACCGCGATCTTGGGATCAGTAGGCCAGCGTCTAACCAACTGAGCCACGCAGGTCGGAAACAAAAATCAGACCTGTACAGTCACGTCATAAGCGTGATAGCTTGAGCCACTTGAGTAATGCAGATAAAACATCAAAAGAATCTTCAAGTTGCAGGTATATGTTGTAACATACTACTAAAGTTACGAAGTGACAGATAATGCCCTCATACCTCAGCTAGAGTTGGTAAGGCTAGGGTTGTGAGGTCGAGCGGAGTTATGTTTTCAGTCGCATCGGTGATCGAATCTAAGATAAGTCATAGTTTCCCTTTCTTTTCTTAACCTATATTTCACTTCTTTCGACCAATGATAAGGTGTTGCAAAACAAACTACAAATAAATTACATTAAAAAGATGAAAATGCAGTTTGAGCACATACTTCATTATCTTCTGAGCTCGCCTTATTTTTACATGTGATTGTAAATGTGGCAAAACGTTAAAAATGTAATCATTTTCCTGTGGTCACTATATGTTGCTTTTTTCATTTATGTTTTGTACGTTCAACGTGATTATTGATTTAGGAATATATATATATATATATATATATATATATATATATATATATATATATATATATATATAATCTATCGGAAGGTTTAAAGCTACGAAATATTCGTTTAGTTCACCGTAGACTTCGAGCCTACTCGACCACAAAGCTCTACTGATCTCCTTCACACAAAACGTTTAAGTATCAAGCTGCCTGCTAGTCAACTAAAACAGATTTACACTATTGCTCTTGACAATATATTTGTGGTCATGGCTATCACAATAGGCCCAAGAACGATTAGCTGTAATCTACACAATACAGCTACAAAACAAATTCTGGCTTGACAAATGGAGCGATGTTTTCAATTAAGACTATAATCTGCGGATTACATAAATACAGAAAATGGGGTTAGCTAACTCACCTGGTATATTCTCGTTCATTGTCTTACACCACACATGGAGAATTCTGGTTTCTTTTTTGGGTGTGTGTTTAAAATTGTTTTATTCTTTTGATTCTTATTTTTGTGAAAAAAAAAAAACAAAAACGAAAGAACTTGATGCAAATATGGTGCACTCAAAAGTGCTGGAAAAATGAAAGACAAAAATAACTATTTGAGGTTTAGTTGATCATAATTCTTTCACTAAACACCATTCCAATAAGGCATTAAGTGACCCGTTATACAGAGTTTAAAATGCATCTTGAAGTCAAGGGTTCACGGTTGTAATACACATTTTAGTTTCTGTACTACGTAGAGTCGGGAAAGTACTGTATTTGACCCAACATTTCGATATCGAGATTTCACTGGAAATATGTTTTAAAGTCCCCTAAATAAAAAAGAACATTTTTAGAAAAAAGTGTGTATGGGTCTGTCTGTCTCTCTCTGTGTGTATGTGTGTCAACAGTATAACTCGAAAATGAAGTCACTTACAAACCAAAGTTGTATTTCAGTTTAATACCTTGCAAGGATGCGACACGAAGATTTTGAAGAAACTTCCTCCACCCTAAATTATCCCTTAGATAGAACATTTTTCGAAAGTGGCTCTAATGATTTTGATTAAAATGTCATATATTTAAGACCTCATTATGGAAAATAAAATGTATATTTTGAATTTTCTGGCTATAGCCTATGTAGTGCAGTTGACACTTGATGGCTTTTGCATAACTGGTAAACCGTAAGAGATAGACCATATCTTACTATACAAAATATGTATATCTTATAAAATACCCAATTTATGTCTGAATAATATTTTTTGCAGAATGAATCATTTGAGAGATATTCCTTATATGTGCGAGTTTTGCAATACTTACATTTTTCTCAAAAGGAAGGTCACTAATCACTTTTTATCTCTTGGCCGCGCAAAGAGAATGGAATTGCAAAGCTTTTATATAGAGACCAGCTTTAAAGATTTGACTATTTGACTCAAAGCCTACTGTATTCCCGCATTTCCGTTGCACGTGCAAGGAAATTAGCTATAAGATCATTTCTGCAAACATTTATCTCGACTAACATGAAGAAGATAGGGAAACAAGAGCTTTTAAAAATAGTAAAGAGTACAGAGTACAGGAGTGCAACACATCAGATTTTTAAGTTTATTTTTGAATGCTTCTCTAAATTTGGTAGGACTTAATTTCACAGGAGAGGAGCCTTGTGCACCAAGATTGATCATGTCGTGAACATATTGCAGCCATCGATGGCGGGATGTCTTCTGAATAAAAATAAGTTCAAAGGAATTCCCCCTAGAGTATTATTTTACAATTTTCTGCCGTTCATACCTCAGAACCTATTTGGGATTATCTTTAGAAGCCCCTGCGATATTGAACGTCGATCACATTGTGACCTGTTTATCCTCGGGCGAAAGGAGGGGTTGTCCTTGGCGACAGGTTTGAGAATTGGTCAGGAGGAAGCGTCCAGCCTTAAAGGGAATGTGGGAACAGATCGATTGGGGCAGCTGATTGCTGTCACTCCAAACGGAAAGCGAGGTCCCACAGTCTGCTCAAGCCTAAATGTTCAGTCTTCTCCCAAGTAACGTAAAACATCTAGGCGGGCTATTCTAAATTTCCCATTCGAGGTAACGTAGAGGTTTTAATAAATACGAAAGTGCAAATTAAGATTTCATTAACACTCATTAGACAAAAATTAAATGATAAGCACTGGGATATTATACGAAGTAATTATAACTGGTCAACAGTAAGTATTGAAATTCTACCAAATATTTAAGCCAAGAGAAGAAAGTTAACTTTTTACTTTCTCTACTGGTAAGTAGGGGAAGTATTGTATTCCACCCAAAAATTCGATGTCGAGATTTCATCGGAAATATGTTTTGAGACCCCCTGAACTCAAAAACAGCATTTTCAGAAAAAGGTCCGTGTGTGTGTGTGTGTGTGTGTGTGTGTGTGTGTGTGTGTGTGTGTGTGTGTATATGCGCGCGCGCGCGTGTGTGTGTGAGTCTGTGTGTGCCTGTGTGTGTCTGTCAGTCTGTGGACAGTATAATTAAAAAACGAAAAGTCCGTGAAAAACCAAAGTTGGTATTTAAGTTTAATGTGTTTCAAGGATGCGACACGAAGATTTTGAAGAAAATAGCCCCACCCTAAACTACCCTTTACATGGAACATTTTTCGAAAATTTTAAGTTTCTTGAAAATGGCTCTAACAATTTTTATTAAAATGTCATATGTTTAAGATATTTTGATGACAAATGAAATGTATATCTTGAATTTTCTGGCTATAGCCCCTGTAGTCGTATTTACTCTGGACTGCTTTTGCATAACTGGTAAACAATTAGAGATAGACAAAATCTTACTGTAAAAATATAGATCTTGCTACAATACAAATTTATGTGTGAATAAATTTTCTTGTAGGGTGAACCATTTCGGAGATATTCCTTGTTATGTGTGTGAGTTTCGGAAAACTTAAAACTTTCGTGAAATAGAACATCGTTGTTCATTTTTTTATATGTTAAGTGTGCAAAGAGAATAGAATCTCAAAGCTTTATAAGATTTGACTATTGCACAAATCCTACTGTATTCTAATATTCCCCTTGTACCTATAAGGAAATAAGCAATAAGATAATGTTTATCTGAATCAACACAAAGAAGATATAGGAATAAGGGTTTATAAGAATGGTTAGTACAAGAGTAGAGAAAGTCATGTGAGTGCAGCACATCAGATTTTATTTATGAGACACTATTTTAACACCTAAGGTTCTCAATGTGCCACGTTATATTGGGCATTAAAGAGTGCTTAATTTTGCTCAGAGGGCTCTTTCTCAGGCGTAAGGTTTTTTTACGCGACACTAGACCATCAACTTTACTTACCTTCAGAAGGAAGCCAACCTATGGATTCTTGCGTCCATCAACCTCTTCGGGATTTCAACCCGAAACCTTGTGAACTAGAGATTTCATGTTACGGATGAGAAGACAAGGGAATGGTGAATGCAGTGAAACAATGTTACCATCACGTGACTTTCTCTCCCACTATCGTTTATTTATGTATTGCTTTTACATATTATTCTTGCAAGTTTCTTTTTCTGTATACGTAAAGTTAATTAAGAAGCATGTGTTGCAAAAATGAATGTTCTTATTACATATTTCCTTATACGTATAAAACAAATGGTGATAATCAAAAATGTTTAAAAGCTTGTCTTAATTTGATATTCCATACTCTTTTCACGATATGCGAGAAATTGTTGGATACCAAGAGCCAATAAATGTCACAAGGCAATCAAAGATTTAAACCAATAATAAAAATCTTGGAAATGGCTGATGACAAAATATTTGTTTAAGTAAATTGTGTGTTTAAAGACCAACATTACTTTTTTGTGCAGGAAGTCATTTCTATCATTTTATTATTATTAAATCTGACCGTATATAAAGTTTTGCCATGTGAAACAGAATAGCTTTCATGTGTTTGAAATGAATACATAAAAAGGTTAATAAAAAAACAACAAAAACAAAGTTTTTGTTAGTATATGGCACAGTTAAATGATTATTTTATATTTTAGTACTTTCAAATTTAGATGTTATGGTTTCCATACAAATGATTTCGGCATATTGCCACAGAGTATTTTATTATCGTTAGGACAATGTCGTCCTGTAGCTGTTTAGGGAGCTTATATTGTTGTCTCCATTGCACAAATGATTTTGGTATTGTGGCCCTTGCTCCGAAGAATAGGCCTGTGACCACGATGTTGCTGATATTATATGAGGCACTGAAGAATGGAATTGTGGGCTCATATATTTTCTTCTTTTCACGATCCACTTCTGCTGGCTGGCCTAAGGATGTCTCAAACCTCACTGTGGGATCTAAGATCTCAGCTGTCCCTTTTTTTTCTGTCGATAGCAATGACATCAATTCGACGGTTACTGCCACAGTCAGCCACACAGCGTACCTCTTCGTGGACTTCTAATCCTGTGCTTCGCAAAGCATTGGCAAGCAGAGTTCTTATGGTGTTGTGACGCTTTATTCGCAGCGACTCTCCCTGAGGACAATTCCCTAGTACTTGCGGTAAAGTTTCTATCTCACTGCAGTGTCTGCAGTGGCTTGTGCCCGTGGAGCGTCCCGGAAGTGAACGTACTGGAACCACCATAGCTGTCATATTCAACATGTCACGCCATTCTGAGCTGGATAATCCATTACGTTTCAAAATCCAAGTGTTGGCAGCAGGAACTTCGCCAAAGAGTGCCACTCCTCTTCCTTTCTGAGGGTGTGCACACCAGGCTTACAACTCCTGGCGTCTTAGTTTCTCCCTAAATTGTTTAACGGAGTTTGTTTGAGGACTCCTCTGGTATATGCAACTCTGTGAGGCATAACTCTTCTTATCTGATTACCCTCCCCGTATGGAGCACTTACATCCCCTAGGTCTTACAAGTCTCTGCCTGGGGTCAGATGCCTGCCGGGGAGTAGAGGAAGCTATAGACGGGACAGAGTGAGGGCCAGGAAAGCAGGTAGTTAGCCCAGTACCAGGTACACGAGTAAGGAAGAGGATGATATGGAATGCAGACGAAATGAATGGAACGGCGAGGAAGGAACAGTTGGAATGAGTGGCGGAGGAAACCGGGGAACCCGGAGAAAACCCACCCAGGCTTCGCTTCGTCCACCACAAATACCACTTTCGGGTTCCTGCACCTTGGTGAGGTCTAACCTCACGGCCACGGTGGTGATATTTAAATATCTAAAATATTGTCTTTAGACCCTTGTTTTCAATTTCCATGCTCTTTCCATTACATTACGAGAAACAACTAAAGATTGGCAGTACTTAAAAGCACTATCTCATGTGTTCCATTCACATGACCTTCTTTATCTAATATAATTTATTTTTATATAGCTTGTACGCATTATTGTTAGGAAACCTTATTTTAATACAGTTTTATGTTAATAGCGATAAACCGCTGCAGGAATAGTTTTATTTTTCAGTTTGCTGTAAGTACACGGGGATAACAGGAGCCGAATGTTTAAAGCGAAACACTATATGCTGGGCTTCAAATTCTAAAAACAGATGTCTTGGAAATGACTGACCATGTATAACATTTGTTTGAAATAAATTGTGTAATAAGTTTTAGCTCGTGTACGGAATTACACAACATTCCTTTCGCTGAAAGGACAGACTTATTGTATAAATATAGGATATACGTTTTCTTATTTTATTTTACACCTGTTTTTAAGAAAATTGAAAAGAATCTGGTATGTTGCACTCGCATGACTTTTTCTTTTGTTAATCGAGATAAAATTTTCCAGAAATGATTTTATTACAAATAAGGGTTGACTTTATGCTGTAATCAACTCTTTTAAAAGGTGTTCTCCAATGGATAGCTTTGAAATTCCGTTCTCTTTGCATGGCCAAGAGATAAAAATGAATAATGACCTACATTTGTATTAGAACATTAAAAAAAATAACAGGGGAATGGTTCACTAAACTACTAAAGTACTATAGACACGTATGTTTTAATGAGACGTAGATTTTTGTGGAGTAACATGTTATATTTATTATGGTTTGAGTTTTGCAAAAATCATTCGGAATAAAGAGCAATTCTGAAACATTCTCGGAAAATTCAAATATACATCTATAATTTGTTATGAAAATATCTTAAGCACATAGTAATTTAATCAAAACCGCCAGATCCATTTCTCATAGAATCAAACTTTTCGCAATATCCTCCATGTGAGGAGTAGTCTGAGGTAGGGTGATTATATTGAATATCTTCGTGTCATATTTTTGTAAGATGCTTAACTTAAATACTATAATATTTAACTGTATTTCTGTTCTTTAGCTGTTCACACACACACACACACACACACACACACACACACACACACACACACACACACACACACACATACACACACATACACACACACAGACACACAGACACAGACACACACACATACACACACATACACACACATACACACACATACACACAGACACAGACACACAGACACACACACATACACACAGACACAGACACACAGACACACACACAGACACACACATACACACAGACACACAGACACACACATACACACACATAAACACAGACACACACACATACACACAGACACACACATACACACAGACACACACATACACACAGACACAGACATACACACACAGACACACACAGACACACACAGACACACACAGACACAGACAGACACACACATACACACAGACACACACATACACACAGACACAGACAGACACACAATCACACACACAGACACACAGACACACAATCACACACACAGACACACAGACACACACACAGACACACACAGACACACAGACATACACACACAGACACACACAGACACACACCGACACACACAGACACACACAGACACACAGACACACACACAGACACACACAGACACACACACAGACACACACAGACACACACAGACACACAGACATACACACACAGACACACATACACACACATACACACAGACACACACACAGACACACACACAGACACACACAGACACACACAGACACATAGACACACACATAGACACACACAGACACACAGACAGACACACACACAGACACACACAGACACACACAGACACACATAGATAGACACAGACACACACAGACACATACACAGACACACACAGAGGACACAGAGACACACACAGACACAGACACAGACACACACAGACGCACATACACACACAGACACAGACACACACACAGAGAGAGAGAGAGAGAGAGAGAGAGAGAGAGAGAGAGAGAGAGAGAGAGAGAAACTGGGACTCAAATTTTTTGTCGGAAACAATGCCTTCTCTACCTACTGTGTACATGTTAGAGAAAATAAAAATTATAAGTGATCCTTGGACTATAAGTCCAGTTCTATCTTCATATTTATTTGACATCTTCCTGTCACAGTTACAGGCTGCCAAACAGACAAAGAATACAAATTCAAAAGTAACAATAGTTAACGAAATATAAGGAATATGAAAGCTAAACATTGAAAATAATAATGAAAGTATAATCTTATAAAACAAGTAAAGAAAGAAAAATCATGGTCCATATAAGTGATTTCTAAAAATAGCTATAAAGCCTTGAGCGTCAATATAGCGATGTTGTATACTAAATCTTTGTATGGGGCAAAACTCTTGATGAACTCTGATGGGGAAGTATTTTCTTGAACATCTTCCTGTCACATTTTTGGAAAATACTGAAATTAAATAGCAAGTTTGATATGTATCAAACATTTCAGTATAGTTATATTGTACACAGTCTCCCTCTCCTTCTCTCCCTCTCTATCTTCTATCCGTCTCCTGTACCCTCTCTCTTTACTTCTCTCCCCCCTCTATCCCTCTCTCTTTCTCTGGCTCTCTCACTCTCACCCCCGTTCTCTCTCCCTTTCTCCCTTCCCCTCTCTCCCTCCCTATCCTCTCTCCCTTTCTCCCTCTGACTCCCGCTCACTTCTATTCCTCTCTCCCTTTCAATCCTCACTCCTCCATTGAATTTTTAAGTTTTTATTGTATTTATAGGGTCTCATAACATACACATTTCGGTTGAAGTTTCTAATTTTTGTGATCAATGCAACAATTTCTCTTATTACCTTAAGTGACTAGACGGCAAATAGAATGACTGTTTAATTATACCAATAATAATATCGGTCATTTCAGAAATAACTGAAGCCACAAAACAATTTTTATAGTAGTTGTGTATTTTAAAGAGATCTATGTTTTTTCCAGCTATCCCATAAGATTATCAAACATACAAAACTGTAGACATTCGAAAATCGTATAAACAGTATTTCAAAGGCTCATTTCAGAAAATTCAATATATATTATTTGTATATATACAATTGTCTAAAATAATATGGTATTTTATCAAACTCATTAGAGCCATATTTGAGAAAATTATTTTCCATGTAAAGGACGTCTGGGACTGGGTGGGATGTTGTTAAACATTTTCTTCTCACATCTTTAAACATTAAACTTAAAATACAAGATACACACAACATTTTCTAAATGTAATTTTCTGGATTTAGGGGTCTGAAATGAGTATTTCCTGTGAAATTTTGGATAGTCTTTTTGGGATTGAATGCAATTCTAAGTGATGGAAGATAAAGTAACAAGCAGAACTCTTGTATTTTACTTGTAAAATTATTTTCATATTCTAGTTTCTAAACAAATATTCATTCTTTGTCATTCATTAAAATACATTAATTATTTGTGAAGTAATTGCTCTCAAATTATATACAAATATTATTGAACGTGTGATGGACAATCTCAGGTATGCTTTTTGTGTAGGTAACGCTATAAACTGTGTGCTCGTACATACAGATTCTTCAGCCTGCACCTTCAAATTGAAGTAATGGTTTGTATTGTAATTAATTTAATTTATAAAGCGTTCTGAGTGTTGGGGTTCATAGAAAGTAGGCCAAGAAAATTGTTTAAAGCTGTTCTAAATATACATTTAAAAACCGTATTAGTGATTGGCTTCATAATCTGATAAATATTATCTGCAGAAAACACAATTTCACCACCTTCTGGCCTGTATTTCAAGAATCGTGATGGTAGTCTTCCAAGAAAACTTATAAATGTACGTTATATTAATCTGGAACTTAAAAGTGAACAAAGTTACATTGTATTTACCTATGGAGTTGCAAAACCTCGATTCAAACATCGATCCTTACATCGATCCTTACATCGAACAAATAAACAGCATAAGCATGCGCTTCATTCCTATACAATCACCGATCGAGATGACTGCGGTAACGTATGAGGCTCCCATTTGGGAGGCCCCGAGTTCCATTTCTGCCGATTGCCCACACTGACCATAGATTTTTCGGGTTTCGTCGGGTTGGTAGCGAATGTTAGTGGTTTCTCTACTACCACAACTTTCCTTTGATTTCGCTCATCATTATCTATTTCGGGTTGAGCGTCTAACCGACACTGTTGCGCGTTGCGGATGGGCGGTGGAGTGCGAGGTTTAGGAAGATTTCTCTTTGGCGTCGGTCGGACAATTCATGGGCTCGATCTCCGGCTGCTTCCTATCTGGGGACAGTTGAGCTTTGGATTTGCGGGTGAGTGTGAGAAGAGTAGAATGCGCTCAGTCTGGAGACGTTAGGGACCCCATCTTGTGTACGTCGTCTACCGGATCTGGTCTTTCCTTCTCTCTTCCTCTGACCCCCATTCCCCTTCCCAGTGAACGTATTAGAAACCCAAACAAAGACCACATTGGCCTACTTGCGGTACTCTATACCACTATCGAGGGCTCCTCCTTCAAATGTGCCTTTACGTAATACTAGGAGGGCAGATTTACAACTACTTAGTATGCAAAATGTACGACGGTTAAAGATGTGCGAGTTATATATCATTATTCTCTTTTAGCAGGAGCAACATGTAAAAGTAAATGAGGTTTATTCCATACTCTATATATGGTGAGCTAACAATGTCCTAGAGTATGTGCCACCATGAGAAACACAGGAAGAAAATAGTGAAGTGTTTGCATGGAATATAGTATAAATGAGAAAACACGATTGGGATAAATGAAATACGGATCAGCAGAAGGACGTAATGGTAAAATGTAAATATATAATGTGAGATGAAGCTGTTTAGAAATCGTGGGTGATGAATAATGAAACTAATTGGGAAGGGGGTAATAAATTTCCTAGGATATCACGAGTGAGAAGAAGAGGCATAGGAAAGAATGAAAAAAAAAAAAAAAAAAAAAAAAAAATGAGTGAAAATAAATTGTAATTGAGAAAGACAATTTGGAAAAGAAATGTTTCAGGTCTAAGTTAGGGTATCTGCCTGATATTTGTCAACTACGAGGATTGAGGAAAACCTGGAAAAAATTCAGTTCAGGACGGTCCTCAGACCTCCCGTTCACGAGTCCTTGCCTTAACGACCTGCGCTAACCGTGTCGTCCGTGTGTAAAAGATAGAGGAGATAGCTCAGGCGGTAACGCTTGTGGTCCGCATTGGAGAGGACGCGGGTTTGATCCCCGGGGCCAACCTTCCTGGCCCATGGGTTTTTTCCCGGAGGTTTCTCCGGGCAGCCAGGGAATGGGAAGGATTTCCGTATCCTCGTTACATTTCACGCTTCATCGTGTTAGGTTTCTTTCAGTGTTGGATGCGTTGGCGAGAGTCACGGCAGCAGCACGGCAAAGAAAAAATGCCCTCTGGAAATCTTGTCCTTCGGTTTTGAAGGTGGGCCCCCATGGAATGGTACAAGCCCAAGAGTACTCGGAGGGTAGCCTTTTCCGAGTTCGCGCCCGACTTAGGAGTACAAACCCAAAGGGAGAAGAACCAGGCTGAGCCAGCCTCCGCCGGGGTGATTCTGACTGGGGAACCCTAACCCCTGTCTGCCCTGGCAATGTTCCGGCCGCCCTTAGGATCCATTCGCTTTATCCATTCTCCTGGTATCCTAATTACCTGCAGTCGACGGGTCCTTAAATCCTACTCATTCAATTACTCACTCACTCACTCACTCACTCACTCACTCACTCACGCTACTGATCCCAAGGTCGGGAGTTCAAACTCTGCCCAGACCGATGGCATGCTTAAAAGCGACAGCCCCATGTCAGTAGATTTATTGTCATCATCGTCGTCGTCGTCATCATCAACTAGGGCCTGTTGACCCGTTCGTTCCTCAGTAGAAATTTATGGCAGATGATCTCCCTATCCTTGTTTAGGTCTTGCAATACTGCTATGGCCAAAGGTTTATAATTTAACATCTTTTTAGGAAATCTATCTTTGTTCATTCTTGTTACATGTTTAAATCAATCGTATTTGTTTGCATTTATCTTGTAATTTAATCTGAAAATGCTTAATTGAATCCTGATATCTTCAGTCCTCTTTTGGTCTCTTAACGTTTCTCCCACGACTCTTCTAAGAAACCATATTTCGGCTGTTTAAATTTTTGTCTCCTTTATTTTTGTTAAAGGCCATGCGTCTGATCCATAAATCAACGTCGGTACTGCGATTGTTTTATAAACTTTTAATTTTGTTTCCCTGGTTGTTTTATTTCTTAAACATCTATTTATTGTACCATAGATATGTTGTAATTGTCCTAATTTCTTTTCTATTTCCATGTTATGCCTGTATATGACCATACCTCCTAATTATTTAAAACAGCTCACTTGTTCAATTATTTCTGTTCCAATTGCAAGTTTTGTTCTCTTGTGATAAGGTCCAAGAAAAGCCATATATTTTGTTTTCGACTTAATATTTTCAAGTTGTTTTATTATTTTACACAATTCATAAGTTGTCTTTTGCAATTGATTTTCTGAAGATGCTATTTGTTATAACTTGCTACGCTGCAAATAATATACAATTCATTTTCATTTCGTCTATCGTAAAATTTTCATCTAAAACATTTTGCCATTTTCTTATAGCATCGTGCATGGCATGCATAATAACTCCTGCAGGACGACATCGCAGAACACTGGTGGCGCTGATGAGAGTCTGGAAATTAACAGTGTCGTTAACAAACAAAATGTATATTTAATTTCATATTTACCGTATCAGCAAGCTCTATCTCCCTGTATTACAAAAGCGCGCGTAATGCAACGGTTTGGGTAAACTGAATAACATAGAAAATTTAGGTTTTTAAAGAACAGTTCTTAGAAAAGATGTAAAAGTAAGATATATTGAATATAGAATTTTTTATGAATGCAACACGTTAATTCGTTTCTATTTTCCAAAATATTTGACTTGTGTATTACCATAGTTCCCCTATGAATACAAAACACCTTTAAGATAATTCATGTGTGAAATTTGAAATATCACCAGTTTTTATCCATTTCGTTTTCAAGATGTTACAATAAAAATTATTCCTCAGAATGAAAATTATATTGTGGGTTAGAAAACGTTTTCTGAATACTTTGAAGAAAATAATTTCAAAATCGTATAAGCTTAAGATAAAAATTCTCCTTAAACATATTTTTCAAAGTAGTTCAATACTTTACAGTTAATTCATGTTATATAAGGATGCAAGGGTTACCTAGTTTGGTTTGTATATGTTATAGGTACTATTTGGAAGGAAAAATATTTTATAGTCATGTACTCTAATTTCTGAAAGTTTCACCAAACTTGCAAATCCTGGTTGAAATAAATACTTTTTGAACTAAGATGTAGCAAAGTGGTTAGATAAGTTTCAGTTAAAATTCTTTGGATATATGTGTACTAAGTTCTAAGAGTATATTTGAAAAATCGTACTCCAAGGAAAATTTTGAACATAAGAGTCGAAAATCCTAAACAGAGAAAAATAAAGCTAACCCTAGCAATGACAAGCCTTATTCCAGGACTTATAGGTACTAACAACGTTGGAGGGGAGGGGGGTGTACTTTGAGCAATTCAAACAAATTTATTTTAAAATTGGTTAATATATATTGTCATGCTTATAAAGGTAACATTTCAAATTGTTTAACTATTCCTTCTTTACTTTTTACTTGGATCACACTATGCCGACGAGACAGTACTTTATGACCGCCTTGAAAGTTAATTGTTTCTGAAAAGACCAACAATGAAAACTTTAAAACAAATAAGCACTTCAGTAGTAGAAACAATGATTGGTAATGCCAGGCTTAAAGTTTGGCAGCTGTATAACAAAGCCTTACAATGGCTAGTTAAATGCCTTTATTACGCCATTTAAAGGCGCTGTTGCATAAGCAAGTACTTGTAAATCAAAGTCAAAGGTTTAAAACTAATTATGGTATAAAAAGCAAAAATTAAAACTGTTATTTCCATCCATTTTTCACAGATGGGTTACACAACTTTTTCAGAGTTGAAGTTAGAATAAGGAGTTAGTTAAGACTGCTCTGAGACTATTACAAGTGAGGTAAGCCTGGAGTAGGTAGCATTTCGAGGAATTAAAGGGAGATTAGGCAGTACTTGACTCCAACTTTGTGTAGCTGCATCGATTGGGTCTATAAGGTATAATGAATCCCTGCGTGCCGTTCCGCCAAGAAGCTTAGAGAGGATCCCTTCTTGAGTCGAGTGCCCACGATTATAATTGTTGTTGGAGATATAAATAAAGTTGTTTCATCGCAAACAGTAATCTCGCCAAAATATTAGCTTCTTTTTGTAAATCCGCCTAAGAGCTAGTGTGCATCTTAATAAATTGCATCAACAAAATACATCTTACTTTCTACTACGATAAATAGGGGAAGCATTGTATTCAACCTAAAATTTCGATGTCGAGATTTCACCGGAAGTATGTTTTGAGGCCCTCTGTATACAAAAAGATCCGTGTGTGCGTGTGTGTGTGTGTGTCTGTGTGTGAATAGCATAATTCAAATGAAAAGTCGGTTAAAACCAAAGTTAGTTTAATATCTTTCAAGGATGCGACACAAATCTTTTGAACAAAATTCCTCCAGACTAAACTAAACTTTGCATGGAAAATTTTTAGGAAACTTCTCATTTTCTCAAAGATTGCTCTGACGATTTTTATTAAACTGCCATATGTTTAAGATATTATGTATATTAGAAAGTATGTTTTGTATTTTATGGCTCATGAAGACCTGTTTATTCTTGGTGATAACTGGTAAAGGTAAGAGATACACCAAATCTTACTACAAAAAAAAAAAAAAAAAAAAAAATGTAGTTGTGCTAGCTAATGCTGAATTTCTAACAACGAAGTCCTTAATCCTCTTGCTCTCCAATATTTTTCACTGATGGATGGGGCGCTAGAAGTGGCCGGGCATATTTCAAGGTGGTCTTGGTCCATTTCCTCTTGCAGATCACATAGAGGACAGAGTGGTGAAGAATATATCCCAATTCTGTTCAAATGTTTTGCCAGATAATCATGTCCCGCAATCAACCCGAAGATTACAACTACCATTTTTCGAGGATACTCAGTGATTACTGTTTGAATGTTTGATGCGGGTAGTTGCATAACTTAAAGATTTGTAATAGGAAAAGAGGTGAAACGTGACTCTAGCTCGTGCCCCATCTCGGTTTGATATCCATGATCCATCAGTATAAATATGGAGCCATTTGTGTTCTGGAAATCTAGTATGGATTGTCTCTAATGCCAATAATTCTAGAACACTAGTTCGAGTATCACTTTTCTTAACTTCTTCTGTCAGGTGTAAATAATATGTGATGTCTAATGTTTGTGTCGTGTTGGCTTTATATATATGAAGTTTTCATTTGAATTAGGAAGGTCTACATTCTTCTACATGTCTTGGATTTTGGAAAGAAAGCTCTCCTGAGTCTTTAGTGTATGTGTAGAATTTCTCTTGTTCCATGTATTGAATAGGATTCTGATCAACTTTTCGTGTTGAATAAGATCTGATTTTTCTATTTCATATTCAATGGGATATTGGTTGATTAGTATTTCCAAAACTGGTATTGGTATGGTCTTGATAGCACCTGTAATTAGTCTCAGACTTTGGTTTTGAAAGATTTTTGCTGTTACAAGAACTTCGCTGCAATAAGTAAATAATGGATTTATATATACTTGTATGTCGTGTTAAGAGTTACTCTGGAACATCCCCACTTCATTCCTGTTAGACGTTTTAACAGTGAAAGGCGTCTTCCTGCTCTCTGTATTACGTTTTCTATTTCTTTAGTTCATGTAAGTTTGGTGTCAAATATAACTCCCAAATACTTTGCTTCCTTTGTTTCAGGTAATTGTTGACCCTTAAAATTTAGTTTTATTTTTAATGGTGTTTTCCTTAGTGAAAAAATTTGGTAGTTTGATTTTGTTGTATTAACAGTCATTAATTTTCTTTGGTCCACTTTTGTAGGTTGATTAAGGATTGTGGCATGGCTTTTTCTAGTTCTGTATGTGTGTTTTTTGGCTTTGAAGTCCACATTACTAAGTCATCGGCAAATAGTACACACGACACGCCTGATTCTTGTACTTACACAAAAAATGTACATATCGTTAAAACTCACAAGTTATGTCCAAATGCAATTTTTGCTTTTATTTGTGGAGAGAACCATTTCGGAGATATTCCATGTTATTTGTGTAAGTTTTGCAGCTCTTAAACTTTTAGCAAATGGAAGGTCGTTATTCAATTTATCTTTTAGCCGAGCAAAGAGAAGCAAATTGACTATTAATCAAAGCCTACTTCACTTATTTCCCTTGCATCCTGGTTGGTTATTTCAGGGTTCCAAGTGTCGGCGTGTTTCGGAGTGCATTGCTCTCTGTAAATCCGAGTTCTAGGCCTGCCCACAGGCTGTGTATGCCCGCAGTGGAGCCGGTTGTACGAGCCAACACCCGAGAGTTCAAATCTGCTCTCTGCTGTTGGCTATCCTGCTTCCGGCCATCATAGCATCCTCTCACTTCACCCCTTCTTTCCGGGAGATGTTCCGTCAGAAACACACGCGCGCGGGCCTGTTTTCCTGTATGTGAACGGCGTAACTAAAAATGCAAAGTGGGTTAAATGGCGTCTTTGGAGGATGCAAGCCCAAGATCCCTTCCCCCCCCCCCTCAAAAAAATAATTATCTCCCCTGCCAAACTATATGTAGAAAAGTTTTAGAATGAGATTTTCTCAAAAATGTGTCTGACCTTTTTGATTACATTACCACATCTTTGAGTTATTTTAATGACAAAGGAAATATTCGGGAATAACGTCTGAAGTGCTCTTTATTCTGAATGACTTTCGCATAACTGTTAAACCTTAGATAGATCACATATTATTGCACAAAACTGTAGATCTCGTCTAAGCACACAATTTATCACTTTGGTGGGGAATACCATTTCCGAGAGAACACTTACTATTGGTTTGAATTTTCAAATAATTACCTACACTTTGCTCAAACAGAAAGGGATTATTCGATTTTATCTCTTAACTATACAAAGAGAATGGAATTTAAATGTCACATAGTGAGCAGATTTGACTGTCACTTAAGCGTATTGTATTACCCTATTCCCCTTCCACAATTACATAATTTCTGCAAACATATTTTCTCTGGATTAACACTAAGTGAATCGAGATAGAAGATTAAAGACTTGGTAGTAATATTTTGTACAACAGCAGAGAAACAAGAAATGAAATGAAAACAATAAATTACAATCTTAATAGTCATTTACAAATGCTTTCGTGAGTACAACACATCAGGTGTTTTATTACTCTTTAGAGGGAAATTATAAGATTTAACTATTCAGTTTTATAAGGATCGCCCTGTAGTATCCGACCAAGATGAAGCAGGAGATGAGGAAGAGACTTGCAAGGAAGAAAGACCTTGAGGAACTGTCACTTCGACCGAAAAACGTCAACTTCACATGCAGTACGTGATGTTTAACCTGGCCTTGAAATTAAATGCTCTTGCAGCGAGAACATCAACCCTCCCCTCGTTTCCCCCCAGCTGGGATCGATGTGGTGGTTTTCCGTGCCCATAGCAACCCTACATTGTTGCCTGTCAGTTCGTCAAGCCGCCCGTTAAAAATCCTGCTAGCTCCATAAATTTTTATTTGCTGAACACAATCTGCTTTACATGCATGTCTGGTACCCGATTTCAATGCCAATGTTACAGCTCTGCAGATGAATTGATGTCTTTCTCTGGGTATTGTTCCTGACATGAGTTCTTCATTCACCGCATCTTTAACATCCTGGCGTAGTTTTATCTTTCTAGCTTCTCTACTACCGCCTGTAGTTAAATAGATTGATTTTTAGCATTTTGGAATCAGAACAATTTAGTATTTTGATTTGCACATTGTATCGTTAATAAATATTCAAATTAGAATTGTATATCATTGTGGATAAAAACTTACAACTGATAAACAGGTGGTATTTTATGTTAATATAAAATTGAAATCATATTTGTAGAGAAACTAACAGTGAAATAAAGTCCATGAAGTACAACCTGAATTTTCAAGCTAATACGGGTTAAAGAAACACAGAGAGAAATGGAATCGATAAATGTTAAAGCATAAAAGAGACATTCTGATCTAAAACCAGTACTTTAAAGAGATGCAAATCATCAATTCAAATCATAGGTTCAATAGTTTTTCATTAAATTTGAATTGTATTTAATGAGATATGTACCAGCATTTGTGCTATTAACAGAATGTCAAATACATTGCAGAACTGCTTAAAGGTACCAGTGAATACAAATACTGTTACTATGTTGCATAATTTTAAAGCCCACGCAGAGCTTTTTTAAGAGGCAACTTTTGCCAACTAACAGCAACCCTCAACATGATACTGCGCATTAGACGGACTCAGTGTTTAAGAGATTAAGGTAAAACCGAGAAGATCAAGGTGTTACCTGTGTGTATCGGGCTCATCGCAAAGAAAGCGGTGAATTGAAGCCTACTCGTACCCTGTTCCTGACTTTTGATCGGGTAGATCTCCCACAAAGGATTAAGGCAGGGTATGAATCCATCGAAGTTAGGCCGTTCATTCCGAACCCACTCAGGTGTTTCAAGTGCCAGCGCTTTGGACATACAAGCGAGCTTTGTAAGGGACTAGCTACATGCCCTCAATGTGGAGATGAACTCCACGATGGTGCATGTACTACAGCTCCTTCATGTGTTAACTGCAGAGGTGAACATCTATCTAGTTCCCGAGACTGCCCCCGCTTTGTAGAGGAAAGAGCGATTCAAGAGATACGGGTTAAAGAGAAGGTGCCCTTCTCAGAAGCCCGGAAGATCTTGCGTCTACGCCAACCCTCTGTTCCCAGATCTGGAACCTATAGCTCTGTTGCAGCTAAAGCGGTAGCGAGCAGAGAGATCGCAACGCAGACCAGCGATTTCAATGGGGCAACAATTTCTGAAAAGACGCTTGTTGCCCGTAGCTCTATTCCAAAGCCCTCAACATCGGTACGCACATCTGCGTCAACGTCTACAAAGTCCGTAAGTGCAAAGAACATCAGCGTCACATCACCATCAAAATCATCAAGATCAACACAAGAAAGAAGCAAGCCCGTAATATATGATGCCTCACCGATCAAGTTCAAGAAGACTTATACAAGAAACGACTTCCTCAAGGAAAATGGTACGTTCGATCCCAGTACATCTCAGGGATATAAGAGTCCCCGAACATCTCCTCGAAGATCTCGAAAATCCTCTTCTGGAGAATCTTCAGGGGTGGACTCAGACCGGCGTTTTTCATCTTCGCCGGTCCCCATTAGCAACCGGTTCGAGACACTCGAACCCAAGTTTGCTATGGGAAGACGCACGTCCTCGGCAGAGGACATGGATTTGGACCAATCTGCCCACACTGGGAGACCCCCAGTGGAAAAGAGGCGCGAAAAAGCGTCCGAAAAGAACGTCAGCCCAAGAGAGAAAAGGGCTAAATTAGTTCGACAACCGCCTGCTCCAAAGTAATGAAGAGTTACCTTGGAATTACCTATCCCATACACAATGCAATATGACTATCCTACAATGGAACGTACGTGGCATTCGAACTCAAAGGCCAGAACTTGAGCTCTTGCTCGAAGAAAACGAACCTCTGGTCGCATGTTTGCAAGAGACTAAGCTGCGTCCTCGAGACGCTTTCCATCTAAGGCGATACACCCCAGTACGGTGTGATGTTACACCAGAAGAGGGTGTACCGGCACATGGCGGCGCTATGATACTTGTCAGAGATGACGTATATATGCAAACTCTACCTTTGCACTCTGATGTACAATCAGTTGCTGTATGGATTAAACTGCCAAACATACATTTCACCATCTGTAATGCTTATTTGCCTCCGTCCCATGACTTCTCGCACATTGATTTAGAAGATCTAGTTTCCAGTTGCCAACACCGTTTCTGTTGGTGGGAGACTTCAATGCGCACCACCCACTTTGGGGTTCAAGTCGCGCTTGTGCGAGAGGTACACTCATTTCCGATTTCTTGGCGAGTCACAACCTAGCTCTCCTCAACACTGGAGAGCCTACATTCATTTCTGACTCTCATAACAGCTTCTCACACCTTGACCCCTCCGAAGGAGTGTCGCCTTGTCGTGGCGGAGGGGCTCAGTACCGACTACTGGTAGGCAAAAGGTGAGGGGAAGCAAAGAACATTCCAAACGGGTAGATGGGGCTCGGTAGTCTTGGTCGACAACTCATCTAGGAGAAGAGGACTCCGAAATCAAACTCCCCCAGGGGCTCCTACTACGGTAGGTACGGGTTTGGCGTACCCGGGGCCCCGAGCCATACTCTCGATTGGGTTCCTCCAAGAGGTGAGAGGGCACATGCCAAACGCCCAATCAACTTTGGTCCACTTTTGTGTTTGACCTCCCACCTGTTACCTCCCTGTACACAGTCTGATGGATAACCTACGCGCGGGTCGTCTTAGGATGGGGTGACGCAAGGGGTGACTGGGTAATCGCGTAAGTCCCAGCCCCTGGTTATCATGTAGGATCTGTGTGCGTATCCGCTGATAAAGGTCAGTCCCGGGGAGGGGCCATTGCATGAGCTTATGCACTCCTGAAGGCGATTGGGTCCCTCTGTCTACACATTGGGAAGTGAGACCCTAGGGTGAACCAGGTCCAGGCCAGGACTCTCACCTAAGCCGGGGTGGCGCCCAGGATGTGAGCATGCCATCGGAGACATTTGCAATGGTGGAGGATTAAAGCGCCATGCGTTCACAAAAAACTCAAAATAAACCAAAATACCAGAAGTCAAGTGTAAAGGAAGTAGTCGAGTCCTGTGGTCCTCGCTACTTAGTAATTTCGAGAACTGAGGAAGGAAAAAAGTTTCTTTCGGTGAGCCCATTTGTAATCCAGAAGGGCCTGGATAAGATAGCTGGTCCAGTGAAGTCATGCACTAGATCGCGTAATGGCACGCTTCTAGTAGAAGCGCATTCAGCAGAACAGGCAGCTAAAATACAAAAAGCAAACCTGTTGGCCAGCTATCCAATACGTGTTGACTTTCATAAGACGTTGAACTCGTCACGCGGTGTCGTCAATACCCGCGCATTAGACGGACTCAGTGTTGAAGAGATTAAGGAAAACCTAGAAGATCAAGGTGTTACCTGTGTGTATCGGGTTCATCGCAAAGAAAGCGGCAAATTGAAGCCTACTCGTACCCTGTTCCTGACCTTTGATCGGGTAGATCTCCCTCAAAGGATTGGGGCAGGATACGAAGCTATAGAAGTAAGGCCATACATCCCGAACCCAATCCGGTGCTTTAAGTGTAACCATTTTGGACACACAAGTGAACTATGTAACAGAACAGCTTCTTTCGTCAACTGCGGAGTCGTCCTTCACGACGCTCCATGTTCATTGCCTCCCAGTTGTGTGAACTGCAGCGGCGAACATCCAGCCAACTCGCGAGAGTGCCCACGGTTTATAGAGGAAAGGGCGATCCAGGAAATCCGAGTCAAAGAGAAGGTGTCCTTCTCAGAAGCTCGGAAACTCCTGCGTATCCGACAGCCCCCCTTCCAAAGTCCGGTACCTATCGCTCTGTTGTAGCTAGGCTGGCAGAGAAGCGGGAAATCGCTACCCAAACCAGCGATCAAACCGGGGCCACAATTTCACAAAAAATTATCCTAGCAAGAACAGTTCCAAAGCCTTCTACATCTACAGGTAAATCTACGTCTCCTACCAAGTCCGTAAAGGAAAAGAACACATCTACAAGGTCACCGTCTAAATTGCCAGTCTACAACAATGGCAAGAATGAGCCCGTTATTTATGTTACATCACCGAAGAAATTTAAGAAACAATATGTAAGAACTGACTTCCTCAAAGAAGAAAACGTGTCTGTTCCCACTAAACCAAAGGGAAAGAAGAGCCAGCGTTCATCCCACCGAAGATCCTCTGCTGAGAATTCCTCCGGGATGGACACAGACCGGCAGCTTTCATCTTCGCCGGTATCCACGAGCAATCATTTCGAGGCTCTCGAACCGAAATTTGCTATGGGGATACGCACCTCCTTGGTAGAGGAGATGCAAGAAGATCCTGCCTATACTGGGAGAAACCCAGTGAAAAAGAGGCAGGATAAATGTGAAAAGAGTGTGAGCCCAAAAGATCACAAAAGGGCTAAATTGAACCGACCACCGCCTACTACAAGGTAATACACTGTTACCTTGCAATATTTATCCCACACAGATACTAATATGGCTATCTTACATTGGAACATACGTGCCATTGGAACTCAAAGGCCAGAACTTGAGCTCTTGCTCAAAGAAAACGAACCTCTGATCGCATGTTTGCAAGAGACTAAGCTGCGTCCTCAAGACGCTTTCCATCTAAGGCGATACACCCCAGTACGGTGTCATGTTACACCAGAAGAGGGTGTTCCGGCACATGGCGGCGCTATGATACTTGCGAGAGATGACATATATATGCAATCTGTACCAATACAGTCTGATATCCAATCAGTTGCAATAAGGATTGTACTGCCAGACATCCATTTCACCATCTGTAATATATATTTGCCTCCGTCCAATGACTTCTTGCACATTGATTTAGAAGATCTAGTTTCCCAGTTGCCAACACCGTTTCTGTTGGTGGGAGACTTCAATGCGCACCACCCACTTTGGGGCTCAAGTTGCGCTTGTGCGAGAGGTAAACTCATTTCCGATTTCTTGGACAGTCACAACCTAGCTCTCCTCAAAACTGGAGATCCTACATTCATTTCGGATTCTCACAGCACCTTCTCACACCTTGATCTTGCAGTTTGTTCACCTCAGTTGGCAGTCTCCTTCCCATGTCTTATTAGTCTCTTGACGCAACATACACACTCCACACGTATGCCCAGGTGGCGTTTGGACCATGCCAACTGGAACCTTTACACCCAGTTGGCTGTCTTTACCTACAACGAGCACGACTCAGTGCATAATTTGGCGCAGAATCTCACGGAGACGATTCTCTCTGCTGCTGAACAATCGATTCCGCGGTCGACTACACACCCCCGTCGATTTCCCGTCCCCTGGTGGACGGAAGAATGTCGGAATGCCATTCGTGCTCGAAGGCGTGCACTTAGGGTTTTCCAACGTCACCCTACTTTGGAAAACCTGATCGAATACAAGAAAATGCGCGCCAGGTCCAGACAAGTCATTAAGGATAGCAAAAAGTCATCATTGAGCAAATTTGTAACTTCATTTAACCGACACACACCTTCCTCGGTTGTGTGGGATAGATTAAGGCGTGTTGCAGCTAAAACGACCCAAATACCAATAGCGGGACTAAAAACAGCCACAGGAGCTGTTGTTGATTCATTTGAAGTGGCCAATACCTTTGGCAGTGCTTTCGCACAAGTGTCTAGCTCAGTAAACTACACCCCTGAGTTCCTTCCATTTAAAACTCAGGTGGAATCTCAAGGCTTCACGTTTCGTTCTAGAAACGTAGAAGATTACAATCGCCTTTTCACCATGGCGGAGCTGGAGCATTTACTGAAATCTTCGCGATGTTCAGCACCAGGACCGGACGGTATTCATGTACAAATGTTACAACAGCTCTCTCCTGAAGGTAAGGCATTCCTGCTCGAGGTCTATAATCGTGTTTGGGTTGACAGTATACTCCCAGAAAATTGGCGGGAGGCCACCGTTATTCCCATCTTGAAGGCTGGGAAGGACCGTCATCTTCCCTCCAGCTATCGTCCTATTTCCCTCACCAGTTGCGTTTGCAAGGTGATGGAACGCATGATCAATGGACGATTGGTATGGTGGTTAGAAAGTCGTAACCTACTGACTAACATCCAGTGTGGTTTTCGACGACGCCGTTCAACTGTTGACCATCTTGTATCAATATCGACACAGATAATGGACGGCTTTATGAAGAACTGTCAAACCGTTGGCATATTTTTCGATCTTGAGAAGGCTTATGATACGTGCTGGCGAGCAGGGATTCTACGTTCCCTGTATGCCTGGAATATGCGTGGACGCCTACCACTTTTCATTCAGGAGTTTATGAAGGACCGCTTTTTCCGAGTAAGGGTCGGCTCGGTTTTTTCTAATACTTTTGTTCAGGAGGAGGGAGTACCTCAGGGTTCGGTGCTAAGTGTCACGCTCTTTGCTATAGCAATTAACTCCATCTGGAAATGTGTTCCACCTGGAGTTTCGTCATGCCTATTCGTAGACGACTTCGCTGTCTATTGCACTTCTCAGCGCACGGCGTTCTTACAACGGCGCCTGCAGCAATGTTTGGACAACCTTAGAGGATGGAGCATGAAAAACGGCTTCCGTTTCTCAACTGAGAAGTCAATCTGCGTTAATTTCTGGCGCCGTAGGAGACGATTAGCACCTTCGCTCCGATTTGGTCCAGATTAACTTCCCTTCGCAGAAGAGACGCGCTTCCTGGGTTTGATCTTGGACAGGAAGCTTAGTTGGTCGTCGCATATTGCACAGCTAAGAGCGAGATGTGACCGTTCCCTAAATATTATGCGAGTACTGAATGGCAAATCGTGGGGAGCGGATCGGACAATCTTGTTGCGAATATATCGCGCATTAGTCCGATCCAAGCTAGACTATGCGTGTATTGTTTATTCGTCAGCACGACCATCTGTGCTGAGAAGATTAGACGTGGTCCATAATAGGCGCATCCGCATTGCAACAGGAGCTTTTCCAACAAGCCCAGTGGTGAGCCTTTACGCCGAGTCCGCAGAACCTCCTCTGCAATATCGGCGTGAGATTCTCTTGGCAAATTATGGTTGTGCGCTTAGATGTATGCCTAAGCACCCAACGTTCGCTTCTTTTTTCACCACCACGCTAAGAGAACGATATAGAAATAGCTCCCTTAATCCAAAGCCTGCGGGGTTCCGTTTCCAAGTGCTCCTAGTGAAGCTTGGAGTGGAACTGCCTGTGATGTTCGCCAAGGGCGAGAGACTTT
This sequence comes from Tenodera sinensis, assembly GCA_030765045.1. NCBI lineage: Eukaryota > Metazoa > Arthropoda > Insecta > Mantodea > Mantidae > Tenodera > Tenodera sinensis. The sequence continues at coordinate 119,954,959 of CM060961.1, read as the reverse complement.
ACCCACCTTGGCTATCTGGTACGCCCCATGTAGATCTTGGGATGACCATACGCCAGAAGTCCACGATGCCTATTTCAAGTATCCGCACGTGTTTGTTAGAATTTTTGTCAGGCTACACTGGCCGTCGATGTATTTACACCGATGGGTCAAAGGGCTCCAACGGTGTTGGATGTGCTTATGTTTATGGAACCGAACCATATACATTCGGTTTTCCAAATAGCACCTCCATTTTTACTGCAGAGCTTTATGCAATTGATTGAGCGGTTTTGTATGTTCGCCGTCGTAAATTAGGTGACTGCCTGATTTTGAGCGATTCCCTTAGTGCACTGCAGAGCCTTTGTCAGTTGTACAACCCCCACCCTATTGTACAACGTATCCAGGATGCCCTCCATGTTTTACACGCTTCTGGCGTTGACGTGGTGTGTGCATGGATTCCTGGTCACGTAGGTTTGCTGGGGAATGAAATGGCAGATTTAGCAGCAAAGACGGCAACTACAGAACCCAGTATTACCATCTCACGTGTTACTTCGGAAGACTTTAGGCTTGAAGTGCGGAGAGCGGTGCTGTCGTCCTGGCACGACGAGTGGTCAACTCTCCGCGGTAATAAGCTTAGAGAAGTGAAAGAACTTCCGATAAACTGGGTAACTTCCTGTCGCACATCTCGTCGCGAGGAGGTTAGTTTGGCCCGATTAAGAATAGGGCACTGCAATTTTTCGCATGGTTACCTATTTAAAAGGCACCCTGCGCCTCTATGTCCGCTGTGTGACAACCTTTTGTCAGTTCGCCACGTGTTGCTAGAGTGTTGCTCTCTAGCGCACCTTCGGGATTCTCTGCAGCTGCCTGCCAGACTTGCAGAAGTTCTAGCGGACGACAAAACAGCGGTTGATAGAGTTTTTAATTTTTTAGCGGAGTGTAATATGAATTTGAGGAATTAAATTTTTTTAATTATCTGTTTCTGCTTTTGGACATATTTATCACCTTGTTTCATATCTGGCTATTGCCACTACTTTTTACTTGTAAACGTTTCTTGTTGCTAGTATTTTTAGTTTTTGAGTGAAATTTATATCTGGCTATTGCCATGAATCCTTTAAGGGCGCTGATGACCTAGAAGTTGAGCGCCCTTAAACTAAATCAAATCAAATCAAATCCAGGATGCCCTCCATGTTTTACACGCTTCTGGTGTTGACGTGGTGTGTGCATGGATTCCTGGTCACGTAGGTTTGCCTGGGAATGAAATGGCAGATTTAGCAGCAAAGACCGCAACTACAGAACCTAGTATTACCATCTCACGTGTTACTTCGGAAGACTTCAGGCTTGAAGTGCGGAGAGCGGTGCTGTCGTCCTGGCACAACGAGTGGTCAGCTCTCCACGGTAATAAGCTTAGAGAAGTGAAAGAACTTCCGATAAACTGGGTAACTTCCTGTCGCACATCTCGTCGCGAGGAGGTTAGTTTGGCTCGATTAAGAATAGGCCACTGCAATTTTTCGCACGGTTACCTATTTAAAAGGGACCCTGCGCCTCTATGTCCGCTGTGTGACAACGTTTTGTCGGTTCGCCACGTGCTGCTAGAGTGTTGCTCTCTAGCGCACCTTCGGGACTCTCTGCAGCTGCCTGCCAGACTTGCAGAGGTCCTAGCGGACGACAAAACAGCGGTTGATAGAGTTTTTAATTTTTTAGCGGAGTGCAATATAAATTTTAGGATTTAAATTTTTTAATTGTCTGTTTCTGCTTTTGTACGCATTTATCCCCTTGTTTCATATCTGGCTATTGCCACTGTCTTTTGCCTTTGTAAACTTTTCTTGTTGCTGGTATTTTAATTTTTTGAATGAAATTTATGTCTGGCTATTGCCAGGAATCTTTTAAGGGGGCTGATGTCCTAGAAGTTGAGTGCCCTTAAACGAAACCAAACCAAACTCACACCTTGACCTTGCAGTTTGTTCACCTCAGTTGGCAGTCTCCTTACAATGGAATGTCATCTCTGATTTACACTCTAGTGACCACTTCCCATGTCTTATTAGTCTCTTGTCGCAACATACGTATTCCACACGTATGCCCAGATGGCGTTTGGACCATGCCAACTGGAACCTCTACATCCAGTTGGCTGCCCTTACGTACAACGAGCACGACTCAGTGAATAATTTGGCGCAGAATCTCACGGAGACGATTCTCTCTGCTGCTGAACAATCGATTCCGCGGTCGACTACACACCCCCGTCGATTTCCCGTCCCCTGGTGGACGGAAGAATGTCGGAATGCCATTCGCGTTCGAAGGCGTGCACTTAGGGTTTTCCAACGTCACCCTACTTTGGAAAACCTGATCGAATACAAGAAAATGCGCGCCAGGTCCAGACAAATCATTAAAGATAGCAAAAAGTCATCATGGAGCAAATTTGTAGCTTCATTTAACCGACACACATCTTCCTTGGTTGTGTGGGATAGATTAAGGCGTGTTGCAGCTAAAACGACCCAAATACCAATGGCGGGACTATAAACCGCCACAGGAGCTGTTGTTGATTCATTTGAAGTGGCCAATACTTTTGGCAGTGCTTTCGCACAAGTGTCTAGCTCGGAAAACTACTCCCCTGAGTTCCTTCCACTTAAAACTCAGGTGGAATCTCAAGGCTTCACGTTTCGTTCTAGAAACGTAGAAGATTACGATCGCCTTTTCACCTTGGCGGAGCTGGAGCATTCCCTGAAATCTTCGCGATGTTCAGCACCAGGAACGGATGGTATTCATGTACAAATGTTACAACAGCTCTCTCCTGAGGGTAAAGCATTCCTGCTCGAGGTCTATAATCGTGTTTGGGTTGACAATATACTCCCAGAAAATTGGCGCGAGGCCACCGTTATTCCCATCTTGAAGGCTGGGAAGGACCGTCATCTTCCCTCCAGCTATCGTCCTATTTCCCTCACCAGTTGCGTTTGCAAGGTGATGGAACGCATGATCAATGGACGATTGGTATGGTGGTTAGAAAGTCGTAACCTACTGACTAACATCCAGTGTGGTTTTCGACGACGCCGTTCAACTGTTGACCATCTTGTGTCAATATCGACACACATAATGGTCGGCTTTATGAAGAACTGTCAAACCGTTGGCATATTTTTCGATCTTGAGAAGGCTTATGATACGTGCTGGCGAGCAGGGATTCTACGTTCCCTGTATGCCTGGAACATACGTGGACGCCTACCACTTTTCATTCAGGAGTTTATGAGGGACCGCTTTTTCCGAGTAAGGGTCGGCTCGGTTTCTTCTAATTCTTTTGTTCAGGAGGAGGGAGTATCTCAGGGTTCGGTGCCAAGTGTTACGCTCTTTGCTATAGCAATTAACTCCATCTGGAAATGTGTTCCACGTGGAGTTTCGTCATACATATTCGTAGACGACTTCGCTGTCTATAGCACTTCTCAGCGCACGGCGTTCTTACAACGGCGCCTGCAGCAATGTTTGGACAACCTTAGAGAATGGAGCGTGAAAAACGGCTTCCGTTTCTCAACTGAGAAGTCAATCTGCGTTAATTTCTGGCGCCGTAGGAGACGATTACCACCTTTGCTCTGATTTGGTCCAGATTCACTTCCCTTCGCAGAAGAGACGCGCTTCCTGGGTTTGATCTTGGACAGGAAGCTTAGTTGGTCGTCGCATATTGCACACCTAAGAGCGAGATGTGACCGTTCCCTAAATATTATGCGACTACTGAATGGCAAATCGTGGGGAGCGGATCGGACAATTTTGTTGCGAATATATCGCGCGTTGGTCGGATCCAAGCTAGACTATGGGTGTATTGTTTATTCGTCAGCACGACCATCTGTGCTGAGAAGATTAGACGTGGTCCATAATAGGGGCATCCGCATTGCAACAGGAGCTTTTCCAACAAGCCCAGTGGTGAGCTTTTACGCCGAGACCGCAGAACCTCCTCTGCAATATTGGCGTGAGATTCTCTTGGCAAATTATGGTTGTGCGCTTAGATGTATGCCTAAGCACCCAACGTTCGCTTCTTTTTTCACCACCACGCTAAGAGAACGATATAGAAATAGCTCCCTTAGTCAAAAGCCTGCGGGGTTCCGTTTCCAAGAGCTCCTAGTGAAGCTTGGAGTGGAACTGCCTGTGATGTTCGCCAAGGGCGAGAGACTTTACGCCCCTTGGCTATCTGGTACGCCCCATGTAGATCTTGGGATGACCATACGCCAGAAGTCCACTATGCCTATTTCAAGTATCCGCACGTGTTTGTTAGAATTTTTGTCAGGCTACTCTGACCGTCGATATATTTACACCGATGGATCAAAGAACACCAACGGTGTTGGATGTGCTTATGTTTATGGAACCGAACCATATACATTCGGTTTTCCAAATAGCACTTCCATTTTTACTGCAGAGCTTTATGCAATTTATTGAGCGGTTTTGTATGTTCGCCGTCGTAAATTAGGTGACTGCCTGATTTTGAGCGATTCCCTTAGTGCACTTCAGAGCCTTTGTCAGTTGTACAACCCCCACCCTATTGTAGAACGTATCCAGGATGCCCTCCATGTTTCACACGCTTCTGGTGTTGATGTGGTGTGTGCATGGATTCCTGGTCACGTAGGTTTGCCGGGGAATGAAATGGCAGATTTAGCAGCAAAGACGGCAACTACAGAACCCAGTATTACCATGTCACGTGTTACTTCGGAAGACTTTAGGCTTGAAGTGCGGAGAGCGGTGCTGTCGTCCTTGCACGAGGAGTGGTCAGCTCTCCGCGGTAATAAGCTTAGAGAAGTGAAAGAACTTCCGATAAACTGGGTAACTTCCTGTCGCACATCTCCTCGCGAGGTTAGTTTGGCTCGATTAAGAATAGGGCACTGCAATTTTTCGCATGGTTACCTATTTAAAAGGGACCCTGCGCCCCTATGTCCGCTGTGTGGCAACCTTTTGTCAGTTCGCCACGTGTTGCTAGAGTGTTGCTCTCTAGCGCACCTTCGGGATTCTCTGCAGCTGCCTGCCAGACTTGCAGAGGTCCTAGCGGACGACAAAACAGCGGTTGATAGAGCTTTTAATTTTTTTAGCGGAGTGCAATATAAATTTGAGGATTTAAATTTTTTTAATTATCTGTTTCTGCTTTTCGACATATTTATCACCTTGTTTCATATCTGGCTATTGTCACTGATTTTTACCTTTGTAAACTTTTTTTGTTGCTAGTATTTTTATTTTTTGAGTGAAATGTATATCTGGCTATTGCCATGAATATTTTAAGGGCGCTGATGACCTAGAAGTTGAGCGCCCTTAAACCAAATCAAATTCAAATTCAACATGATACTTATCCAAACAGTGAAACGTTTTAATATTTCTTCAACAGACAGAAAGCTGAGGAAGACTCACAGACAGTCAGAGATGATGGGCTCTGGGTACAACAATTTAACATTAATCAAATTTTGCAGGTAAATTATTTTTCTGCGTAATTTGCAAGGCTATTGTTGTAAGATCGAAGGGCATTTTTTCTTTTAATTTTTAGTGAAATAATCGGTGTGACGAAAAAGAGAGAGACAGAGAACCTCCGGGATATATTTCTGGAAAGTCCCAATTTCACGCTAAAACTGATAAGTGGGAATTTGGCTCACCCAATAAGAACAAATATGTCAGCACCAAATTCAAAATGTCTTTCACGGCGTCTGCCAGCCGACCAATAAAATTACATCTGGTCAGGAAGACATAACTCCTTTGTGACGGGAACTTCTCCCGGAAACCATATGCTCGAAGAAAAACAGCCAGGATTCTCGGAGTGGGCGTTTCGAAAACATATTTGTCATCTTAGGTCGTTAATTTTAACGAGGGTGGCTGTTTTCGAAACTAAAAGGGCAGAAACCTATGTGGTCCAGATGGGAAGGTGCGGAGCAGGCAGCAGAGAGCTACATATAATTGTGGGACTTGAGCAGTGTGACTTGGAGGAGGCAGACGTGGAAAGATGCGTGATATGAAGATACCGCGAACATGCAGTGCGGAAATTAGTTACCTCGGGGATTAGAATTTCATCAGGGAAATACCGGTTAGCAGGGACAAGAAATTATATACAACCTCGGAAATTGTTCTCCGAGAATTCTGGTGCATTTTGGGTAGATGTCACGATAAACACAATAAATCAGAAGTGCGGTACAGAAAACATTGTCGTCTTCCTTGTTGGACACACGAAGATCCTCAGTGACCTTTATTACACCCTGAGATCGAACCAACCTGTTTCCCCACATCCCTACATTGACCTTTAGTATGTGTGGCCGGCGATAAGCACGAGACGCCGATTACGAGCAGCCGAGGAACGAAGACGACGACGTCCGGCGCCCGATGCAAACCGTCGCCGCCGCCGCCACACCTTATATAGAAGAATAAAGACGTAATTGGGGACTTCTTCGAAAATCTTAGACGTGTGCACACCAAAATCACCAGACAAACACGTACCCAATTAGGTAGCGAGCCGAAAGAAGCTCAAGCGCCAATGATACATAAACACGTCATGGATAAGTAATGGTAATGGTCTGAAGTTTTCAACATAGACAAATTTCGCGTAAGTGTCGAACTGAGAAAACATGTTCACGAGCAGCATTCCGGCGTTAATAAATGTTTATGTATGTCATCGAGGTGTATGTATGAAAGTGCCTCAAATAAATAGGTGTGCAACCTTTTCGATCTAAAGTGAAGGATATATGTATTGTTTTCAACTCCTGTAACCATTCCCTAGAGTGGCGATTCCCTTTACCGGGAATGAGTCCTCAGCTCGTAAGAATTTCCAGAAAATCGCTGCTAACCGGACCCGAGGGAAAGAAGGGCTACCGCAGCATTGAATCCGAATCTTCCAGGTAGGAAACATTCCCGGAGTTACCTCGTCAAGATGACACCCAATGATGTGGAGCTCAACATACAATACACCGTCAGTATACACTTTATTTGTAATATAAATATCTAAAGATAACGGCATATTAATCAAAATTATTAGAGCCATTGAAAAAAATCAAATATTTCGACAATACATATGAAATGTAGGTTGAGTGGGGGAATTCTCATGTAAGTTTCAGTGTCCCTTCCTTGGAACATGCTGAATTTTGAATTTGAATAATTGCCGAACTTCGTAAACGACTTTTGTTTTGAGTTATACCGTTTAAAGACATACACGGTTTTTTTCTTTTAGAAAAGGCTTTTCTGGGTTTCAAGGGTCTCCAAATATTTTACTGCGAAATATCGACATCAAATTTTTGTGAGGGATCGAATACTTCGTCTATTTGCTGTAAGTACATAGTTTAGACAGTAAAAGATGTACTCTTTAAGTCCAGAGGTTCTTCTAAAACTCAATTTTCAACCAGACAGAATTTGTCCAGTTTGTTATAGTGATTTCCTTTAAAGGCATAAAAAATTGGGAATTCTCTTAATAATTGCCCTATCAAACCACTATCTCAGTGATCTTTTGTCGAAGTTTGCAGCTGTGTACTTTTTGACTGCCTAACAGGGTACTTTCGATACTATTCAGACGTAAATGATAATAATAGGGTTCCTCAACCGTGCAGCACACACTCGCTTCCCCTACACATGTTATTCTCCCCCCCCCCCCACCACTGCCCAAGGCAAGGACAGCCAGACCTGCTAATCAGAGGCGGATGGCGTGGAGTAGTAGTACATACAATTGAATGGAAGTGCAATATTTTTGTTTTCGAGATGAAGACGATAAACTTAGTTGCTGGATTTGTAACATTGGTAGTTGCAGATTTATATCATTTTCCTTGCTTACGTTCCGTGTTCACGATAAAGGCTACCCTCCTGGAAAATTACAACAAACTTTTGAAACCAAAATCCAATTATTTTGCTCTCCTTTGAAATTTCTATGTAGTGAGGCTTCACACAAGGTGCAAAATATGAAACTACTTCCATTACAGAATTCCACAACCCCAAAATGTTCTGAGAAAGAAGGATGGAAATTATTTAGGTCTCTGCCCTGCTCTGAGTATCCGAGATTACGTTTATTGATATTTAGTTTAATGGCAGTCTTTGGCTCCACTTATATTTGCGAACAAACATTTCCAAAAATGAACTACATTAATATTGAGTATCGTAGTAATATATGTGTCAATCACCTTGCTTATCTATTGGGACTGTGCATTTCATCTTTTGCACATTGAAGACCGTCTGAAACATAAATCGTGCCAAAAAAAAGTCCCGAGTAATATCGTGGGTTAATCAAGAGTAGAATATGAATCTCTAGGGCTTTGATTTCCTGTTTATAAGAATGATGCATAGTGGCGCCACTGGAACTCAGTAAACACGGATAAATATCATTCTATCCCAGAGGGTGGAAGGAGGTGAATTCAATCTCCCCTTATCTGCCTGCACTTGAGCACTGGGTCATAACTAAAGCACTCGCCTTACCGTGTCCATGGGGCTGTTTCGTTCAGTGCTGATGGCTTGCCTCTCGGTTTGGGCGAACACACTCACGGCATAACTGACACTCCTACACACGATGCAGTACTAAAAATGGTAGCTTTAGTCATAACGATGGCGTGACATCAGCTGATGAGATGGTTTAAGCCGGAAATAACACCCTCTTTGACTCTACTTAGACGCGAACGTGAACTGGGAAAGCCTGGACAATTTTTTCGATAGTGAATACTTCCACAGAGTACCTCATTGAGATTGTCCGAGAAAAGTCATCTCTACAGGAGACGGGATAATTTGGCTAATGTATCGGCGCTATAGATACAGGACCAGTCGTCTGAAAAATTGACTGCAGTCTGTCGACCCAGTAAAAGCTTCAAAAGCATACGGACCATCAGCAAAATGTCTAGTGCATTAAATTCATACGACTTTCTCGAACTACTAACCTTCATTCTTATACTTTTAGAAACTTATCTTGGAGGTTAGACCACCCAATGATATTTATCAAGACAGCTTAATAAATGAAATATGAATTTAAATACTATATCACAAAGATTTGACCAGGAAATGTGAAATTCTATAAAAATGACCGAAATATATATTCACTTCGATTAGTGTAGTTCGATTTACTCAGCACTGCCAACTGAGGGAAGCGAAACCAATATGCATTTCGATCTTCCCTTGCTATAGCAGAAAACCAGTTTATAATCTCAAATCTCATTCTATTTTTAACATTAACAAATAGTCTTTCGTGTGAAAAATACATTAATTATTAAAATAACGCTGTTAAAACGCAGTTGTAAATTGAAAGAGCTGTATTTTGATTACTAATCGATTGCAATTTGTAATACATTATTTTTCTGCGCCTTATTGGATACATTTGGCTACAGTGACTAAACAAAAGAATGAGCAGGTAATAATTCGCATATGATAATTCAACGTTCTTATGTATGAAACAGTCTGTAGTAATACTAAGAGAGGGTTTCATATGGCGACAAAAAGGTACGCAACATGTAATAAAATGTATACATTTTAGTTAAGATTTATTTCCTCAGTTGGTATTATAGCTAATCCAGCCAACTGTGAGAGCAGCAATATTTTAGCATTTAATCCAGGGAAGTGAAGAATTAGGCATATGATTAATGTAAACGAAAGAGTTTGCATTAGTGGGTTATTCCTTGAAGCTAGGTCGAAGGTATGTCATATTACAGTTGTTTGATTTCTCCTCTTCAGTTAAAATATGAATATTCTCACTAGAATATTCATCAAATCTTTCGTCTGCCAGTTTTGAATGGCCTGATAAGCTTTTACTACACATGGATACTTCAGATCTTGAGAAACGTAAGAACAGCAGGAGGTGATATAACCAAAGCGATAATATACCGACCAACAGGTGATAATCCAGCATGAGTGGAACAGTCGAGATAAACATTTGAAGACATAGTTTCTCGCATTTTGTAGTAGATACAAGAGGGATAGAAGAAACCGATTCGATAGTCTGGTGTTTAAAACGTCCACTGTAGAATAGGAATGTGACAAACGGCTATTTCGTTGTAGTTACAGTGAGTAACCTCTTGGATTACCTATAACGATTAAGTTATTTTTATGGTTATCACCTTCGCGGTACCATTACATTAATGGTTACTAGTAACAAAGAGCTGCAACTACGTTGCGATATTAATGTGCAGAATGATTTATTATTTGATACATTTAAAAAGCAGCTGCTCTCGCTGTATCAACGTTTTGATTACTATGGTGATTTATAACCGCCAAGTGCATTTTTCACTTGTTTTACCTTCCAACATACACGTATATTCGCTTTCCTCTGGTGAACTGAGCTATATAGACATCTAAATATAAACTTCACCTGCTGCAGCTAAGGCAACGGAAAATAAATCGCTATTGTAAACATGTACATGACTGAGCTTAAATAATAGCGTGAATATTCTCGTAAAACGTTAGATGAAACCTGGTAATGAGCTAATGCTGTTTAAAATGCTATATTTCTAGAAAAGGTAAGCATTAACGCCCAAATACTTATATACTGTGACGCTGGGCACGGCGCACGACAAAGCGCGGTAGGGGCTAAGCTATTTCACACCATATACCAGGCCGACGGGCTAAGCTACTTCACACCCATACCAGGCCAACAAGTTAGGTAATCTCACACCACATATGTATAGTTTCGTGAAATCTGGGTAGGGAATGTCTGGTGAAATGCAAATTCTTCTTTATCTATTAAGTACACCCGTGGACAAAAAAGATGATTCGTCAATTGGTTAAGTTCTAGGCGGGATAATGTCTTCTTCACGCCATCAGCGATACAGTTGTGTAGAGGTAGCAACAAGTCGTGTAAGACAGATGAATTTGTTCCAGAGATGACTGGTTTTTTTTTTTTTTTTTTTTTTTTTTTTTGTCCATGTGTGTACATTTTCCCTCGTTAATGCCGTCACAACGGAAGAGTATCACTCACAACATTGTATGTATTCTTACCTACATGACCCTGTAAATAGAGCCACCCATGCAGTGGCATTCTCTAAAATTTATGACATCAGGGTTCTTGAGTCAGAGTTTATTGAATTTATATGGTGGTGGAGTCAAAAGAGCAAGTAGACAACAAGAGAACGACTGAAACAAAACGCTCACATAGGATGTAAAATGCTCTGTTAGGTTGCATTAAAGGGTTATTTTATCCAGTGTCTAATTATAATTTTAATAATGAGTTGTTCCATGTGGTAATTTATTAAACCAAAAACTTCTGCTTGTCCAGGCGTTACCTGCAGCCACAGTGGCGGCCTGTTTGTGTTTCAAACAATCTTAATGTGTTATGCTATTGATTTGGAATGTGATGAATCAAGTATAATTAAAGTATTTTTTAAAAACAAAAAAATTAACGTACTTTAACCTGGTAGGTCATATCGGACGATGAATAAATCGGTGAAATGACGCTCAGATGAGCCCAGAGTCTAATGAGCTTAGTTACTGGGCAATTTAGGTTCCCGGATAAGGGTAACTCAAAAAAAAATCTTATCGGATAATTCATCCTAACGGAGATTCGAACTCGAAATTTATAAATTTGAGACACACACGCTAGCCCCACACACAGAGGTGTGCTAAAGCATAATTTCTAATAATGCCGTCCCTGCAGTGGCTATTGTGCACCAGGGAACGGACCCGGTGCTTAGCTACGTTAATGACCCCTCCCCTGATAGGACAATAAACCGTGCGCAATAGCTATTGTGTGGCGTTCTGGACTCCAAATTCTTCGTTTTCTGACATTCGAGAATATTCCATTTCTAGAAACTTTCTCATTACATGTGGGAGCTATATAAGAGGCTGCTGAGTGCAGTCGCACTGATAAACGTTTATTAAGGTTTCAGTGAACAAGAACTGTGAATTGTGCCAAGTGCATTGTAAGTTTCTCGTAAGATTGTGATCTATTGTTATACAGACACTGAAATCTAGAAGCAACTGATTCCCCGTATACTTACTAAGCCCAGAAAATATTATGTGAGTATTCCCTATGGAAACTTCATAATATGCAAGAAATGTACACAATGTCAAATTTATCCACAACTGTATATCTAATATATGTGATGTATATGAGCCAGTCATATGGCGGTAGTACAAACACTTGTATGTATTTATAGACGCTACCTATAATAATATCCACATTTTAGCATTTCAATTACGTTATTTGCTTTATGTACGCTGTGCTAGCGGGTAAATATTTCCATTAATATCGGCTTTATGAAGTTTTAATCTTGCTCAATTTTAATTGCAAAGCGATTAGTGCGCTTGACTCTGCGGTTTTATTACTCATTACAGCGAATCCTCTGGGAACGCAAGCTTTTGTAGGACCTCTGCTCCCTTAGTATACCTAACACCTGCTTTTTTCTCACTGCAGAATATTAATTCTCCGGGCTAATCCTCCCTGCTTAGGTTGTGTCACGTATACTCTGTGTTTGTATTCTGGATACATAGAGTTGGTTACAGTTCTGTTATTACTGCAGGTGCATTTTTAAAACAATAAATAGCCGTGCTATCATTGTTGTTTACTTCAGTGGCCCCCCTACGTATCTTGATACCAAAGGGAATAAAGTGGATGTTATCGGACCTAACGGTGCTATTTTTGTACAAGTGCTAAGGCAGCGATATCGCGAAATTTGGTAAAAAATCTGAACATTTTCAACGTTTTGTATTTTGAATTTTGTTATGTTGGTTCTTAATCCATCAATAACGTTATAACAATCAAGGAAACATATCTAACTATATGTACATTCATACAACTCAATTTAAACATTTTTCACCATTCAAAATGCTCCTTGGAGCACAGTTCATAACTTAATCTTAAATTTTCAGGACAGCTTCAGGAATTCTAGATTTGAAATTGTTGTGAAATAGTTAAAAATATTGTTGAACTATTCCATAGCTCAAATTCAAATAGGCGAAAAATTTGACATTTGCATAATCTTTTTCCTCTAAACTAATTCGAACTAAGAAATGCCTGCACAACGAACTTCTTGAAGTTGTATAGTGAGCTCAGATTAAAAGTTTAGGAGTGACATGACGAACCGTAGAGTCTAAGGAGAATGTTACATTACGATATCAAAAAGTGGTTAGATAATTATTGAGTAGTTAATATCTTAACAGTGGTTTGACACAGCTCGATAAAGGTTATTTTATATATGTTATGAGCAAGTGCCAAAATATAAAAGGAATCAGATGGGAACAGTCGATTTTTGGACTTTTACATATGCAGTGAGTTATTTTGAGAGTAGGAATGTTTGTGGAACGGGCTGAAAGCCATTATATAGCAATGTCATGAACAAAATTAAATGAATTTTAACATATGTTGTCATGAATACTTTTTGGACACTCCTAAATTTAAAGTGTAAAGCATCCAGGTGAAATTGTGTGAAAATACAGTACTCTGTGTGCAATGCGCAATGGTGAGCTCTATTGTTTGTTGTTTGGTTTTCGTTGTCGTTTGACTTTCACAGTGTCAGTGCCTACAAGATTCTCGCTTACAATATCATTGCAATAAAGGGAAGTCTACTACAAAACATAACTACACAAATAAAAAACTTCTTTTGTAAGAACTCTATCGTTATCCTCTCCGTTGCTTAGAAACCTCCTTGTTTCATCTAGTTCATTTCCCGAGTGATTTAAGTAATGTACAATAAATGAATCGATACAAGCCCTACGCTTACTATACCTAATTTTAGTTCCATCAATTAATAATGAAATGTAAGCATTTAATGCAATAGGGGCATGTTGTACAAACTTGGAACAAGCCTCCGTTACACTTATTCCATGATTAAGTGCTAAATTATGTTGAATAGTCTGTGAGGAAAATACTCATAGAATAACTTACACCAAGATTTCATGCGGGCATAATCTGTTACTCTGAGTAGAATAACGAAAGAGTAACTAAATCGAATAAATCTCAAGTGTTGCACTCACATGACTTATTCTACTCTTGTACTAACCATTCTTATAAACTCTTATTCCTGTATCTTCTTCGTGTTAAGATAAACATTTGTACAAATTATCTTATTGCTTATTTCCTTGTAGGTGCAAGGGGAATGTTAGAGTACAGTAGGCTTTGAGCGATAGTCTAGTCTTTTAAAGCTTTGAGATTCCGTTCTCTTTGCACGCTTAACATATAACAAATGAACAAGGATGTTCCATTTCACCGAAGCTTTAAGTTTTCCGAAACTGACACATATAACAAGGAGTATCTACGAAATGGCTCACTCTACAAGAAAATTTATTCGGACATAAATTGTGTGTTTTAGGGAGATCCACATTTTTTGTAATTAAGATTTTGTCTATCTCTTACGGTTTACGAGTTATTCAATAGTCATCCAGAGTAAACAGGACCACATAGGCTATAGAAAGAAAATTAAAAATATACATTTCATTTTTAAAAAAATCTTAAGTATATGTCGTTTTTATCAAAATCGTTAAAGCCATTTTCAAGAAAATAATGTTCGAAAAATTTTCCATGTAAAGGGTAGTTTAGGGTGGGGCTATTTTCTTCAAAAATTTCGTGTCGCATCCTTGAACGACATTAAACAGAATAAATTACGCTAGGAAGGCAATGGATATTTATGGAGGTAGAAGAACAAATTAAGTATAGCAAAAATTGGATTTGAGAGTACTTCAGCATAGGAAAATGAAAGTTGGACGTGAGTGAAAGATCGAGCAGAAGATTGTTGGCAACAGAAATGGATGGATTGAGAAGAAGAATCAGAATATAAAGAATAGAGCATATAAGGAATGGCTATATAAGGGTGGAAATGGATGCAGCAGAAAGCGTTGTTGGTTGATTAGAAACAAGGGCTCTCAAATTGTATGGGCAGTTCAGAGAATGATGGAAGATTATTCTGAACAAACGAGGAAGATCCGTCTTATTTGAAAGGATGGTATCTATAAAGCCATGAAGGAAAGAGAATTGGAAGAGGGGCAGTGGAATGATCGAATATATTGGAGAACTGGTAGAGGACTGCAAGACAACCACTGAAAAGTGTCTGAAGTCTGAAGTCAGGATATTTTGGAAGTGCTACCTTCGTTGTTCAAGTATTTCTGGCAACTGCTTAGGAAATTGGTCAACATAAATTGTCTTTACCCCTGAGAAATGGCAATTTCTTGACGAATACTACTTTCAAGTTCCTCTAAAGTGTGTGGATTCTATTTTGTAAACCCTGTGTTTTGATTCCCGTAGTAGATTAAAATCTCAGGGGATTAAATCAGGTGATCGCGGAGGCCACACGTTATTAGCTATATATAAATTCTATCTTGAAACACTTCATAGATTTCCTATAAGGAGAAGTTGGTTGTATAATTCTGTAAGGACATGAATCATGGATGAATATCTTTTGTAAAATAGAATACTGGTACCCGAATGGAACCATTTCACTTAGCACGCTCTGCATTGCGTCAACTAATAAATACGTGCGCCCTTTAGAAGAGATCAACTCATACTGAAGCCTCGCGCTTCACCGCAGGTCGTTGAGAGTCGTGAATTCTGTTCTCAGTGTATGCTGTTCACACGTAGCTTGTTTTTGTGTGCTTTTTGAATTGCACATACTTTCATATTGTAAACAGTTGCGCCCACTTCGTCAGATGAGAAACCATCGCTCCACGTAAATAAATAAAAATGTAATATTGGAAACATGTTGTAATCCTGTTTCGTTTGGAGAACGTGTAAAGAAAATACAAATGAACATTTACAAAGAATACCAGATCCATTTCCATTTTAGTAAGCTCCTTCTATTTATAAAAGGAATTTTAACACTTGGTATTCAGACCAACCTTGCATCTGTAAGTGCAAGAATGTTTCATCACTGGGTCTGACGTTTTTGAATGAACAACTTTATGGAACACACATTGTATGGAGAATAAGGGCATTTTCAGAATCCTCTGACGTTTCAGTGATGATTATGTACATATTACAAACAAATCTAACATATATCAAAGTCAGTGCGGGCATGTGTGCGTGCCCGTGCGTACATGCATCTCTTCCTTGGGCGATCAACATCTCTTCTTTCTTGCGGTTTGTAATTCAACACAATCTTGGGTATTCTACCCCCGTTGACTCTTCCCATATGTTTCTTCCAACTATTCTTCAAATACTGGGTATTTAAAAATAATGGTTGATGTTGCAACAGTAGTTGGAATTGGTAAACACTAGAATAAATGTTCCTGTAAATAGACGTTCGGAAGGAGGTACCTGTTGAGACATCAGTCATTTTACTCCTGTTACATATTTACACCAGACACTGGACTTAATCCAACAAGCGCACTTTACTGTCACATACGGTTGACGGAAGAATTGTTAGGTAAATATCCATAAACACCAAACAGGAGTTGCGATGATTCCTGCCATTCTGTCCTCTTAACTTCCGCACGTTATGTCGACACTACTACAGGAGATACCCCATGTGGTTACTATGCATTCTTACATATGCTTCAACTCCTCAGAACTCTCTTGATGATATCTGGCTGCCCTCGGATTTGGGCACCTGCATTGTCCATATGCACACTCTCGATGGGTTTGGCATACACTAATGCCTTTAAATGTTCCCATAGCTAAAACTCTTAATACGAGTAGATTGAGGTCTGGCGAATGGGTAGGCCATGCTCTTTGACCATTCATCCATTGGATGAAATCCTTAAGTCCTTTGATGTAAATATTCAACACAAGTAAAGTGACATATCTCCACAGGTATTTGTTTTCGGATATATGTTTAAGTTTGCCCAATCCCAACTCCTGTTGTAATATGAAACACTTTGTAACACCCTGAATTTTTAATTTTTCACTTATATCTACATTTCCTATAAGGTATCTTCTTCTTCAACCTTTCAGACCCCGTAGAAACCTCGTTTCGGCACTCTGTATTTTACTTCTATCTCTTTGCTTTAGGATCCAAGATTCACTTCCATATAATAAAAGTAGTACTGTTATTGTCTTATAAGATTTTAATCCTGACTTCATGAGGATTATTATTGTTGTTATTATCATTACTATTACTATTATTACTATTAGTTATTTGCGCTAGTTCTGCAGACTCTTCTTCCAAGCCATTCAAGTAAGCCGCCATTACTAAAAGCCGAAGGAATGCGTGCTCGCATGCGATACAGGTTAGCTGAACGCAGACCATGAATGACGTCAGTAGTACAGCACGGCCATCAAATGTGCAAACAACTGCCACTATCGAAAACAACGTAACGTAGTACTCTGCAGTGAAGCATTGCCTTGCAAGTGTACGCAGACGCAAGCTCAAGGTGCAGTATAACGCCACTGTTTTGTTTCTTCTGAAGCTTCACAGTGAGCGAGTGTTCTTTAGTGTTCATATGATGCTTGTAGGTTGTGCTGTAATGAGGCGGTTTCCATGGTCAGGCTGTACCTACCTGCAGTTGTTTACATGCGCGAGCGATAACAGTAAAGTCCCTGTTCAGTATAGCTGTGAAAAAACGCACAGGCCTCCGGACTTTAGTCATTACATTAATCGATTACCACTACCTCTGTACAAGGAATTAATATTACAAATTGAAACAATTGCACAAAAAACAATTTCGTTTCTGATCGTGCCGGGAAGGATACTTGAGATACGACCCTCGCGGAAGTTCCGCTGATGACGAGTGGCCTTCGTAAGCACTTGTTGTCTTACATATGCATTCGGCTGTGTCAGCATGCGCTGTTTTACACATGCACATATACATAAAGAGAAGCCAGCCACCGGCAATAATGCATGATGAAATTCTTATATTGACTGTACAAAATTATAATAATTATGATGCCAATTACCACAACCATATACACTGTCAATCCCCGCCCCAGCGCCGCTTCGTCTATCACAAATCCCACATGCGGTTGCCTGAGATCGAACCCGGGTCGCTTTGGTGAGAAGCGAATGGTCTAACCACTAGGCTGCGGCGCGGCCAGTTTGCTTTCGAAATGTTTAAGTGTACACAGAGCGAAATTTCACAAACTTCGCAAAGTTTTAAACCCATCGTACTCCTTAGGTTCTTCATTAAAATTGGAAGGCTTTTATTACCCAGGTTTTAGCTTTCAATGAACGAAGTGTTTCAAAATGTGACCTTTATATCGAATCGGTTCTCTCTCATTACTTAAATATATGTATAAGGCTGACCTTTGAACGATAATGCTCTGAATTTTTTCATAAAGTCTGCTGGTTATATCCCAAGTTGGCTAATGGATTGGTGAAGTTGCCCCTTGACCTCTTAAGGACTCTTTACCCTCCTCGGCTGATTGATGGGCCGCTTAATTACTTCCTTGTGGAACCCACTGTTTATCTCGCTTGGGTTATTCTGCTTTACACGTCTACTAACTTAGTAGCTGGCAAAATAAAGTGGATTACTTCCCTAGTGCGTTTGGAGCTGAAGGAAAAATAATTATCTTAATTCTTTCATTCCTAACGATGGTTATATCTTCAGAGTGGTGGTTCTTTAGCAAAATGAACCAGAGAAGCGTAAACCATGAGCAGTTGTTTAAGAAAAAGGTTGAACAACCTACTTTTTGAACATGCAAACCATAAATTAATCTTAATCCAATAACGATGTCACAATTTTGTTTTAAATATGAATTCTCAAAAAGAATGATGCTGTTATCCTTAAACTAGAGATCAGATGTTTAAGGTTCATCGGACATAAAATGAAATTTTAGAAAACAATGTATGAAAACAATAGACTCGTATGCATATTCACAGGCGTACACATGTGTTGGGGGTGAGGGAGAAAAGGGGGAGGTGTAGACTGGTATAATTGAAGAATGAAGTAAACCAAATTTCATAGTTAAATTAGAAGAAGTTTATCCGTGCAAGGCAATGCAGTGAATGTTTATGGCACACCTCAAATTAGCCTTGCTATTTTCATATTCTCAAGAATGGCCTCAGAGCTTTGAATACTCCTAGAACCAAAAATGCGTAAAGTCTTTATATGCGTAATAAATTATGCTTAATAAATTTCTCTGAGAAAATCCTGAATGCATTTTGTATAATTTTTTACAACCGTTAACATAGATTTTCCAAGGTTCAACTGCCATGAGGCATCTATTGATTGTCTTAATACATTCCCAAGCACCCACTTAAACAAACATTGGTTAAATCATAATAGGTGCTCAGATTCAGCATGTTCTAATATGAATAAACAAGGACTAAGGGCGGGAATTCACGAAATGAGATAACTGGATTTCTATAAAAATGATGACGGAATTATGAAAAGTACATAACAGTTTGTAATAAAGGGGAAAGGTATGCAATAGCATGGTTTAGATTAGGGAAATCAGAAATAATGTTATACAAGGAGTACATCCGATATGTGGAGAAATCTAAGATGGAGCACATATTTTGTTGGTATGTAAAGGAACAAATGGAATAGAGAAGAAAATCTATTAGAGAGAAATATTAAAAAATAAAAGTAGATATTGTAAAAATAAAATATTTTAGATCAGTCTTAAGTAAGGGGTTTAGGAGAATTTTTGAGAAATATAATTGGAAGGTCGTAAAGAGGTCAAAATAGTATGTGAAAAGGAAAGAACTGAGAGAGACTTTAGAATTTAAGAAATTGAATGATGTAATTATGTATTTTACAATCGGCGGTCTAGGGAATAAGTGGCGAGAATCACTCTCATTAAACCCCGAAGTGTAAATAACTCACAACAAATAAACAAATCTTGGAATCTACCAATGTTGGCAAGTTCTAGGAATACAACATGGCACTATTTAAAGAAAATATAACAGCCCAAACTAACCTTTTAATAACCATATATTTTCTCCAAAATGACTAAAATGTTTAACCAAAATACCTTGTACTTAGGGTGTTCAAGAAAGACTGGCACTAATATTCATACAACAATGTATTGTAAAAAATCACTCATACAGACTGTTTCCCCCCTCAGAATACTTCTCCCTTAATACAGTGCACTTGTCCCACCTCCTTTGCCATTCCTGGAAAACGTGCAGGAAGCCATTCTTTGAGAGCCTGTTCAGGGTCGCCTCTAAAGCTTTCACTGCTTTGGTCTCATTGTCGAACCGACGCCCCTTAAGTTTTTTTATGGCTCTCGGGTTAAGAAAAAAGTCAAATGGAGCTAGGTCAGGATTATAAGGTGGAAGAGGTACCGTGGACATATGATTTTGTGCCAGGAATTCGATAACCGCATCAGCAACATGTGGCTTGGCATTGACGTGATGAAGCTTGCACTGCTGAATGAGATTCTTTAGCTTTTTGGGGATGTGATCCTTTACCAATTGCTTCAGGATAGTGTTATAGTAATCTGCAGTGTCTGTAGAGTGTCTTGGAATGGTGAGAATGCAGACTGTCCTCTGGTAATCAAAAACAGTAATGACTACGCCCTTATTGGGTGACTTCTGTACTCGTGATGATATTTAGAGGCGATTATCAAACACGTTCACTCTCACAAGCTGTCAACAATCACCTGATAGAGCTATCACTGTGTGATTTTCAGTGATTAGCGACTAGAATACGTAGTTCAATGACACATGGACAGATGTCGCAATCAGACACGTAATGAAAGGGGAAAAAAAAAAAAAAAAAAAAAAAAAATCAGTGCCAGTCTTTATTGAACATCCCTAAAGAGAAATTCACAAACACTTATTGTGTTAATAATCTAAAGTAACGTTCTCATATATACAGGATGGAAGGGAACTCATTATATTCCTTTTAATATGTGCTGCATAGATACATTACAAACAAAAAGTATAATGGCAGTTTGCATAACTAGTAAACTGTAAGACAGACCAAAAAGTAAAGATCTCGTTAAAACACACGATTTATGTCAAAATTAATCTTTTGTGGAGGTAACCATTTCGGAGATACTCCTTGTTATTTGTGTCAGTTTCGGAAAAACTTTCGTCAAACGCAACATAATTGTTCACTTTTTTATATGTTAATCGTGCAAAGAGAACATAATCTCAAAGCTGTATAAGATTTGACTGTCGCTCAAAGCCTACTGTATTATAATATTCCCCTTGCACCTACAAGGAAATAAGCAATAAGATAATTTGTGCAAATATTTATCTCAACTAACATGAAGAAGATATGGAAATAAGAGTTTGTAAGTATGGTTAGTACAGGAGTAGAGAATGTCCTGTGAGTGCACATATAAGATTTTTTTCTCTCAGCAACGAAGATGATGTACACTATTAAGTATATAATAATCAAAATCTTAATTTACTCCAATTCATTATTAAACTGTCCTGGTAACAGGTTGCATCACAGTCCTTCACACTAGCTCATTTCTCTTCCAGGAACGTAATACATTCAAGTTGTTTATAGGTTCAACATGCCAAATGACAGATGAATTAATGTAGAGACAGAAACAAATGTGTGCTTGTGTGTTTGTGTGTTTGTGTGTTTAAGGGCGCTCAACTTCGTGGTCATCGGCACCCTTAAAAATTCATGGTAGCCAGAGATAAATTTGAATCAAAAATAAAATTACTAGTAACAAAGAAAATATACACATAAAAGGAAAAAACAGTGGCAATAGCCAGATATAAAACAAAGAGATAAATATGTTAACAAGCATAAAAAGAGATATATAAAATTTTAAATCCTCAAACTGATACTATACTCCGCTAAAAACTTAAAAACTCTATCAATCGCTGTTTTGTCGTCCGCTAAGACCTCTGAAAGTCTGGCAGGCAGCTGCAGAGAATTTCGAAGGTGCGCTAGAGAGGAACACTCTAGCAGCACGTGACGGACTGACAAACGGTTGTCACACAGTGGACATAGAGGGGCAGGGTCCCTTTTAAATAGGGAGACATGAGTAAGTTTAAAATTAATACTGTACTAGGGATGGTTTGGCATGTGATATTTGTGTGTGTAATCTAGTAACAGCTTAACTTTATTTCCTTACCTACTTGGCTTTAATGCTTAGAAATTTCTATGTCTGCTCGTAGAAAATGTCACTTATGTCAGCTATGGACGTCGAATTATTATTTGCTACAATTTATAATGCTAAGACTACATAAAACGCTTTGTGCAACTTAATAATCATAATATAAACTCGTTAAAATTGTACGAACGACAATAATAAACAATTACTCGTGCCATACTCATCAAGGTTATCTCTTTAGGATAAACCATTAGATATACCTCAAACCTGTGTTCTCAGCCGGAAACAAATGGCAATTTGTCCTCCTAGAATCGTTCTTATCTACTGAGTACGAAACAGCTTGTAGTGGTTATCAACTGAACGACGAATCGATAGTCTATAGTCTTATGTGAGTATGTTTGTGCATGCGTTGTTATCTAGAACGCGGCGTTTAATGAAGCAGTTTCTTCAACGCCGAGATGTGTTCTTTGCACCGTTCAAGACTTCACCTCGATGAAAATTAATTACAACCCGCTAGCTCTAATTAGTATTTATTTACCAGAGTAGCTTAAGGCATTTCGGGTAATTCATTTAACTGCACTTCCCCAAGTAACTTTCACCGTTATCAGCTAAACGACATAAGCAATTTCCTTCAAATATCTGCCTCAGAAAGATGCAATAGCACTTCTGATACTAAAATTCTGGAAGTTGTTATTTTCGCAAGAACCGAACGGATGAACATAAAAAAGGCATTTAGATATTTATGAATTTAATTTGTGCTCTAACAAAACAACGCTCAATTTACAGTAGCTACATTTAAAAATAACGTAACAATATAATTTTAAAATTGCATACCTCGCATGATCTTTTCTACTCATTCTTTAACAAATTGTTTAAAAAGCTTATTCTTCTACCCACTTCAGTAAATCGAGATGAACATTTGTAGTAATGATTTTATTACGAATTTCCTTATAGATATAATGGGTATAAGGAAGACAGTATGCTTAGGAAATAGTGAAATATTTTGAGAACTGGTTACTCTGTAATGCCTCTGAAATTCCGTTCTCTTTGTAGTAACAGCAGAAAAATTGAATAGTCTTCACGTTTGAGAAAATATGAAGTATTATAAAATGCAAACCAATGATTAATTTCACACACCAAAGGTGATTTATTTCAGAAAAATGCATTCCGCATAAATTGTGATCTATATTTTTGTGTTCTGAAATTTGGTGTATGTCTTTCGGTTTACCAGCTACGCAAATGTCATTCAGAATGTAGAGGACACGGAGACTATTATCAAAATATTTATGATAAACATTTAATTTGTTATTAAACTGCCTCAAACATGCAGTAATCAAAATCATAATAGACAATTTCTTAGAAGCTCAAAATTGTGGAGGAGCTCTCCATATAAATGGCAGTCTCGGATGAGATATTTCTTGAAAATCTTGCCTCTTGAAAGTTGAACATGAATATCAAGAAACAAAAGCAAAAAGAAAAAAGAGAATCTTAAGGCTAAAATCAAACAAAATATTATTGAAGGAAAAAATTTCATTTGAGTAATCTTAAAAAGTAAAATCATGAATAATACAACAAGTAATAATTCTTATAATAAACTTCTTTCTTGAACTGCTTATAAGAAATATTTGAATCTGTTCTATTTTTTTGAGAGTACATTATATTTAGAGTAAAACCTCAGAACAGGAGGTATCTTTTTTATACGATGGCGTTTTAGATGTCTTATAGCTGTTTTGTGATTTTTTTAACGGGCGTTAAAATATATTTGATCGAGGAATTCTTAATTGCACAAAAAGCTATTTATAAGCGAAGGTTAGTTAAATAAAATCAATTTAAATAAAACATTGTAAACCTCAAAAGGTTGTCCGCAAGACCTGCCCACCTACTCCCTTATTTTCAACAAAGCACTCTGTTTCATTTAACACAACGTAAACTATTTAAACATAAATAGATTGGAACGACTTAAATTGTGTTGCCTTCCGTCCAAAAGCTCAACATACAGTTTGATAAAAAAGGGGGAGAAATATTCAGTCTGTAGATGTGTGCGTGTGCGCGCGTGTATGCGTGCGCGCGCGAGCGTGCATGAATAGCATAACTCAAAAGCCAAATGCCGGATAAACAATTTTTTATTAGTTTGTGTATATTTCATGTGCCAATTTTCTTGTACCTATATCTTTGCGTCTCGCAGCTCATTATCATGCAAGTAAATCAACAGGTACCCAATTTATTCCACACAGCAATGCCTGCTTCTCTACTGCTTGTCAAGGGAACCTTTAATGAAGAGTATTTCTTCCTCGAAGGTCTAGTTTTACAAACGAGGGAGTGTTTTATAGCGGCCGTCCCATTTATCTCGCTCTCCTAAATAACGCCTTGTTTTTCAGCGTAACATGGGAAATTGATAGCAAGGGATATTCATTTACTAGTACAATGTTGTGCTTAGAAATTAATTAAGACTTACAAGTATACATAACGCCGAGACTGCGTAAGCATTCTTTTATACAAGTGTTGGCATTAACTACAGCAATTATTGTATGTCCAGTGCCTGGGCGATCGAGCTTTGTTCGGATTCTCTTTTCTTTTCCTCTTTTTAATCGCGTTTTTTTGGGAGAAGATACTTATTTAGATAAACTTCGAAAGCAAAATGTTAACTCAATATAAATTTTCATCCTAATTGTTGGAGCCGTTTCCTTGACGAGACCTTTAACATCCTAGCTGGTTGGTTGAAATTGGCCCTTTAACAGAGAAATTATGACCAAAATAAGGTTTCGACTAATTGTGACTGTTACGCGTAAAATCGAGCACCGTCCGATGATATTACATTGGAGGACGTTAATTTAAAAAAAAGTAAAGTCGAGCTTTTGTTAGGAATTACAATTATATAGATAAACTTCATAACCAAAATCGAAATAATTAGAGCTGTTTCCAAGTTGCGCGGAATATGTACACACACACACATACACACACACACGCACACGCATACGCACACGCATACGTACACGCACACACACACACACACACACACACAAGAATTGCTCATTTAAACATATAAGATTAATACAAAGTCCCTGGGAAGAGAAGAGGCGGTCTCCATGCTAAGGTTGCAAAGGGGTAGAATGAGAGTGAAAAATTCAATTCCATAGCCGAGATTTGAA
Organism: Tenodera sinensis; assembly: GCA_030765045.1. Lineage (NCBI taxonomy): Eukaryota > Metazoa > Arthropoda > Insecta > Mantodea > Mantidae > Tenodera > Tenodera sinensis. The sequence continues at coordinate 119,930,050 of CM060961.1, read as the reverse complement.
CCAGAGATCTTCCGGTCTCCGTCCGACTGTTCTATCCACTGAGCTACCATGGCCAACGTAGTGACATGACATCGAATTCTCCAACTCGCTCTCATTTTCCCTGTGATCACACTAGGAGTTCTCAAATAAATATCTAATATCCCTAAAGAGCAATTCTTATAACTTAAGAATCGGCTGCGCGGTGTTTTGCCTGACAACGTTCTCGGCGCTCGTTGCCGTCTGCCGCTATCATAGAAAGGCGTTGATAAACTCGTAGAATGCTTTTAAAGGCTTTACTTACTAGCTTTATGAAAGGAGATGCTGAAACTGGCCACCGTCGTTGTCCATACATTTTTGGCACCTCTTTAGAAAACTATCCATCATTCGCTGTTGTTCACGTTGAGAAATGCTGGCAATTTCTAGCGGATATTATGAGATAAGATATCCCAATGGCGATTTACTTTTCTATAAGTGCTTAACTCCTGGGCTTTATAATTTACAGATTTATGACGTTTTTATTAAGAGGTGAAAAAAAAATCCCAAATTTAATTGACCTCTTGATAAGACGAGAATTGGGTTTGATTCTCAACTGGTTCCGGTGTATCTACATGAGAAAGTTTTGTCCTGGTTTTTGGTATGGATCATCTATGGGTAGGTCAATTGCCCTCAGTTGTGGCTAATGATAGTGGTGCATTCAGAAGTTTAGATATCGGCGAACTTCTCGATTGTTTGCCGCATAAGCTTCTACACCAGGTTAAAACTGACATGTGGAACAATAGTTCACAAAGTGTTTCGTGAACAATTGCCATCACTCGCGCCACTCGGCGGGTTTGAGCGCCACCTCTGGCACGAGTGTTAGTATGTTGTGTATATGTAAAAACAGACAAAAGGAAAAGCATGAAAGAATAGAAAAATAAAGTGGGGAAACCAGGAAAAAGCCCGCAAAAAATCGCCAATTACCTATTCCACTGTTATGACGTAGATTAAATGTAAATACAAGTCGGTTGGTGTTTGTGCACAACAGCCGTCATTGAATAGTGAGGGTTATCTGTATTACACATAGATATTATACTATAGGACTATAGGTATCGTATCACACAATGGTTTTGTTGTTATAGACATGTTTACAGCTCTACCTAAGCTACATTATAGTATTTAATTAAGCCTATTATTACACACATTCACAAATTGCAGAAAAAATTTAAAACCAATGTTTTACCTTTAACTGGTGTAATGCAGTCATAAGCCATTTAATATTGAATTGAAGATGTCCAGATTCTCCTTGGTTGCGAACTGAATGTGCAAATTATGACAGAAAACACAATCAGGCATGCTCTTGATACTATCAATTATGTATAAAATATCCTACCTGTGTGAAGTAGTAGTAATAGACCTTGATGCCATGTTCAGCAAACTTCTCTGCGAAGAGGTTTGTAGGGCAGATGAAATAGTAGTCTCCCACTACTGCACCGATCATCTTCTGGTTGAGGTACCCATCGCTCACGTGCTCCCAGTCCGTGTACTACAAAAGGAAAATAACTTGCTTAGCTCTTTGCTATTATGTATCGCTATACACCGCACACTCTGCTTTCCCTGATCTGAATTTCCATGATAGCATATTATGTAACGAGACTATAATGGTGGTAATTAAGACGCGACTACATATTAGAAAACGAACCTAATTTTCATACGAGCGTCTTAATTACCATTATAATTAAGTTTCACACGACAATTTGTGCTTGACCATATACCTAACCTTATAGTTCAAATATTGTAAAATTTTTTACAGTCACCAGGGAAAATGACCTACATATTGCATCAGCTGATATTTGTAGTTCTGCGCAGGCGCTAAACGATCGATTCCTTTCCAGCATATCACAGCTGTATTATGAAAATGATAACTTCGGAATACTACGCAACATTGAAAAATAGAAGGCAAGTTGAATATATTTATTCGTTTTCAGACGACTCTTCATTCCAAGTATAAGTTATGTATTTTACTATTAGAGAAATTAATTTGCGGGACTGTGCTTAGTGCAAAATACTTGGAAGTTGATGTTATATTGAGTTAATTTGTGTGTTTTGTGTTTGTCCGACATTTTAGCGTTTTCTAAACTCACGCTAGTTGCGTTTCGAGAATTAATCAATATTGCGCTTTACCATTGCTGCATGACTATTCACCAATTGGTGGAACACCTGTCCTTTAATGAAAATTGAATTCTCCGATTAGATGAAGACCAGTCATTTAATGAAAGTGTGAACTTAAGGAGGTCCATTAAAGGATCACTATCACACTTATAATCAATAAATTTGGGTATGGTCGAGCATAAAGTCAGTAAGAGTCTCACAATGTTTAGAAGAGTTATCAGATTTTGCTCTTTCGCGAATTACTATTAACCATGCGCAGTGTTCCTAGATTTTTGGTAGAGGAAATTCCCCTAAAGGCCTTTAAAATCCCTCAAAAACACAATAATTTCTTCCTGTTTATATTAACTTCTGTTGACTTGCTGTCATGCAAGACTGTAACTCATCTAGAATACTTTGTCGTTTTGGAATTATAGAAGTTACGGAAACATTAGATGTAGCAGTGACTAAACATTCTTGGGAAGACATTCTGATGCAAATTAAGAGAATGGCAAATATAACAAAAAAAAAAAACAACAATTTTATCTCTTTCTTTTCAAAAACGAGATACAAAGGAATTATGTTCACCCATCACGACATTGACGTTATCGCCACAGCAACCAGCAATGTTTTCAATACACAGACCATGCTTTGATAGACTGTTGGAACACACAAATAAGATTCTCAGCTGTAGCGTCTTTAATTTGAACATGCCTAAGAGAAGACTGCTAGACTGCTAATGGACTTCCTAGATCTCACGTTTGTCAATCAAAATTCAAAATACTTTTTTTCTTTCAAGCACTTGATTTTTGTTGGGTTAAATTTCATACCCCGCGCAGTAATTGAATCTGTCAATGCACTCTGATATAACTCACTGAAGTGATTCACGGAAATGAGGTTTCTATCATGCTAAATTATATATAATACAAATTTAAGTTCTGCTGTTTTAACCATTAGTTTATGATCAACTGGCTTTCTCACATATTTTTGGGATACTTTTCTGGTATAAAGATATCTTACCATGTTTATCTGGTTCACTTCCTCCTGCCTGCAGTTCCGTTTCACAAAATATGAATTTAGCTTTAAGGGGATTAATACATTTATCTACTTAGCCGACTTGGGTCCTCTAACCAGGCGTCGATAAACAGTTGTCTCCACCAGGATTTTTCAGGTTTGAGTTTCCCTGGTCTTTCCCGTATCTTTTTGAAGCACTGGGCCCTTCTGAGTTACTCACATTAACATGAAAATGTCACTGTGTTAATAATTATTCTAAACGTTTACACCAATGTTTACTCGCACACACACAGAACTTGCGATTAACTGGCACAGGAATACGCGCATATCCTACTCTACAGTCAACACAGAAGTGATCAACTCATTGTTGCTTTACTATCATTTGCAGATGTGGCGTTTCAAGAGTGAGTGAGTGAATCTAAGCGACCCATCCACAAATGGTAGCATTTTCTTTTCCACGATTGTTTTGTCATGGTATTCCATTGCGTATACTGCAGAAACTGTTAAGGAAGTCATACTTTCATTTAATGCTGAAACGTCTAACAAGGAAAAATTCTGGTCAAAAGAAGAAGTGCATGCGTAAATGTATTTGGATTCTTGAAATTAATCTTGTACTTGAAAAATTCCTTAATTTTCAAAGAATTCCCTCATTCCTTTTCGAGTTGAAAAATACCTATAATGAGGAAAAATCCTTGAGCCTGGCAACACTGATCATGAGTTATCGCTTTGTTTCCTGCAATCTCTTCATATTACTTTCACGCGCACACTAGCCCAAGATAATATAAATACCTCGCGAGACAATTTGCTTCGCCTACGCCACACTATTTAGCAGAAAGTTGCTATACGTTTTAGAAATCGAGTTGATATCTATCATGCCTTTTCATTGATATTTAAAGCAACAACCGACTATTGATATGAAGTATTTGAACCCTGACAGCTTACTCATACGTCATAAAGTTGTCACGGCTGACATTGTTCAGATGCAGCATTTTGCTTGCTACGCCAAGTGAGCTGTTAGCTCTCATTCTCAGTAACAGACAGAGGAAACAAAGACATTCCGGGTGCTTTTTCAATGTAATGTTTTAGCACCATCCTGACATTTTATGACTCAATTTTATTAGAACTTTGCGAGAACACATTGCATCTATACATATATCTGTGTGTGTCCGCATATTTAAGTGAATTGTCATTTCAGTGCCTGAGTTGGCTATGATTGAATATACGGGGTTTATTCATTTGTGTTATGAAAACTATTCGGACTAAAATTGTTGTATTGGAAACATTACTTTCCTTCTTCCTATGAATTTATTTTGTTAAATTAAAATATTCAAACCGAGCTATGTGGTACTTATTAGAGAGGGATTAAGTTGGCGTGCGGCTCTTACTACCAACCGGAATGTAGTATGACAACACTGCTGTCTCAACCACAGATACTATAGTATTTGCAAACAATCTTGGACAAATAATGTGTAGATTAAATACATACAAGTAGAAGTATTTTGTATAAATAGAGAAATATAAAATTGGCTTTAGTAAACTTTGGCTATTATTTTGAATTCAGTCATTAACATAGATGTTTCAGACAGCACTAGATAACTCACATTCAGGAGGTCCTAAATTTGAATTTCGGTTCGGGTGATTTACGCAAACGAAGGTTTCCTTATTCTGTGAATACGAATGTCAGCTAACATTAAGCTTAATGCTAATCCATTCATCGACCAATATTGCCTAAAGATTAAAGGATGTTAAACTTTAAACATAAAACTAAATAACATACTTCAGAACACACACTTATCGCCACGAGAAAAAAGCAAACAAATTTACTATTACAGCGGATATGTCTGTAACTGGCTGTTAAGATTTGCCAGGTAAACACTCCTTCATTTTCTCCCAATCTTGCATGAGAGGGCGACCATGGGCTTCCCGTGCACCGGGAACCTGAGATCGATGAGGCGACCCTAGACGCCCTTAAAATAGTGGTTGGGAAATTTACAGGCTGCTGGAGACAATACATTTTCCTGATTGCCAATTTTATTCCATTCGGCTCATGGCGATAAGAGTGTGTCCCAGTTCTTTTCAGGCAGTTAATTATTCTCAGAAGATATAAAAAATACTTCAATTTTAAGGTTCTGTATACAGACGATAGAAGCAGTACAGTTTCCACAAAGCAGATTATTTTAAGACTTAGATAGGAAGATATCATATCCCCCTTCCGCCTTCACTGGTTTAGACAAAAAACTATCAACTAAATATCTTCCACCTGGAACGTACGTTTTTAATTGTTTCATTTGTGTAGCTCATTTTAATATCTTTGGCAATATCGGGAAATTGGCTTGAGAATCAATTATGATACTATTAAAATCGACTGTAACTTATCATTAGATGTTAATACTTTTGTAGTGAAATACACTCGCATTCACTCATCTATTCATACTTCTCACATTTATCGTATGATAGGGTCTGTCTATTTGTCCGTTACGGTACATTCCGGCAAGACAGCCGATGGGTTATTGCGCGTCAGACCCAGGGAGAAAGGATGAAATAAAAGTACCCTACCGGCGGCCAGTATTTATCACAGGTGGAACTGCGACTACGGTGGATCCCTAACAGGTGTAGGCAAGTTCTTCAGACGATAGAGTTCCAATGTCGTCATACGGAACCCGCCACCAACCAGTTTCAGCTGAACAGTCAGTCCCTTGGGACGGCGGTCGGCCGACCGCAACGCCTCCCCTTAACCCAGCACTGTATTTTCAGAGCGCAAGCACCACCGTAGCTCAGCCCGACGGCGAATCCGCTGACTCTTACAACCTGGAAATACCGGATAGAGAGAATGAAATGAAAGGAAGTGCAACGGCAGATGCAGAGGTAAATACCTATCCTTCCCAGAATTCACCTGAGTGACCAGGGAAAACCCCCGAAAAACGCAAGACCAGGAAGGTCGGCCGCGGGAATCGAACTGACGGTTTCCCGAATGCGGACCACAGACGTTACCGCCTGAGCTGTATATCTATTGCACTATAAGGTATTATTCCATCCGCAATGAGATGAGTTTAGAGGTTGGATTAATGACTACCAGAAAACAAATGCAATTTATTTACACTTTAGGTTATCATTACGTTTGTTTGGAAGTTCAGTTTTTAGAATTGATTTGGTTGATTGTCGGAAAGCAAAGGTACTTAACCCAATGGCCACCTATTGTGTTTCTGGAAACCTCCAGGCGAAAGTGTGGAGTAGAGGATACAGAGGCTTTGATATAAGCTGAGACCTTAAGGTCACCAGAGGCTTTGTCATAAGCGGAGACCTTAAGGTCACCCGATATTACATCCTGACGCTGGTGGGATCCGCACATACCTATATCTCCACATACCTGTCAGAGATTTCTTCGAATACCGAAAGCCAGGGCAGATATTTCTACAAAGCATATCCCACTGCCATAGCCTCATCTGCCGTCCACTCCTAAGATCCTTCAAACCTGAATCTTGATAAGCAAATAACATGACTATAAATGGAGGGGTGACAGGAAGATACACATTATATAAAGCAGTTCCACAAGCGCCTACCAACTGGAGAAAACGCAAAAATTCCACGGTCAATGCAGCAGGAGTAATGAGAATCAAAGCCGGGATGTTCAGAATTCAGACCTAATACGTTGCCGCGGAGCCATCTCCCTCGGGTTACTGTAGATTTTACAGGGATATCTCGGTCTGCACCGTGAAAGAACAATTGTCAAACTATGACTTTATTAGTTTTCAGTGTCACTTCATTAATGTGATTTGATTAGATTTTGCCTGTAACTCACTTTTCTTCAGGACTTGGCGGCATAATGATATACCGCGAAGCAGCCTCTTTTTCGGATTGTTCACTCGCTGGGGAATTGAACATAAGAAGTCTCTAATCTTTCGCACTGACAGTACACACCGTACATCGCAACTGTCGTCACAAACGCACTTGCAGAACGTCCCTTGATGTTGAATCAGAAACGCACTCACTTGCGAACACGCTGGTTCATATAACCACTGGATTTTTCCACAGAACACTCTAGAATTTTCTGATGTCGGTGTAACGGGGAACACCAGAGTATTAGGGTTGTATGTTGATAAAGCGTGTAGTGTTTACACTACGTGAGAGCAATTATCACCTAGTAGGCCGATAACCGAGGCCCAAAGGTTCGCCACAATTTTAAAATCACTATTTCAAGAATAAATTAACCAATCAACCAATAACATGTCGATATTTCCAATTTATTAATAAAATGCCCTAAAAACGTTCAATTTGCTCAAAATATTTATTTGTTTCCAGCGGAATTCCTACGTTTTGTGCTTTGATATACAGGTGATTTGACACAACTTGCTGTGCACTCCGTTTATAAGATTGTTTGTTCCATAGGCTTTGAAAGAAGTAAATGGTTGTATATCGACTAACTGGAAATCTAAATTTCACAGTGGGACCAAGAACTCTTCAGTGTACGGTATTTAATTGGTTTATACGCAATGAGAGCTTTGTAGTTAAACAAGAGCAGAAACCCGTTACGAGCCTTCTGTGTTGTTAATCTCGGAGCAATTACCCGTACCAATTTCGTTACTGCATTCTCTCGCAGTGTATTCCACCGCGTTTCCATTTTAGACACGAGTTTCGGTTTCGTTAAGCTCGACATCTATGCAGTCCATGCAAAGTAGTACCCGTGGATTACTCTATTACTATTTGTTTCTCCATTACCACGGTTATAGAGCAAAGAGTAAAACTCTACTTCATTTCCCTGCTTCCCAACTTGACTATAATGAGTTTGCGTTTTGTTTTTCTTTGGTTTTGTTTTGCTAAGTAAATTATAAGGTTGGAGAGATTCTACAGAGATGTCATACGGTAAGGGTCGACAAAGAAAACTTCCTGGCAAGTAACTATCTGCCTTTAACGATGTATTAACGTAACGTAATAACGACATATAATACTGTTTATATATTTTAGAAAGCAGCAAATGCAGTAATCAATAAATCTGTGATACAGCAACTTTCTCTTGACACATTCAGCTACACAACATGATTAACTGTCCTCTGGTACACTAAGCTGTTCAATATGTGAAAATTACAAACAAAATTTACACGCAACCAGGGCAATAAAATAAGCTGCTACAACATTACAAAATTAGATAACCTTACAAAAGGTACTCTGAAAGTGTCTATCATTAAGCAGCATACTTTCAGCCTTTATTTAAATCACATAATCATCACTAGGAATACCGTTCAGGCAGCATCACCCACCCCTTCTTAAGGCATTGTCAAATCTTGGCAAGTAGTGGGTATCCCTCCTCACTCATTCGTTGCATATGCTCAATCCATTTTTGTGTGTGTCACCAATTTGTCAAATAACGGTTCTACACTTACTCATTTCCTTATCTTTTAATTTTTAATCCAAGTTTCGTGCGATGCCTTACTTACCTAAGAAACCTTATCTCCTCTGCTTGAATTATATCTTCCTATTGTTTTGTTGGAACCCAAGTTTCACAGCCATACAATATTGTGGTGATTGCTGTAATTCTAGAATTGTATTTTTGTTTCTTTTCTTATTCAATGAGATGTTAAGCGGTCTTCTGTGTCCATAAGTAAAGTGTGGAGTGTACGGTAAATATAGATTCTAGATTCTGTTTTTAGTGGGTTACATAACTTCGAAAAAAAAAAAATAGCGCAAGTGATTCACTAAATATGTATACCAAGTGGTTTAACTGATGCGTCTTTAGTGTAAGCACATAAGCTTTCGTGGGTTAAAACAGTTGCAGAACGGAACAGGACAATTCCGACTATAGGCACGACAGTGACGCGGGCGAACTTCGTTTTGCTCCTCTTGCTTATAAGGGATGATAGGTGGTTGGTTTTCAATCTAAGAACTACAGCAATGGCGAACAAAATGGGTGAGATGAATGCTGAAATGAATTCGGCATCAACTGAGCTTCTAGTTACTCAACATTACTGTTGTAATCTTGAAGTAACATCCCCCAAAAATTACTCGAACTGAACACTTAAGTTGTAAGATGGATTCGCTATTCCCACACCATAGAGTTCAAACCTCTACTAGTACTACTACTGCTACTTCTACTGCTATTATTATGATAATGATGATTATGATGGTTATGATGATTATGATTATTATGAATATTTGTTTAATATTATTTGTTTATTATACATAATCAGAGATTACAATTGCTCTCTCTCTCGCGCTTTCTCTCTCTCTCGCTCTTTCATTGGCTATATGTAGCTAAAGTTGGAGAATTACATAAGTTTAAAATTTCAATGATAACTCCGGAACTCCAATCTCGAACTTTCTGGTTGGCTTTGTTCTACACCTCAAACTTAAACAATTTGAAGACCATAAGAAGGAGAAAATATCAATACTAAATTAATCTTTATGGTGTTAGCTATATGAATCGAAAGTTAAAAGTTCATTTAATAAGTATAGTTGTAATAATAATTCAACGCTTAAACATCAACGTTGAAAACTGACGAGTTTTAGTTGAATACTCACGCGGCACTCAGTTGAATTTTACATAATGCAGTAAGGTCTAAAATCCCCAGTCCTTATTAATTTTATTTAGTAATATTGTCCGACAGGAAATAGATGAAATTTTGTTTACACATTCTGTAGAATGCGCGTATACCGTGCAGAGAATATTTTGACGGTTAGTTGTATTTGCTATAAGCATTAAAATGTTTCCATATTTTCCCTTCACCAGAGCGTTTATGAGAATGTCTTCCACATTTAGGCAAATAAATTTTAACTGCAACAATACTTCTGGTAGATCATCCATAAACAGTACTGTGAGTATACTGTCTTCTCGCTTCCAAGTTATCACAGGTTTACTTTGGCAAGTTGTGCCATGGGGTTATGGGGCTTTATGTATGTTCTTGCGGTAAGTAAAGAATATATTGTATTTCAGACAGAACATTTTGTGTCTCGATATCACTGAAAATACATGTGAAGTGCACACGGGAGAAGGGGGCAATGTCATATTCACAACAAACTGAGGTAATTCAATTTGAAATTTTCAACCTTTAATGCTGCCCATAATAATACACGATACATAAATTATATTATTCAAGTATTGTAAATAAATAATAATAAACATATAGAATTAATGTTTGTAATTGAAAAACAATGAAAAATTAAGTAAATACACATTTGTCGCGAAAATAAAGGGGAATGTCAGTGTTATCAATGAAGAATGCTCTCTCTGGCAAATTTTAATTTAGAGAGTGGATGTGAATCTGAAATACAACCCTTAATATTGCCCGCGTGTTTGCAAATGTAGAGCAACTTTATGTACAGTAACTCTTGCACTTACATTCATAAGATGTGTCTGGAAGAACAAACTCTATCTGGTGTCTCTGGGAAGTGTAAGGTTGATCCTAAAGCATTGACAGCGGGCCACTGTAACTGTATCATAGATGATCAATGGAGATGACAAGTTCCCTTATAGTTTTGTTTTAAAAGGGACAATTTTTCTGTGCAAGGGGGTCAAACTCGGTCCATTGACGAATTGGTTGATCAACTTCGATTACGTGGAAAGGGAAGGGCTTCTGGCGTTTCAGTTATAAATTTCTGATTAATTAGTTCCATGTTTCTATCGCAGTCTAAGTACGAGTGCCGATGAATTGGAAACACTATTTTTGCAGAATCTAGGCTTTTGGCATGATTTTTTTAACGACGTTGTCAATTTCCAGGATCACATCAGCGTCATTGGTGCTGGAATTTAGTCCCACAGGAGTTTTAAGCACACTTAAAAACTATCTGCCTGGGCCGGATTTGAACCCGCGAACTTGCGATCAGTAGGCCAGCGTCTAATCAACTGAGCCCCCCCAGAGCGACAGTTTGACATGATGTACTACAAAGTGAAGAAATCTGAAAACAGACCAAGTTTCTTTTAATACTTCAAACATTCGACCCAAACTATGTCTCTTCTTGATTGATACCATACTTGAATTACCGTTCTCTTCCTCAGTCATTGTAATACATGTATATGCAAAATAAACAATAAATCACAATCACGAACAACTAAAACACAATAAACAACTATCAACGCTGATCGCGTTAATATAGTGTTATCATATAGCAAGTAGACATTTCCGTTTCATCAACTGTACACGAGTTCTGAAATGTGTTATATTTCAGTTAGACGTTTCGTTTTGTTTGGTTGGACATTGTCTTATCCCGTCCGTAAAGTATATCTGGGTAGCCTTACTTCATTTTTTGTTTTACATTGACATTCCCCCTTATTCACGTCTGCCCTTCAAATTCTATATCCAGATATCACTGAAAATACATGGTTACACCAAGTTAAAAAAATCGTATGTGTTTCACTCATATGAATTTCTCCACTCTTGTACTAACCATTCTTACAAACTCTTATTGTTCTATCTTCGTGTTAGTTGAGATAAACGTTCACAGAAATTACCTTATTGCCTGTTTTCTTGCATGTGCAACGGGAAAATGGGAATACAGTAGGCTTTGTGCGATAGTCAAATCTTTTAAAGCTTTCAAATTCCGTTCTATTTGCACGATTAACCTACAAAAAATGAATAACGATGTTATATTTGACAGAAGTGTAAGTTCTCTAAAACTCACATAAATAACAAGGAATATCTCCGAAATGGTTCACTTTACAAAACACTAATTTATTCTGACATAAATTGTGTGAATTAGCAGGATCTGAATTTTGGTATAGTAAGATTTAGTCTATGTCTTACGGTTTACCAGTTATAGAGCCATTTTCAAGGAAATCAAAATTTTCAAAAAATTTCCCATGTAAAGTAGATTGGAGGAATTTTCTTCAAAATCTTTGTCGCATCCTTGAAAGACATTAAACTAAATAAGCAATAAGATAATTTGTACAAATGTTTATCTCAACTAATACAAAGAAGATATAAGAATAAGAGCTTGTAAGAATGGTTTGTACAAGAGTAGAGAAAGCCATGTGAGTGCAACACATTAGATTTTTATAATTCAGTTCCAGAAGGCTATGCAAGCTCGACGTTTAAATATAATCTGTTTCCTTAGGGACATGAATTTGAAACAGCCGCTTCTTTCTTATTCAGTTCCAGATGAAGGCCATAAATTTGAGACGGCTATTTATTTATTCAACTCCTGATAGTGGCGACAGGGTTTCGTGTGACTGAAAGCTCTAAATTTTTATTTTGTATTTTTGTTTCTACATAAAGACTCTGAGTAAATCTTAAGAAATGTCTATTTTAGATCCTTTATCAATTAGTATATACAATAATATACCGTATACTCATGTGCGAGGGATGCCAGAATCACGCATTCCCAAGCAAATTCTACAATACAAATCTAAAGGAGGAACAGAGAAAAAAAGACGGATGAAGAGATGGGTGGACAATTTCTTTGAGAGGACGGAATAGTTGAGAGGCCTTATTTCTTATGCTGGTGTTGATGGTAAATGACAAATTCAAGCACATCGACCTTAAACCTTATTTGTTTACTTTACCTGATTATCCTCCCCTTACATAGGACTTATACCCCCTAGGACTTACAATCCATTGCCTAGGATTAGGGGAGCAGAGAAAACTGGACCGGACAGAGTGAAGACCTGGAAGCGGGTGGTCAGCCAAGCACCAGGTACGATAGAGAGGAAGAGGATGATATGAAATGCTGGCGAAATCGATGATTGGAAATATGATAAAGGAGCAATTTGAAAGAATGGCGGGGTAAACCAGGGTACCTGGAGAAAACCTATCCTAATGCCGCTTGTCCACCACAAAAACCACACGTGGTCCTTGGGATCGAACCTTTGCCACCTAGGTGATAAGTGAATGTTCTAACCGCTGAACCACGGCGCCTTCTAAAGCTTATTTTGTGGTGAAATGTGTTGGTTTTTGGAGGTTCTACAAGCCTGTAACGTGTGAGCCTCGCATTCGTCCCCTATTCTGATCATGGGTTTTTCGTTTTTCCCGGGTCATTATGCGCGTGCTAGGACATCCCTTTTTCTACCACGACATTCCTATTCGTTTTTTCCTGTACCAATAATTTCCTTCATTATCATATGTTTCATATTTGAAGGACCAGGCGGAGATGTTCGTCACTTATGGACGCCACCGTATTTCGCGGCCGTTGGATGGGTTTCAGTCGAATGCCTTCAATCTGGAAACGTTAGGTACCTCTTCCAAACCTGCGCTCGTTCTCTCCCGGATCTGGTCACCCTTTACTCTCTCCCTCACTCACAAAGGTGGCTTGCTTTTGGTACTCTATCCTTCTTTGTGGGCACCTACGTTGTATGTTCCTTTATCTACAGCTTTACCACGCGCCAACAAACATCGCTTTCAAACATATCTTGTATTGGGGAAGAGTTCTAAATTGTACACTACATTTGGAAAAGTCCCGCACAATCGTTATTTCTCATTTCTCTAGTTCTCACGGTAATGTCTATAGATTTCGAGATCATAGAGTAACTTCGCAAGTTAGCAAAGCGAGACCGCTTATCTCATGAAGGTCAAAGCTCTGAGTGATACATTTTATTACAAATATTTCATGAATAACGTTTATATAAATAATGCTCTTATTTTTATAAATTACCTATATACAATAAAGGCATTTTCTTCTTAAGTTCTGTTTAGAAACACCACAGTCGAGTATTGCATCATTAGTATCAACTGCTGGATTATGAAACAATGCCTAGGCATAGGCTTAACCTCAGAGACAAATGTAAAATATTTTATTAGCATTAGTAAAGTATCCCGTAGAAAAAATATTTAAATTAATTAATTAAATGGATGACTGTAATCCTTCGACATCAGAAAAAAATAACAAAGAAACTGTAATCGGATGATAATTGTATGCATAGTTATACGTTGGGGACACCTCGCGCACCGTGACATACTACTCCTCCAGACGGAAGGGGCAAAGTGAAGCAAGCACACGAGGCTAGAGGCTGTCGGCATAGAGACTACAGAAATACTAGAAGTCCCCAACATTTCCTAGGTTGAAGACGCGGATCAGTACTGGATATTTTTTGTGTAGTGTTTAATACCCGCTTTTATGACATGTAGCACCGTTGGCAGTGACTATGACGTTACGTGAAGTGAAAGTGGAGTGCCGATGGAATGAGATAGTGGGGGAAACCGGAGAACCCAGAGGAAATCCACGTTGTCCACTACAAATCCCACATACGGCCGCCTGGTATGGAACTGGACCGCTTTGGTGAGAGGCGAATAGTCTAACCACGGCCACGGCACGGCCTCTACTGAAGCTGCATAGAGAGGACAATGAAACAACCTTTACAACCAGATACCCCTCTGACGTCCATGGGAAGGAAACATCGGCGAAAAGCGAAATCTGGAAGCAGACTTGAAACAACATCAAAAGAAAGCAGAATGAAAGGGAAATGAGGAATAGGGGATCGTCATAAAAGAAAATCCACCCCAGCATTCACCTTACCAATCAAGAAAAATTAAAAAAAAAAAAAAAAGAACCTAAAGAAAAAGAAAGAAAGAAAGAAAGAAAACGAAGGTCAGCATCGTGGTCTATGGAATTGATTCCGGAAGCTTCCGAATGCACGCCTCGCACATTATCAAAGTACTCTTTCGATACTTCTTGTGTATGATACGGGTAAACTGTAATCGAAGTAATGATTGTTTGATATCCAAACCGCTATTGAACGTTGGTCTCCATGTGTGTTTCATATGGGTGAAGAGTTTCTTCCCCTTACAGTACCCAGAACATATAAAAAATTAATGTAATTCTCAGAGCTGATCCAGGTGAATACCAGTTGATATTCTCAGAGTTGAAGTCCAAATAGGGAAATGTTAAGTGGGACACTCGATGAGAATTAGGACGTCTCGTGACTCAAGAATCATACACGTTTTTATTTCAGGGGATCGATTCTGGCTGACCTACACTCGTCACAGATGGCATTGATAATGGTGTAGTTAGTTACATAACCGATACGATCGCCCTAGAAACAAATACGTGTTCATGGGAACCTAGATCTTAAACTGTATATATCTTACATTTTATTATATCATAAGACTTTTACTGGTTTAAACCAGCACTAAGCACCACTGAACAATGGAATGAATGGCGAAACAGTCGAGATAAGAAATAAGCTCATCAACAGTAGAATGTGAAACCATACGGATGGTAACTCAATGGTGCTTGTTTCACCAAGGAAAACATTCTAAACGCTAAACATATTATCATTTTCTACAGTAGCTAGTTTTATCATTACATTTTTGCTGTAAAAGCTATATACGAGCTTTAGCTGAAAGACGTGAGATATAGTACTGCAACCTTGCTCCAATCATAATTATCAACAAGATCGTTTGGGTCATATGGTCTGTTTCGTCTGCACTTTGTTAATGTGAATTAAATTGGTCACGCCATCGTATTCTTGATCGGCTAGACTTCACTTTCCTTATGGTTTATGCTTGTATAATATCTGGGTTAAGCGGGTGTCCTCATTCTAAGTACACGTTCATGCTATCCTTGTTTATATTTTTATATTATTTGTAGTACATAAGTGCCTTTCACTCCTCTCTTGTATACAGGATGTTTAAAACAAGTCTCCGATATTGCAACAGGAGTTGGAATTGGTAAACCTAGAGCAAACTTTGCTATAAACATATGTCCGGAAACAAATACTTGTAGAGCTATGAGCCTTTGTACAAAAATGTGCAATGTATGCCCATTTTCTATAGGTAGGCGTATACCAATGCCTTTAAATGTCCCCATAGCCAGAAATACAAAGGATTGAGATCCGGTGAACGGGGAGGTCGTGCTAATGGACCTCCTCGACCAGTCCACCTCCAATAAATGGTTTAAGTATTGTCTTACGATGTGTACAAAATGGGATGGTGCTTCGTCATGCATAAACCACATGCGTCGTCTTTCCACAAGCAGAACTCCTCCAAAATCACGGGTAACTCATTGCGGAGGAATCGATAATACACAGCATCTGTTAATCTGTTCGATAAACTATATGGTCCTAGAAGTCTATCACCCACAATTCCTGCCCACACATTGGGACTAAAGCGATTCTGGTACTTAAACCAAACATTTAATGGACGATGGATTGGTCGAGGAGGTCCAGTAGCATGGCCTCCGCGTTATGGAGATATTTAAAGACGTTGGTGTATGCCATACAAGTCAAAAATATAGATACTTGTACATGCTTGTAAAATGGCTCATATCTCAACAAGTATTTGTTTACGGACTTACGTTTATAGGAACATTAATACCACCCCAACTCCTGTTGCAATATAGCACACTTTTAAACACCCTGTATACACTCCATCTAAGGTCCAGTAAATTATACCCTGCAACTTTCATTCTCTATTTCTGTTGCGTAGTGAACACCTATGTCCGAAATGCCATACAGTTTGTTTTACATGTAACAGCTTTATTTATTAATATTAAATTAGTACAATAGTGGTGCACAATTACTCAATGTGATGTGGTAAGAAGTTCCTGGTGAATAACTAGTTCAATACGACCATCTTGCCTCTCAACCTCGTGAAATCGAACCCTTGCATAAGATAAGTCTGCTCACAACTATACAAGATGAACTCTCATGTTTTAAATTTTCTGGGATACGTTGGAACACTTTCTGATTTAATAATTTGTACTAAAGGAAATCGTTCGAATTAATGTCCTGGTTACGAGGCGGTTGCATTTTGGTGTCCTTATACCTGTTCCGGAAATCCGTACGGTGTTAGGCGAGGATCAAATAGAAAATCGTGAACGGTATTGGTAGAGGGCTCTATCGTTGGGCTCTATCCAGTGCATTGGATAGCGAGGCCTGCTGCAAGTGTTAAGTGATAAAACTGTTCCCCAATACTGTTTTGTATTGGTCTTTGTTCAGGTTTAATCGCGTTTTCCTTGAATGATCTGTACTTCCGGCATGAAAAACCACGATGAAGCCTTTTTATATGTTTAAGTTTCATACAATCCTTAATATTCTAATGAACGGGTGAGGAAACATATTCACAAAGAAGAATGTGAAACATCAGCGCTACGTCTTGAAGTCCTTAATCTCTCCCCGACTATTTTCTTAGTGTTGAAAATGCTGCACAGCCTATAAGTATCATTTGGTGGCAGAGGAATCTCGGTTGGAATGGTCGAGTAAATGTTTTGATAATTTCGCTAAGTAGGCTAACAGTAGGTTTTTTTTTTTTTTTTTTTTTTTTTTTTTTTTTTTTTTTTTTTTGAATGAAATACCGGAGAAATTCGTTCTATTTTACATGCACATCTGTGGAGTAGAAACTATTTTCTACTACATGTCTTGTTGCTATTCAAAGTCTTGTTATAAGCATATTCTTTTATAACTTCAATGGGTTTGAATTTTAGTGCATAAACTTTATAAATCCTGCTTAGTCTTTCAGTAATTTACGAATAGAAGGTGTTTTAAGATTCATGTACATCAGAAAGAATAGGGATTTTAGTGAAATAATTACCAAAACCAGCTGAGTGATTTTTGAGATTACTCTATGTGAACAAAGGTATCTACCAAAGTTCCAACTTAATAATATTAGTGGAGATGGTAGATTCAAGCGAAAAGATATGGAAATACAATAATACGCAGTTTTCAACGCTGAATTTGCAACTGTCCCTTGTGTACGGAATCTTTGTTGGTGTCAAGCCCGTTTAACTTTCTCTGTTTGAGGATCTGAGGTCTCCTATTTGGCTCCAGGGAATCTCGCTGACAAGGAACATTGTTTCAGAGATAATGAACAGTGTGGTGGGGTTAGGCTGAGGAATTCATCAAGCAAACAAATGGACAGTGCTGTCAACAGGCCTGAGGCAGCAGGTTGCAGACATATTAAAGTTTGACTCGCTCTCTAGTTCCGTATGCAGATTGGGTCGTGGTTCGGCTGAATGTCGTGGGGTTAAATCAGCGAAACCACACAGTGGTTAACTGAGAGACTAGACGTGGCACCACTAACTGTTAATGCGTGAGAAATTAGCATAAGGGGCTAATTTATTCACAGAAGGGAAAATAAAACCTCATTCGATTTAAAGAGATTTGTTACTCCTGTATATTTCGCAAATACTGTAACATTCATATGATGCTGATTTGTAAATCTTCTAAAACTGTAACCGCTGCAACAGTTTACGATTTTAGGCGAATTGCTGATGTTCACGAGTATAATATATTACCTTGAAGTCATGTCGAGTAAAATGTCTTTTTGACGAACTTCCCATTCACGTTGTCATGATGAAAATTGGGATGTTCTACATTCAATGCTGGTAAATTAATCTACCTATATAATTTACCTTTTCTTACTACACATACATCCATAAGCTATATTAAATCATCTAAATTTTGATACGTTTATTGTTAAAAACCTGCAATATAATATTTTGTAGTTTTCTACTTCTTTATTTAATTTTTATTTGTTAGCAATTACTTTATACAGTAGCTTAGGATAGCTGCATGCTATTGATTTTGTAAGTCCAGAGTGCCTCATGCAGCATATTTGACACAAAGATGTTTTATTTAGAATTTAGTTTTTAATGGCTTATTACTTCAATATCATGTTACGCTAAATTTCAACAATAAAATAAAAGTATTTGCCGTTATTAATACTATAAAATCTTAAAACGTTTCAATAACATTGGGGTATTTCATTTTTATGAGAAAAAGAAGCAAAATCCAAGTAGTTGCATTAAAACATAACGAAGAAATATCCAAGCGTGTGGTCACACCGGTTATTTTACCTGGATCCTCCCCGTCTCTTGTCACAGCCACATTTGGCTGCTGTTGCTGGGATTGTAACCCGCTACGTTTCGCTTTGAATTGCTGGACAGTACGTTTTTTTTTCAACGTATCAGTACAATTAATTACGATCGTGTGTTGCATTTTAAAATAGCAAATTGTTCAAAGCGCGAAATAGAGTATAAAAACATGAACATCCAACTTTTTACATCAGTTGTAGTATAGAAACTGCTCGAAATGGTGACCTGAATTTTCACTGCAAAATTTATAATAGTGAAGGAACGATTGTTGCACTTACTCTATTCTAACCGAGCGAGATGGCTCCGTGGTAACGTGTGAGGTTCGCACTCGGAAGGTCGTGGGTTCGATTACCGTCACAAACCTACCTGATCCTTGGGTTTTTTCAGGAGTTTTCTCGGGTCGCCAGGCGAATGCTTGGGTAGCTTACTCTCATCCCCCGAATTTCCTCTCCCTCCGTTTAACTTCACTAATCATTTCATTCATCCTTTCATGTGTTTGGTCTATTTCGGGGTAGAAATTGTCAGCGGGCGTTCGGGTGCAAGATGAAATGTTCTAAGTGACTCCGTCCCCTGTAACGGCAGCAGTGTCCACACCGAGGTCCTTGAGCCACGGAGCGGCCCCTGCAGGCGGAGCTCTGCGCGAACCGGTAGGACCGGTGTACTGGCTGTCGCTAGAGAGCTTCTAACTGGGAAAATATAGGGATCCTGCCCTCTGATGTACCTGCTCTCACATGGTCTGGCCGCCCTTTATCTCCCTTCGGCTCACCCCTCCATCCCGGGGATGCCCCTTCGGGGCACAGGCACACAACATCTCTGAGGTCAAAGTGCCGAAGTTCCCTTCCAAATGAGAGTAATGTCAAAAGTCTTTTTCGTATGGAATAGAAAAGGAAAGGGGGGGGGGCAGTAACTGCACAACAGGATATAGCTTTTGCCGTTACGTCTATTTCGGGGCTGTACATAACATAGGGGGCGAAACGTCGACATTCATTATAAAGAAAACGTGGCCTTCCCCGGAAGACTCAGATACGGTTATTTCTATATAGTTCACACACACACACACACACACACACACACACGCACACACACACACATCATTATACATATTGTAACAAAACTGTAAAATGCAAAGTCGTTACTTTTCTATAACTATTGTCCTCTAAATTTACAATTTCCTTCTCGCTGCTAATACTATTTATAGTCTTTTTTGCCATTACAATTCCAAATTGTTCTTCTGATAATCTTTCTTAGTATTTCAATTTCTTTCTCCAGTTTCTCTGTCGCTTATATCTTGACTATTACGATATAATTGCGCGACGACACACACATACTCATTGACAGGATGGCTGACTCACTCTCGTAACTAAAAACTAACACACAATTAAACAAGAACTCATCTTATTGAGAAGTAATAAACTGCAATTAAGAACATCCATACTCAATGTTTCATAGAAAAGTCGGAGTCATGTGCAAAGAGTCTGGTGATACAAAGCCCGTGGGGTCACCGTCAGAGCTAAAGTGATTCTATTCTCAGTTTTAACTAGCTCAGATCTGTCTGGAATGAGAATAGGCAAGCTTCTTCTCTACTGGCTAGGGTAAGCTGAATCAGACCTTATTAGATCCTTGTAATCCTGTTACGCAGGCTTCGATCCAAGCCTTTTTGTAAAGAGGCGCAGGGAGCTAAGCTGTCTGCTTATCTATTATGTAACACAGATTTACAGAGGTATTTGGATACCTGCCTTATACGATAGCACAGCATTATCTACCGAAAACGAAAATTTATAGATGTTTTTTTATACTGTGAACGCTTGTGTGAAGCTAATTTTCTTTGGGATTTTGCTGCTCTCCCGTATAGTAGAACATGTACGGAAAGTGGATCTTAGTCTCCTCCATAAACTATAGATCACATTTTCGAGGATCTATAACATATGGCAATAAGAGCGGATATACGAATTTTTTAAAAGTACACAAATTACAAAACGCTTATTGCATAAGTTTCATGAACAAATACACAAAGAGAAGAATGTCATCGGAACCGCAATGGCGCAGAACATACTTACCAAAAGACCATGACAATTTCTTAAATAGTGTAAGCGATACATAGCAGATACTTTTCTATCTATAGTCCAAACTAAGATGATGCTGGCTGGTCTCTTAGCTCAGTCGATAGAGTACTTCCTGTTGGGCTAGGGGTCCCGGGCTCGATTGTGTGAATGTATGGGGGTGATAGGAGCAAACACAATCTAGGAATCCAAGGTTTCGTAAGTGTATTCAAGTTAATACTACTGCTGAAATTTCAAAGTTGAGAAGCAGTTGATATGCCCAGCGTAGTTAAAGGCGGAATATAAAGGGAGGCCTCCACCGAAGGAAAAGATACCGCTAATAAATCTGTCCTAATGTTGTTTTAGGAAACTGTCAGTCTGTGGACAGCATAACTCAAAATCGAAAAGTCGGTTAGAAAGCAAAGTTGATATCTTAGTTTAATGTCTTTCAAGGATGCGATATGAAGATTTTAAAGAAAGTTCCTTCACCCTAAACTACCCTTTACGTGGAAGATTTTACGAAAATTTTGATTTTCTTGAAAATGGCTCTAACGATTTTGATTAAAATGCTATATGTTTGTGATATTTTTATGACAAATGAAATGTATATCTTGAACATTCTGGCTGTAGCCCATGTGATCCTGTTTACTCTGGATGACTTTTGCATAACTGGTAAACCGTAAAAGATAGACCAAATGTTGCTTTAAAAAAAAGGGAGGGGGGAATCTTGCTAAAACACACAATTTATGTCTGAATGATTTGTTTTGGAGAGTGAACTATTTCAGAGATATTCCTTGTTATTTGCCGTCAAGAGCAGCAGTTACAGTGAGCAAATCCCCTATACAGCAGCCCTAACTCGTCCATCGCCAGCACTTCCGGCCATGAAAGACTGAATTGAAAGGAAGGTAAATTGAAATGGAGGGATGGGAAATTCAGGAGATGAAATTACCGTCCCAGCATTCACTTGGGGACCCGGGAAAACTCCCGAAAATACCCATGAGTCAGGAAGGTCGGCCACGTTAATTGAACCCACAACCTCCCGAATGCGAGCCTCACATGTTACCATGGGCCGTCTCGGTCGGTTCCTATCCTGGGAAACAAAACTCGAACCGCCATGTTCTCATTAGTTGAATAAAATCTTATCTTGTCTTTTTAATTTATTCCTACCTCTCTATTACACATATAAATGTTTATTTTTATTTTAAGCACTTAGGACAGTGTAATGTATGTTAATTGATATTCAGTGACATAAAATATACCTACGATCGTAAAATTAAACAAACTAATCAAAACTGGTAAGTCACTATAATTCAAGGGCATAAAACGTCGTATATATGTCATAGATACACTGTGACTAATGGCGTCACAAAAGACTACGCGCCCAACGAAGGTTTAAATACTATACTGTATCTATATACTCACAATATATAATTCATTTGTTTTAGGCTGGAAGACTATTTCCATGCGTTTCTCTTTGTTACAGAGATGTGTTGGACGCCAGAACTCCCTACTGACATCGTTATACAAGCCTGAGTATGGATCTGTGTATGCAATTTATTAATGAGGAACCACAGAGGACGCCGTTCCTTGGAAGCCAGGTAGCGTGATTGCTTCTACGTCATCTGGTGAAGGACGGGACGGCATGGCTCTGGAAAAAGGTGTCCTTCATTATTGATGGAGCAAGCTACGTCACTGGTAACGAGTTGAATGAACAGCATGGGGAACCTGACAGAAATAGCAGGTATTCATAACACAGACTTCGTGTCTGCACAGCTCCTTTCCTCACACTGCAGTATTGAAACTTGACATAATGGTAAAACTAATTTACTAAAATAGTGCGAACCTGTCGTAGTAAATACGTAATAATTAGGGCTAGGAAGTTCATGCATTTGTATGTTTTTTCATAGGGGCTAAAAATGTATGCTTTTACATTATGTGCACGAATTATGGAATTTTCAATTATATGGACATGATTTTATGGTGCATCTGCATATTTTCTTGATTTTGATAAATGCATAATATCAATATTATATCCCCTATATTGCATATTTTAATGATTTTTATGGTTTTATTATAGCTTTTTTTATTATTTTTTCCATCTGTATAATATTTTTCATATTGGCAGTATTGCACATGATGATGCAACTCGCGAGGTGGCGAGAACTAATGCCGAATCATGTTGTCATGTAGCGAATCCCCTGTTTCCATCCTTTCATTATATGTATGTGCGTTATCTGAGAGGTTCATATTAATAAAGATAAAGTGCAGGACAACGTTTTGAGCAGCACGATTATAGCAACGCTTACCGGCCCACCAGTAGTTGTGTCGTGGTCTTCAAACGTAACAGTGTTGTGAACTGGTTCCCACCAAATTAAATTAGGCTAATAAAATGTTAAAAAGCTCTTCAAATGCAGAAAATAAAACCAGCTTTCAATGCTAGATTAATTACCTTAGAGAAAGAGTTTTCGGGTGATTAATATCTACAGATAATAGGGTACTGTTTTGTGGAGCGTGTGAGAAAAATATAGGGAGTGAGAAAAGATTTCAAATATTTCAGCACATAAACACAGCAAAACATAAGGCGAATTTAATAAGAAAAGTCGCAAACATAGAACCTGTTCAAAAACAGCTAGTATTTAGGAAGTAGGGTTACTGAATTTTCCCATGACTTGTGCCAAGCATTTTAGCTGCTGATATTCTCTTGTTCAAAATTAATAATCCGAAATTTTAAAAACTTTCTTGCCAAGTGCACTCGACATCTGCCTGAAGAAAGTACACTGCTTAAGACTTATGTAGGACATTGTTACAATAACATATTGTCAAATATACAAAATGAATTAGCGGATTAGTTTGTGTGGTTGTCTATTGATGAAACCCCTGATTCTGAACGCCGTTCTATTGCTAATATAATCGTGTGTGCTTTAAATAATGAACAAAAGACTACACCTTATCTTCTTAATGTGTGCGAATTGTCGGCCACTGACAATGTAACTGTGACCCAATTTGTGATGGACTCTTTGAAATTACTATGGCCATGTGGAATCAAATACGACCGGTTACCGTTATTTGTTACTGATGCAGGTCCTTGTATGGTAAAATCAGGACAAACTCTGAAAGCTATTTTTCCTAACATAATTTATACAACTTGTTTGGCACACGCTCTTCATCACATTTCTGAGACAATAGGTGATTCTTTCACATTGGTAGATAGATTTGTGTCCTGTACAAAGAGAATTTTTGTTAATTCTCCTTAAAGAGTTAAGTTGTTTAGATCAACAGCATCTAATATCCGACTTCCTCCTGCACCAGTGCTAACTCGATGGGGAACATGGGTTGATGCAGTTTTATATTATACTGAGCACATAGAAATAGTCCAAGAGGTTAATTCATTGGACTCGAAAGATGCTTATAGTGCATATAGAAACTGTGCAAAATATTCTGTCAGGCACTGGGTTAACAGAGGATCTTAGTTTGATATCTGCTCATTTTTCTTTCTTACCAACAGCCATAACGGCATTGGAAGCTGTAGCATCTCCTTTGCATGAATCACTCACTGTCTTTAAAAATAATAGATTGGGAGTTTTCCCGGGTCACCAAGTGAATGCTGGGACGGTACGAGTAATTTCATCTCCAGAATTTCCCGTCCCTCCATTTCAATTCACCTTCCTTTCAATCCAGTCTTACATGGCCGGAAGTGTTGGCGATGGTCGGGTTAGCGCTGCTAAGTAGGGGATTTGCTCACTGTAACTGCTGCCCTTGACGGATGGGTGGTCTAGTAGTTGCGGTCTCCCCAGCAGGCCTGGCAACTAGAAGGCCACCCATCCGTCAAGAACAGGAGTTATAATGCGCAAGTCCCCCACAGAGCAGCGCTAATTCGTCCATCGCCAACACTTCCGACCCTGAAAGGCTGAATTTAAAATAGATGAAATGAAATAGGGGAACGGGAAATTTGGGAGCTATAATTATCCTTTTCAACATTCTCCTTGTTATTCGGGGAAAACCCCCGAAAAAACCATGGCTCAGGAAGGTCGGTTGGGGGAATCGAATTCACGACCTCCAAATGCGAGTCTCACACGTTATCGCGGTGCCATCTCGCTCGGTAAAACTGTGATGGGGGTAGGTGAAAAGAACTCAGAATTTCCCTACGATCTACTTCACTTGAAACTTAGTGTAGGTTAATGTGGATTTTACCGACGACACCATTTGCTAGGAACTGAGTCAAATTTACTTGCACTTTGGCTATAAATTGGTTCACCTGGAATTTAGGGGAAGTTATTTTGAGCTTCACTGCTAAGACTCATTGCTAGAAACTTGATGAAATTAACCGAGACTTTCGTAACAGTTTTGGAAGTTAATCTGAGTTTACGACAGCTATTTACTAGGAAGCAAGTAAAATCCACCTGGAATTCCGTTTCAATTTGGGTTCACTTAGAACTTTGTTGAAGTTAGCTTGAGCTTTACTGCCCCTTGTCGTTTATTCAGATAAACTGAAATTAATTGCACATCCACACTGCTTGTTAGGATATGTAACTAATTCAGTAAAACGTCATTAATTTACTGCCGCTAATAATTCTTTCCCGTTCATTACACTCTTTATATGCCGTCCCAGGATGTCTCTTGTGATTCTGCATGCATTTTATCGTATTATGCCGCTTCAAAATTTCGCTCATAACGGAAATCAGTGACAATTTGGTATAAGCTATGAAATTGAAATGGTTTAAAAGCATAGTGATACATTTTACTGTGATACAATTTTTAATCTCCAGGGTTCCGACAATATATGCCTCCACCTTATCCCAAAAACATGTCTGATCAAAACCTATTGCTTCCATGAAAGGAACTTGGCATTCTTATCTCGTTGGTATAAGTATATAATGCAGGGGGACACCTCAGGCACTACGATTTTGGCTAACACTCTCCCCAGAATGAATGAAGAACCACAGGAGACTACAGGTCACAGTCAGAAGACCACATAGACATGCGAAAGTCCCTAATACGAAAGTAGTTCCGAACTGAAGACCCATTTCACACTGGAGCTGCCTAGAGAGAGCGATGAACGACCCATCGACCAAGCAGCCTTCTACCATCCACGGGTAGTAGCTTTTCCTTTGATTAAGAATCTGTGGCATTTCTCTGGCGCGGATATACGTCGCGGAACATAGAAACACGCCTCAAATATAGGAAACGGAATGAATTAATTGATGTTTTATACATTTTATTTCACCTATGTGAAATACATTAAATCCTCTAACTTTTTAAGTGATTATGGTTGCAAAATGGAATTTTACTATTTTCATATTTTAATTTATCATTTAAATATTACCTGGATATTTACTTCGTTTTTATTTCGTCTCTTACTTTCTCACTACTTATATTAAGTAAGGGGATGTATTGTAATCGACCCAAAATTTCGATGTCAAAATTTCACCGGAAATGTATGTTTTGAGGCCCCCTGAATTCAAAGAAGAGCATTTTTAGAAAAAAGTCCGTGTATGTGTCTTTGTGGATAGCGTAACTCAAAAAGAAATGGCGATTAAGAATCAAAGTTGGTATTTAACTTTAAATATCATTCAAGGATGCGACACGAAGATTTTGAAGAAAATTCCTCCATCCTAAACTACTCTTTACATAAAAAATTTTGCGAAAATGTAGATTCTCTCAAAAGTAGCTCTAACGATTTTTATTAAATTGCTTTGTCAGATATTTTTAATGAAAATGAAATGCATATTTTAAATTTTCTGCTTATAACCTATGCAATGTTTACACTTGACGACTGTTGGATAACTGGTAAACCATAAGAGATAGACCATATCTTACTAAAAGATGTAGATCTCGCTAAAACATAAGCTATGCCTAAATGCATTTTTTTGTGAAGTGAACCATTTCGGAGATATTCCTTGTTATTTGTGTGAATATTGCAATACTTAAAAATTTCTCAAATGGAAGTTCGTCATTTACTTTTTTATCTCTTGGCAGTACAAAGAGAACGGAATTTCATAGTCATCATATAGCGACCATTACTAAAACATTTACTATCGCTTAATGCCGTCCTCACTCCCCTTGCACCTACAAGAAAATTAGCAATAAGATAATTTCTACAAATGTTTATCTCGATTAACATGAAGTAGATAAGGGATTAAGTGCTTATAAGAATAGTTTGTGCAAGAATACAGAAAGTCTTGTGAACGCAACCATAAAATTTTTTTAGGGTAACAAATCAGACGTGCATAAGCAATCTCCAGTTGGTGACAGTGTTAACTGGTGACCTTGCTACTGTTTTATAGGTAGAATAAGATACCTGAAATACGTTTCCGCCCATGGCATGCATTTTCAAACTCTTTGTTTTTCGAAGCTCATACTTTTTAGCTTCAAGGAGCGTTTTGTCAACATCTATTAGAGAGAAAAAATCTAACTTGATACAGTGCTTTATCATTTGAAAGCAAACATTACCTAGATAATATATTTTTGTCTCTATTTAACTTACTATCCTGGAGACAGCAGTTGCGGCATTTAAAATTAATTAAAAGTACTAAATGTTATTAATGTCTTAAAAATAAAGAATAAATATTTAGACAATATATGTGAATTGATTTGCTACATATAATACAGAAAAACTGTGCAAAATACCAGTTCTATATCTGTAATAGCTTTTGTGAAGATTATAACTTATCTTCAGCAATTTCAAGTTACGTAGGTTGCAGCAATTGTATAAATCTGCACAATAAAAAGAAAAGACTGAAGAGTAATGGAACTGTAAGCAGTCGTTCTAATCCACCCTGTAAAATGCAAATTTTTAGCTAAATAGTTTTATGACATGTCGAATGAAATATTTGCTGTCACTTGGTCCTAAATTTCAGGGCTTATAATCTCAAATTGTATTGTCAGTAATACAAAAGTCAACCAGTAGAAATTTACAAAATTAATCTACTCGTAGTTCTAGATACCTGTATAACATTACTATAGGTTTTACATCAAATCTGAATATCGCTGTACGTGGACAAATACGAATAAAATAGCGTTTTCTGTTGCATGGTTTTATAAGTCATAATATAACATATGTGATGTTAATATGTCGCACTTTTACTGTCTTAGACTCTTAATGAGACATAAAATTTGAGGAAGAGACGGTCCTCGAGTATAGCATCGAAATTATATGTATTTGGGGTAATTGCAAGTTTTGATTGTTCTCTTAGATCTGCTAAGCTTGGCTTTGCGTTTCACTTCTGATCACCCGGCAAACTTGCATTGCAATTAAAGCTTTTATAAAGCTCATGTGTTACACTCACATAACTTTCTCTACTCTTGTACTAACCATTATTATAAACTCTTATTCCTATATCTTTTTCGTGTTAGTTAAGATAAACATTTCTACAAATTATCTTATTGTTTATTTCCTTGTAGGTGCAACGGGAACTTAGAATATAGCAGGCTTTTTGCGACAGTCAAATATTTTAAAGGTTTGAGATTCTGTTGATGTTGCACACTTAACATATAAAAAAATAAACAACGATGATACACTTCATGGAAGTTCTAAGTTTTCCGAAACTCACACACATAACAAGGAATATCTCCGAAATGGTTCACCCTACAAGACAATTTATTGAGACATAAATTGTGTATTTTAGCAAGATCTACATTTTTGTATAGTACGATTTGGTCTATCTCTAACGGTTTACCAGTTATGCAAAGGTCGTCCAGAGTAAATACGACTGCAGGGGCTATAGCCAGAAAATTCAAGATATACATTTCATTTGTCATAAAAACATCTCAAACATATGACATTTTAATCAAAACCGTTATATTTTCAAGAAAATCAAAATTTTCCATGTAAAGGGTAGTTTAGGGTGGGGCTATTTTCTTCAAAATCTTCGTCTTGCATCCTTGAAAGACATTAAACTTAAATACCAACTTTGGTTTTTAACCGACTTTTCGTTTCTGAGTTATACTGTCCACAGACTGACAGACTGACACACAGACACACACACGGACCTTTTTCTAAAAATGCTTTTTTTATTTATTTTTTTTTTATTCAAGGGGCCTCAAAATATGTATTTTCGGTGAAATCTCGACATCGAATTTTTGGGTGGAATACAATACTTCCCCTACTTACCAGTAGAGAAAGTAAAAAATTCATGTTTATCTTTTTGAACTTAAGAGTAGCTTATTACAGCGTCTTTACCACGACGTTCAAAATCTAAACTGCACTTCCAACTACGCCTGATCCTATTATTATTACTACTACTATCACTATTATTATTATTATTATTATTATTATTATTATTATTATTATTATTATTATTATTATTATTATTATTATTATTATTATTATTATTATTATTATTATTATTATTATTATTATTATTATTATTATTATTATTATTATTATTATTATTATTATTATTATTATTATTATTATTATTATTATTATTATTATTATTATTATTATTATTATTATTATTATTATTATTGGTTTTATTTTTGTTGTGGTCATATGTCGTCTCAAAATGATCTTGTGGTTTTCGGTAATAATCTGATAACTTGGTGAATTTAATGTCGTGTAGCATGTTGCCATGGTAGCTCAGATGGTTAGAGTAACCGGACGGAAACCGAGCAAAATGGCTCTACGGTAACGCGTGTGGCTTGTATTTGAGAGATCATGGCCGACTTTCCAAACTTTTCGGAAGTTTCCCCGGTTCACTAGATGAATGCTGGTAAGGTTAATTACATCCTCCGAATTATTTGTCCCCCATTTCACCTCACGTCACTTCACATTTCACTTTACCTCTCATCTGCTTGGTTGTTTCATGGCTCTAGGTGTTGGCGTGAGTTTCAGCGTGCTTGAGAGGCGCTTGCTTTTTGTAAATTTTTATCCTCGAACCCGAAAGATATCCGGGTAGCGCGCTCGCCAGGGGACCTGTGAGCCCGTAAGTGAGAGAGGAATCGGTGTACGAGCCACCATCGGGAATTTCAAATCTGTAGTCGCTAGGGACCCTGTTTTCAACTATCGTCTCTCTTCAGGTTCGACCTCCCTTCGTATGCTCTCACCTCACCGCTTCCTCCCGGGGGCGCCCCATCAGGGGCTTAAGTACAAAAGTTTGCATTGGTCGAGATGCCCAGTCACGCCTTCGTAGCTTGATAATCTACCCTTTCAAACCGGAAGGAAATCATAAAATCCATGGTTTAAATCCCGGCTGTAGTACTGACATTTTTATCTAGACTTTCAAAATGGCCGTAGCTTCTGGCTGGATAATGCAACCTAAGCGTGTTCTCTTAGGTCAAGGACATTGACTGATTTTGGGACGATTGTTGCCGCCCTGGTATCCTGATATTTTATTGGAATGCTATACTTAGAGGTCGAAAATATAACACTGCATTTTTGAGGCCATGAGAGGCAGAATATTTAAAAAATGTGTCCCTTGAGCCAGTGTGAGCTAGAAGTGTGCAGCTTTGCAGAACGAGGAAGAAGTTTGAAAATTCGTCTGGTGTTTCCACTGTCGAATTTCTGCACACTAATTAAAGGATGTGTATTACATGCTTTTTCTGAGATCGTGAGTAGTAGAAATTTTTACGCGAAAATAAAATCAATCAGTATCAGCTGTTCAAAAGCAATATCAAGTGTATAATCATGTTGTGTCTATAAACAGCATAATTATCAAATGAAAACTCGGTTAAATACAAGCTTGGTATTAAATTCAGCATCCTTCAAGGATGTGACACTGTTTTTAAGAAAATCCCTATACCTTAAGCTATCCTTTATCCATTTTGATTCTTCTTAAATACCACAAATTTTAAATATATTTTCGCATCAAATGGAATGTATATCTTGAATTTTCTGGGAATACCCCGTTCATTATGAATGACCTTCGCATAACTGTTAAACCCTAAGAGGTAGAGAGAATCTTAGTACATTAACATGGACATATCGTTAAACCGCCCAATTTATGTCAAATAATATTTTTTTTGGAGATATTCCTGTTATTCCTTGGAATTTTCAAATGATTGTTATCTTGTAAAATAGAAATCGTTATTCGTTTTCTTTTTATGTTTTGGCCATGCCAAAGCCTCACATAATGGCTAGACTTAAACGATTTTACTATCGCTTAAGCTATTGTTTTCGCCTATTTCCACTGTACCTATAAGAAAATGTGGAGTAAAATAATTGCTACAAGGTTTACCTCGAATATAACCAGTGGATAGAAGAATAAGTGTTTTTGTATGTAATTTGTACAAGAGTGGGTAGAGAGTCACGTAGGTGTACAAATAATTTTTTAAAATAAAATAATCGGCTTAATATTTATAAAGTTTATTCAGTATACATATCTCTCCTTTAGAGGAACCGCATACAGCAACGCAGGACTAAAATATAGAACAAGAGGAATCGTCGGACTTCAGTTATATTTGCTCAGCTGGTTCTGATATAAGTATGTTTGAATTGAAGTCCTTCCGCTCATGGAAAAATACACAAGTTCAAAAGGAAGAGGAAAATTTTCATGAATAAGATAAATATTTGTTTTACGCCTTCTTTCAGGAGAAGCATAAAGAGATCGAGATAAAAAGATACAGACGCAAGGTTTCTGGATAGTGTTGTTTTATAAAAGCAAAGATACTGGTTAAAAAGATGAGGAGGAATAATTACTAATGTAAACCTTAGATTTACACAAAACTAAGTCTAACTAAGGGAAAATACACATAAAGATGTGAATAACATAATTCCGTTCTACTGTTATTAAAGCAAAGTTATTTGCAACGTGCACAAATAAACAAACAAACTTAATTTATGGAATGATTAAACTTAGCGGTACAAATAATTAAAATGACGGAGAAATACATTTGGAAAAAGCAAGCATTAATGACGAATTTCAGTAAAACCTTTTTTAAATTTCTGACATTAAATATTTTTTTATCCATCAGATAAAAACTTAGTTCCACTGTATCATTTATTCCATTATAGTACAAAGTTTACTTTTCTAAATGCATTAAAATATTTATTAAACGCCACTCACGAAAAATTTAAAGCATTGGTGCAGTAAAGTATATAAAGCTAATAAAACAACACGCTATGTGCGCTCCAGTATCCTTTGCTCTTTGTAGAAATTCAAAATTAGAATTTTCTCCCCTTTAATGTGCCTGCTAGATTTTCTAAGTGGAGGCGAATACTTTTTGATGCTACTGTACCTGTGTTATTTATCGAAATATTTATATTGGTTTTTGATTTCTTCAAGTTTATATACATAAATACATTTTAAAAAATAATTATGGTTTACAAAATTTTCTAGCTAAATTTGTAAAGCCTATTCCGTAATTTTTGATGCGTGACTATCCAGTTTTCAGGCGAATGACCAAATAAGGAACTAATCTTTTACTATAAAAATTACTCCAAAAATTCGATATAGAGATTTTCCCAAAAGCACACACTTTGAAGCGCCGTGAATATGAAATTGGCAATTCCAGATGATGCATAGTTACACAGTGCAGCGTTTGTGTGAATAGCATAACTCAGAAGCGACAAGTCGCTTAAATATACAATAATGAAGTTCAGCATCTTCCAAGAATATAACACGAAATTTTTCTAATAATGAGTAAATAATGTGCCTTATTGTGGTACTCGTTACCTTCTGTATTACGTATAGTAACAAAGTATTGTGTTCCACTAAAACATTCGATACCAAGATTTCACTAAAAATGTTATTTTGAGACTCCCTAAATCCAAAAAAGCATGTTTAAAAAGGTTCTGTGTGCGTGTGAACAACCAAAAGTAATTAATAACGAAACTTGGTATTTAAGTTTAGTATTTTCCAAGAATGCGGTACAAGGATTTTCAAGAAAACCCCCACCCCCCAACCAGACAACCTTCCATGTAAACATTTTTCCAAACTAATGATTTTCTTCAAAATAGCTGTTAATGGTTTTGATTAATATACAATAGGTATAAGATATTTTTTGGTAAAT
Source organism: Tenodera sinensis (assembly GCA_030765045.1). Lineage (NCBI taxonomy): Eukaryota > Metazoa > Arthropoda > Insecta > Mantodea > Mantidae > Tenodera > Tenodera sinensis. The sequence continues at coordinate 119,897,213 of CM060961.1, read as the reverse complement.
GAAATGCGTGTCTTCAATTTTCCGTGCATGACAGTCATATTCATTCTGGATGACTGGCATAAGTAGCTAGTAAACCATAAGAGATGATCAAAATATTACTAAACAAAAGATGTAAATCTCGTTAAACACACAATTTACGCAAAAGAGGGTATTTTATGGAGTGATCCATTTCCGAAATATTTCTTATTTGAATTTTTCAGCACACATATTTATCAAGTGGGAAGCCGTTATTCGTTTTTTCTTTTATCTCTAGCCCATTGAAAGAAAATTGAATGTCGAAACCATCACACAGCTACCACCTATACTCTTAAAAAATTTATCGCTTAAAGCATGGATGCCAATTTGTGACCCGCGGTGTCATTCTCCTAATCCCCCCCCGCCACTATATGTTGCGGATAGTCAGACTTTACGGTGACACATCTTAAGAGAACAGAGGCTCTTTCAATTGTAGACAAACCGAGTAACAAAACAGAGCATGGGCTAAACCTCGTACCCCCCCCCCCCCCCGCCGCCGCCACATTAGCACTACTGGTTTCAAGCCGTCCGTATTCTCATATTCCCCTTATACCTACAAGAAAATTAGCAATGCGATAATTGCTGATAATGTTTATCTCGATTAATATAAAGCAGATAGAAGAATAAACGTTTATAATAATTGTTTGTACAAGAATTAAAAGTCATGTGAGTGCAACACATAAGATTTTGTTTCTTGGACATCGCTGGGCGACACAGTGAGTTTTCAACCTTTTTAGGTAACATAAATACTTCAGAAACCTCCGCAGTTAAGGACTCCTGGCTGAGGCATAGGGACTTCAGTTAAAAGCAAACCCTACACTTCGCAGTCTGGAATGTGCATGCGGGTGTATCTCAGAACAATAAAGCACCACAAAGCTCATCGTCAAGGGTCAAAAATATTCAAGGGTTGTTTCTGTAACAATAGCCCCTAATGTAACTACACCAAGATTCTTCAGTAATGCAATTGGATTCATATAAAAGTATTAGACATTAGTATGATCTGATAATAAATCTCTCTCAGTGAGTTAGTGTTTCTTCAAGTGATTCCTATACTTTGAAAACTTTGAGACCATTTATGGCATTTTTCCACTAACCCTCTTGTTGCGTCAAGATATTCAGTTCCAGTGTCAAAATATACAAATCTACAAACATTTTGCAACTGAGATAGTGTAAACGAGAAGCATGAAAATAACTTCTCTCGAGCTATAAGCCAGAAATTTGGAAGGATTTGCAAGCTTTCAAGAGCTAATGTAGCTCTCATCTTCATGGAATAGTTTCCTAGTCGACGCCCCCCGCGCCAGTCCCAAGCCTATCACAAAGCGGCATCTGCCCTGGCTCTCCCACCGAGCTATGAATATTAGCGGATCAGGAGCCTCGACATCATCCCCTAAGTATGAGTGTGACGTTAGCTATTGAAAACTCGAAGCTTATAGTTGTCTGACTGATAGCCCGAGAGAAGTTATTTTTATATCACTGCCAGGAAAGCTTCAAGTCAAGATAGATGTATAAATACCTGGAAGATGATGGCTTCCCGTTCCAGCCGGGACATGTTCTTGAAAATAGTGTTAATGATGTCGAGGAACTTGTCTCGCTGTAGGAAGCTGGGTCCGTCCTTCTCGAAGTAGTCGATGAAGTCGTACAGTATGAAGTACGTCCCTGTAAATACACAAAACGCCCACCTCAGTATGATCAAAAATCTTTTGCTGAAAAGCATCAAGTATGTTCAATTTATTATTACAAATTCTAGTTATTATGTGCTTGTAGTATGCGAAACATATACAGGGTTTTAAAAAATTGCTGATATTGCAACAGGAGTTGGGATTGGGAAGCTCTAAAATAAATGTTCCTATAAACATGTCGAAAACTAACGCCTGTTGAGATATGAGCCATTTTATTTGTGTTGAGAGTTTACACCAGACAACCGATTTCATCCAACGAATGATTGGTCAAAGAGGTTCAGTAGCATGGCTTCCCCATTTTCTGAACCTCAATCCATTGGATGTATGGCTATGTTGTTGTTGTAGTGTTTAACGCCCGCTTTTACTACTACGGCACCGCAGGCGGTGACACTGATGATACATGAAGATGGAGCACCGGTGGAATGAAATGGCGGGGGAAACCGGAGTACCCGGAGAAAACCCGCCCTGACGCCGCTTCGTCCACCACGAATACCACATGCGGGTCCCTGAGATCGAACCCGGGCCGCCTAGGTGGTAGGCGAGCGCGCTAACCGCTCGGCCACGGCGCCGCCCATGTATGGCTATGGGGACATTTAAGGACATTGGTGGATGCCAAACCCATCGACAATGTGCATACGTTACACGAGAGTGTGACCAATGCATTGCTCAATCCGAGAGCAGCTGATCGAAAGAATTCTGGAATCCTTGAGAAGAGAACTTGAGGCATGTGTAAGAATGCATGGTAACCATATGGGCATTTCCTGTAGAAGTATCGACATAACGTACAGATGGGACAGTATGGCAGGAATCATCATACTCCGGTTTGGTGTTTATGAATGTTTACCTAACAATTGCTCCGTTAAACGTTTGTGACAATGGTGTCCCATAGAATGCAGTTGCTAGATGAACTCCATTGTCTGGATAAGTACTCAACACAAGTAAAACGGCTCATATCTCAACAGGTATTTGTTTCCGGACATATGTTTATTGGAACAGTTATTCTAGCTTTGACCAATCCCAATTGCTGTTACAATATCAGACATTTTTAAACACCTGGTATATTGCATAATGATTCAGATTAGCTTATAAAAGTCTTATACGCTATATTCATGACACGTTCTATCGTTTATTATTGGGGATGCAAGGTAATCTCACAAAAGGTTATTTTTCTACTTCATATACACTAGTTACCTGTAACTAAACTTCGAACCTTTATACAGCTATTGCGAAATCTGGTAGTCACAGGTTGCCAGCACATGGGCAGAGCGTGACGTCATTACACTGGGACATTCACAGCACTGGGCTCACTGCGTACAGTGCATAGTATCTCTCATTCTTCCACACACAGTAAAATGCCTGCAGCACGAAAATCGGAATAGTCACATACTGCTGAACTTGTACAAGGATCTGGGAGTGAATATTTTAGTGTAATTGGTGACAGCATAGAATATAAGTTATGCAACAACATTCGTGCGTCGACTGTACCTCACCTCCTCGGCGTTGTGATCATGTGACACTACCACTGGCTATAGTCCAAACTCCGCAACTTCTTGTTTCCTGTATGAGGTTCGATCCCTGCACATAAATATTACGTCAGAGACCGGCTTATGTTATCTAATCCTCTTCGAGTGACTGAGGGTGCGCCATGTATAGTCCCTAATTTCACACACACTTGTTTACGTCATAGCATGCACGTGGATAGTGGAAGGAGAGCCTCCTATTTGTCCTACTTCTTCCATCCCTGAATCGTTACATCGAAACATTTTTAAGGTTCAGCGTACGATTTTAAATTTAATCCAACACTCTGACAAGTGGTAGAGGGAATGGTAGGTTGGTCTTTATTTTAAGGTTCAACTTACACTAATAACTTACTGATGGTCCCGCATTAATATTCCAGGTTAATTGCTTTTCATAGATTGTTTCAATACGCTTGACACAAGAAATAATAAAAATGTTGAATACGCTCTTCGTTCATTTATTTAAGAACTACTCATTTTCATTTTTTCTAAGAAATCCCTTTCTTTATTGGCAAATGAATAAACGAAGAATTTGTTAGGTAGTACCAGAAAAGGTTAAGGGTTTGCCAATGGAAAACAAAATTAAAACAACCAACTTGGAGAGAAGAATATTGCATAAGATAGGTGAAATACTAAAGGCAAGAAGAAAAGTAAGGAACATTAATTGGGATGGAGTATATCGACCTCGCTAATTCCTTCCCTTAGCCTTTGTTTCAGCAGCAACGCGTACATCCAATACCTTGCTCTAATTGAGAGGAATCGAACGGACGTAGGGCAAGAAGATTGCTTCTCCACTTTATCCTCTCCATGCTCCAAGAGTTTCCCTGAATGCAGCTGCTATTAAAGGAAATATCAAAGGTGACGAGAGTCAAAATAGTCTCCTTTCAAAAAACGTATTCTCTGGAAAACTTACGAACTGTTAGGTCACTGCGCATCAGGAAAACCAAAGCAAGAAAGCCAGCGCAATAGGAGGGAAGTTCGATTTTCGTATTCAAAATAATAGCATGTGATAAGATATACAAAATAAATCTGGAAGGTAGCACGGCCCAGAGGTTGGAATACGAAAATCCATGCTTACAGGGAAAATATTCGGTTTCTCGTTGAAGAAATGGGATATACTAATTCACTTATTAGTCTTAAAACAACATTAAATAAAACATTGTAAAATGTATGGCAGTACCAATTCTGATTAATGGTTCAGAGTTGGTGCTGCCATAGAGACATCAACAAAAATATATAGTAGAAGAATACGGACATCAGAAATGAAATTTGTAAGCGTAATAGCTGGGTATGAAAAAAAGGTCCAAAAACTCAATATATATATAAATATATATATATATATATATATATATATATATATATATATATATCTTCAAAGGATGAATAATAACAGAATTCCTAATACAGCCATAAATTATAAACCCAAGCATATATAAGAATCCAAAGAAGACTGAAGAAGAGATAGGGAGACCAAACTGGAGCCAAAACGGATTGAAAAGTCCAAAACCGTGGAGAAGAAGAAATGAAACTTAAGATCTCGAAATCGAAGGTAATAGTTATTTCTATCTGGAAAACACTACCCACGTCCTTCCCAGTACATTTATGAATATGTTTTGAAGTGATCAAAAAGGTGAAGCCTATGCTTTCTACAACAAACATCTTCAATACTATACCTATTGTTATACATTTCTATTACTTCGAGGAAGAAAATTGACTAGTTTGAGCCAACAGTGAGACATAATATGCTGTGTTGCCAAATCTTTTTGCAGTGTGCTCGAAAAGAGTCATATGTCTAAAGAAGGCTGCTCGAAATGTATCCGTATGTAACACTGTAGCGTTTTATTTCTAAACTACTCTTTCTAGACCATCAGTGCACACAGTTTGCCTCAGCGCTGACAAATCCTCTGGCAGCGAACTTCACTTTCCGTGAAGTTGTAGGCCTTCATGGCCTTTGTCCATTGATTGTCATATGGTGAAAAACGTGTCACATTTGATTTAACTGCCGAATTTTCGCCTTCATTTTGAGAACGCTATCCAGAAGTTCTCAAAATTAACGGCGAAACGTTGGCAGTTAAATCAGGCGTAGCCTAAACCGGAGGTCAAGTTATTATATACTCTTGATGGTCGGCCAATTCATCGCCAGATGAGTTTTCTACGCAATCAATGCAAGCTGACAAACTACATCCGTAAGGAGCCTTTCGAATTCGACGATGAAAAACGAAGGGCTACTGTTAAGCTGATAATAACTAAATAATAGCAGGCAATAAAAATATGTTTTGGGTTAAGTTTTGATATTGTAGGTGAAAAAATATATTGTGATTTAATTAACTGTTTTGTTTAAATTATTAATGTATCGATATATTACATATTCATACATATATATATGAATAGATGCACACACATTGTGACGTTGGTCGTACAACAGTATACGGACGAGAGAGGCCGGGTGACCTTGGATACGGGGAGCAGCTATGTCTACATGACCGTAATAATGGCGGTGAAACACAAAAGGAAGGCCGGAGACTACAGGGCAACTAGCGGCTATGTACACGTGATCGAACAGCGATAACATCAGGAAGGTCTAGAAGCTTGTCACTAATTCCGCGGAGTCATTGTTGCACGTGTGTGTGGAGGGTTCTCGAAGGTCATGTAAATCGGCTCCAGCATTAATAGGACAGACAGTGAGCAGTTCAGCTAGTGTGAGTCACTTTTAAAGTTAAAAGTAGCAGTTTAGTTGTGTAAGTCGTCATGTACAATTAGTTTTTAGTTACGAGAATGAGTCAGCCAGCATGTCAGTGAGTACGTACTTGTCATCGAGTGATTGTATCATAATTGTAAATATATAAGAGACTGTGAAAGATTATGAAAAGAACAATTGTGAATTGCAACAGCAGAGACTATAAACTGTGTTGACAACAAGAAGAAAATTGTGCAATTGTAGTAAAATTTAGATAACATTAAAGTGTTAGAAAAGTAACAGTATCTCGAATTTTGCCAACTTTGTTACAATATTTAATATATTTCATGCTTAATTTTGTTTATACTTTGTAAACTATAAGTGTTTTTGATGTAAATGTTAAATAATACATGTTTTGTGTTAACTATTATTTTATTAGATTTCACTGTGTGTTTAAGTATTTATATATCCTATATTTTTATTTTATTGTAATTCTTATTTCACTTTTATCGTATAGTCTGCAAATTATAAATTTTGGGATGTAATTATTTGGAAATTGTTAATAGATTTAAAAGCTGGAATATTGTCCCTGGTTTAGGAAATTAGGTGCCAGCGTTATATAAACTGATTTTATTTTATTTTGTTCTATTTTATTTTATATTGCTAGAGTGATTTTCATTTTATTTTGTTTTTTAATGTTAAGCTGATATCAGTTTTATAAAATAAGCTCAAATCAAACCAATACTTTGGTCTGTTCAAACTATATTTAAACCAGAGAACGAATGTCGTATTTACCAGCTCATTTAAATGCCTAACAAAGTTTTCACCTAGTTTCAGAGTCAACTTCAACCCAATACTTTGTTAATCTTGATATTTATGACATTTCAAAGAAGCAGTTTATACAAGGTTAAACTTTTCAGATACTAACTCTTTGAGTGGAAATAAACACAAATTATCATAAGAAAAAAGAATTGCCAGTTTTCCTTGAGGCCCTCTTGAAAACTTACCAGTACAGAGACGTGCGGCACAAGTAATTCTCCGCTAAGGATCCACCATTTAAATTCGTATCGTGGGCACATCCTTTCTGAAAGCTTTCATTCAAGTACTTCAGTACTTTTTCAATATGTGAATCCTTGTGTACTCATTAGTTACAAGCTTTAGCTTAGTGTGGCCCAGTATGTTAACTGAAGTATAATAATCCGTTTCTGGTGTCAAGATTACTGTGGATAAATTGTGCAGACTCGGAAGTAAACCACGCAGAAGTAAAATATACGCTCTTATCTATTTAAGGTTGTTTTGCCACTTTAACACAAGGAAAACATCCTATATTACATAGTTTTAGTTTTGCATATTCAAGTAACCGAGCAACAGAATTCACCTTGTGGGAAATATTATGCAGCTCTGCCTCTATTTGACAGTGTTTAGCGCCCACTTTTACTGCATGCGGTGTTGCAGCCGGTAACACTGATGATACGTGGAATGAGATGGCGGGGGAAACCGGAGAACCCGGAGGAAACCCGTCCCTGCGCCGCCTTGTCTATCCAAATTCCACATGTGGTCACCTGGGATCGAGCCTGGGCCGCTTTGGTGAGAGGCAAATGGTCTAACCACTCGGCCACGGCGCGGCTGCAGCTCTACTGTTGTGATAGTTTTTCATAGTTGATCTCAAATAAGTCCTCAGATACCTGACCAACTGTTGTATTTGTTATAGGTATTATCAGTTGGTCCAGGCGCGTCAAGGATAAATGACCGGGTGTTTTAGAAAGGACAAGGATAGTGACATGGAATGTGGGAGGTTCATCAAACAAAGAAGAAGTATTGAATAATAAACTGAAAATAAAAATATTGACATAGCAATCATAACTGTAACTGAAACTAAAAAGAAATTAAGAGGAGCAAAAGAATTAAAAGATTGCGCAATGATTTATAGTGCAGTCTCTCACAATAGAGGAACCTGTTGTGGTGAGCCATATTAATAAACAAATAATAAATGATTGAGAATCATTATTTTATAAATGAAAGACAGGCTATTTGTAGATTTAAAATAAAGAGGTCATCAACAATCATAGGAATATATGCCCCTGAGGAGGGACCGATTACAAAAATTGATATAAAAATTAATCACACAGAACACGTTATAATAACAATGTTATTATATGCTAGAGTGGGAGACAATCCGATACCAGAAATAGTAGGAGATAGTGGAGAAAAACGTATACGTACTAATGGTGAAGAACTTAGACAATTTGCCACATATAATAAATTAAAGTAACAAACACCTTTTTTCGAGGGAAAAAAAAAACATTCATAAATTTATGTAGAGTGAAAGGGAATTGAAATCTATGATAGATTATTTCCTAGCTAATGATAAAATAAAATAAAAAAAAACAGATTACAGATGATACAGTCCACATAGAAAGTGATGTTATTTCCTAGCATTTTAGATGTTCTGTTAATTTAATATCAACATGGAAGAAATTTAGAAAAAATGGAAGACTTCAAGAAGTGTTTAAGGTTCACCTACTTCAAGAAAGCAGTATCAGAGATCTATATCAAAGAATATTTAATAAAATAAATAACAAAAGATAATATGGAAGAAGAATGGAATGGAATAAAAGAAAGCACAATAAAAACTGCTTTTGAAGCATTGGGTAAGAAAAACAAAAGGGAAAGAAGAGGTCTCAAAATCAGCAATAAGGAAATAGAAGAAGGTGTGAAAGAAAAATAAAAGGCATACATAGCTTTATTAAAACTAAAACTGAAGAAGTTAAAGAAGAATATAGGAGAAAACGAAAATACGTAAAACAGTTAACAACAAAAGCACATGAAGAATCATGGGAATTATTTATTTCAGAAATAGAAAATCATGTGCATGGAAAACAAATGTTGGCACATAACGTAATAAGACGTTTAAACAGAGAAGAGATACTGCAAATATCAATGTTATTGACAAAAAACAATGGGAGCAACATTATAAGAAATTATGTTGTGAGGAAGAAATTGAGAGAAATTATGAAGAGACTGGAAGGCAGCACCAGTAGCTTTGATAACATTTAAGGAATTAGGCACAGCCTTGGGGAGCATGAAAAATAGAAAAGCCTGTGAACTTGATAAAATAAAGGCAGAGATATTGAAATACGCTGGGTTAATACGAAAATTAAGACTACTGCACCTGTATAATGAATGCTGGCGGAGCTGTAAGCTCCCTAGTTCATGGAGAGTGGTAGAAATAATATCTGTTTTAATAAAATGAGTGTAATAATTACAGAGGAATTAATATCCTGAACACCGCTTATAAGATACATGCAAAAATAATTAATAATCGTCTTAAAATATAACGGAGAAAGAACAGGCTGGTTTTTGAAAAAGTCTCTCATGCAATGATAATATTTTTAGTATTAAAAGAATTTTAGAAACGACACAAGAAGTCAATTCAGAAACGCATATAGCGTTCAGGAACTTCGAAAAAGCTTTTGATTTTATGGATAGATTAAGGTTATGGGATACACTGGACAAAAAGGGATATCACTTGCATACAATTAATGTTAAGCGTTTATATAATGACACAACAAATGCAACAAAAGTAGAATAAATTAAGCCGAGTTAAACAAGGATGCGGCCCGTCTTCAACACTGTTAAATATTTATTTAGATGATCTTATTAAGAAATGTAAACAAGAAGTCAACTTTAGATATTTAGGTTAAGGCACAACTGTAGCAGATAAAATCAATAAATTCCAACAAATTTTGGAACAATAAAACTCTGAGGGACAAGAGGCGAAAGGAAACAAAATTGAAATTATATAAAACAATGGCAGTGCCAATTTTGTTTTGTGGAAGCGAATCATGGAATTTAAAACGAAAGGACAGGAATAAGATACAGAAAGTAGAAATGAGACTTCTCCGCAGTGTTAAAGGCTGTACAGAAAGAGGTCTAATAAGAAATGTAGATTATACGTGAAGTATAAAGAGTTTTTATTTAAATGACAAATTTGAAGAAAATAAGAACAGTTGGAAGGAACATACAGAAGGAATGAACGAGGATAGAATATCCTGGATCATGTATAATTATAAACCTCAAGGAAGAGATGGACGCCGAGGAAGAGGTGGGAATAATTGGGTGAGGCCGGAACAGGCTATCAGCCTAATCCCTGGAGTGAAGATGAAGATGAGTTGGTATATTGTAAAAAGCTGACAATTGTAGTGGCTTCAGTGACTGTAAAAATATATTTATTTTATATCCTTTAACTATATGGTCATGTCGCCTTCTAGATCTCACCTCTGTACCATCTATCATGTGACTACAGAGGCTGTAGCTCTATTTCTATAACGAGCGAATAGCAGCTTCTACACCTAGACCCACAGAGATCTTAGTGTTAGGTAACAGCATCTCTATTCCTGCATGTGACAGATGACATTAGGGTATGACCCGGTCTACCTGCTTTCATTATCTACGGATAGACATCACCCATTGTCTATTATCATCTATTTTTACTTTCTCTACTGTAAATAGAAGGAACTATTGTATTGCACTAAAAAATTCCATGTCGAGATTTCACCGGAAATGTTTTGAGACCCCCTGAATCCAAAAAAGCAGTTTTAGAAAAAGGACCCTCTGTGTGTGTGTGTGTGTGTGTGTGTGTGTGTGTGTGTGTGTGTGTGTGTGTGTGTGTGTGTGTGTGTGTGTGTGTGTGTGTGTGTATCAATCTATGGACAGCATAACTCAAAAGCGAAAAGTCGGTTAAAAACCAAAGTTCGCATTTAAGTGTACTGTCTTTCAAAGATGCGACACGAAGATTTTGAAGAAAACAGCCCCACCATAAACTAGCCTTTACATGGAGAAGTTTTCGAAAATTTGATTTGCTATAAAATGGCTCTAATGATTTTGATTAAAATGTCATATTTTAAGATATTTGTATGACAAATGAAATTTATATTTTGAATTTTCTGGCTATAGCCTATGTAGTCCTGTTTCCTCTGGATGACTTTTGAATAACTCGTAAACCGTAAGAGATAAACCAAATCTTACATATAAAAATGTAGATCTCGCTAAAACACACAATTTATCTTTTTTGTGTGTGTAGAGTGGACCATTTCGGAGATATTTCTTGTTATTTGTGTCTATTTCGGAAAACAAAACTTTCGTGAAATGGAACGTCGTTGTTCATTTCTTTATGTGTTAAGCGTGCAAAGAGAACGGGATCTCAAAGCTTCAAAAGATTTGACTATCGCACAAAGCCTACTGTATTCTAATATTCCCGTTGCACGTACAAGGAAATAGGCAATAAGAGAATTTGTACAAATGTTTATCTCAACTAACAAGAAGAAGATATAGGAATAACAGTTTGTAAGAATAGTTAGTAGAAGAGTAGAGAAAGTCATGTGAGTGCAACACATTAGCATTTTATGTTTATTATTGTTTCAGATTTAAGGTGAAACTTTGGGTCGTAGTATTAAATATCTAATCCGGTATTTATTTTAAGGAGTAAGGGAAATAATAGGTCACCCTGGAATCCTGAACCTCCCGAATGTGGGTCACAGAAGTTACCACCCGATCCATCGCATTAAATTTCATAAATAATATAATAGGATATGTCACATTTACCCTATGCAAAGTTCCCTTCCATTTTTAATGGTGACATTAATGATGATGGCAGATGTGCATTCGGTTTAAACATGGGCCTCTTAGTCAGTACTCGTCTTATTGGTTGTATAAGGGACAGTGGGCAATGTAAGCGTTTACGTAAAGCAAGACATTGGCGTATAATGTGAACATAATATTTATTTATTCCATGTCGGTTTACTGAAGTGCAATTAACCACACAAGGATTTAGCGCCATTACGTCGTGTGAGTAGCGACCTCGTAACGGCAGTTATATAAACAGTGTTATATGTTTCCGTGCTTAAAGCGGCCACAGTATGTTCTATTGTGATTCAGGCATATCAGTAATGTTGTGGGTAGAGTATTGTAGGAGAGGGCAGCTTTTCAATTGTTCATTAGCCAAATTTGCCTTTCAAAAGTATGCATTTTGTGACAGTTTCCAGTGCCATAGGTGCGTTTTCCCCATTTTCTTTTATCGTTGCTTTCATAGCAGCTTATGTATCAAGACATAGCCCACAGCTCCACGTACAGTCACAGGCAACACTTAAAAATCGTTTTTCTCCTCGAAATTATCCAAATAGGGCGTATACGAAAGGCATAAATACCTTAGGTCTGACGAGAAAATGTCTTTGAGATATTCTGCTCTGGAGGAGTACGCGGGAAATGTGCCACACAGCAGTTCACAATGTCATAAGTAGATTTACTGCACTAAATTTGCCACGTAATGTTAGTATCCCTGCATCGCTAGCACAAGAGCTTATGTTTTCTAATTGGCCTAAACCGTATTTATATATTGAAAGTCTAACCGTAAACTTTTTTCACATAACGCTAGAGTTGTTGATCTCAAAACAGTCCTTATAGCCACATTGTCATGAAAGGAACTCAGTACAGTTGCCAAAGATGTATAAAAGCTTTACACATATTGCCAGCGAAATACTACTAGAACGCAACGAAAGCTTGCCAACGAGACCTCCCGAAACTTTGGTGCTACTCGACAAAATTGGGTTATCTCGCTCAAATGGAGGCCATATTTCAGCTCTACTCCCAGCATTGTACCTATCTGTACATTGTACATTGTACCTATTGTACCACTGTCCACTGTCCACTCCTCCTAATTCACTCACTGCGATATGCTCTCTTCGAGATACAGGAGCCTACATTAGGAATATTGTCGCCCTGCAACAGGCATAATGGTACGATTACGAAAATAGTTTTCTGCACATACTGCAGATTGGTAACTTTTCATTGCGTCAGCTTATTAATTGTAATTTCTCTACTCGCACCACTACTGCATTCGAATTGAAGTTTCAAATGTCGGTTATTGCTTGTATTCGCTACCTTGACTTTCTACATAGCCTTGCCGTTAAAATTTGTCCTCTAAACCTATTTCAGCCGATTGTTATGTCCACAAGTCAATAAACCGCAAAAACGAAACAGAAGTTCCCATATATAGTGCGCAGTAAGTTTTACTTGTACTTTCTCTACCCAGTGGATCGTGTTGTATTGCAACCAAAATTCCAGACAGAGATTTCCGGAATAAAAAGCACTTTTAGAAAAAATACCGTGTGTGTGTGTGTGTGTGTGTGTGTGTGTGTGTGTGTGTGTGTGTGTGTGTGTGTGTGTGTGTGGGTGTGTGGGTGTGTGCGTGTGCGCGCGCGTGTGTGCGTGTGTGAGAGAGAGAGAAAACAGCATAGACCAGAAATGAATGTCCCAAAAATGACCACTTGGCTCAGCGTGATCGAAGGATACGATACAAGTTTTTGATCAAATCGATGTGAGAGGATGAACGTTCACATTTCACCAATAAACCCACATCGAGCTATCTACATTACAAACGGGCTTCAAACTGTTTAGCTTTAAGTTACCCAAAATTCATTCAGAATGAAGAGTACTTAGAGGCTATCCCCAGAATATTCAAGATATATTTTTCAGTTGTCATAGGATATCTTTTGATCAACATTGTTAGATGTGTTTTTGAGAAAATCAAATATTTCCAAATATTACCGTATAAAGGGTAGTTTGGGGTTGGCAGGAATTTTTTAAAGATCTTTGTGTCGCGTCCTTAGAGGATGCTGAACTTAAATATCAAATTTTCTAGTTAACCGACTTTTCATTATTGAGCAGATAGTCACATTGCACATAGATGCATAAGCGAGTTTGCCTTTGTCTAAAAATATTTTTGGGACATTTAAGACTATTTCCAGTGAAATCCTAGTATCAAACTTTTGGTACTGCAATGGTGCTTTACCTGCAATGTACGTGGTAGAAAAAGTGAAAATCAAACACAGACCAATTTTGCTAATCATCGTTTGACTTGACCTAGACTGCAGAAATATGACTTTAAAAATACTATAATTCAATAATTATGCGTTTCATAATAAGCAATTGTGTATAACTTAGAAACACAGTAACCTTACCAAAAAATATGTGCTTCATAATAAGAATGTTAGTCCTAGTGATTAGAGCTTGCTTTGAATGTTTATCTAATCTATTGTGACAAAATCAGTCCGGTTACACATTATTGTCCTCTAAAACTTTATCACAAAAACGTGGTTCTCTTCTCCTCGTTGACACAGTCTAAAGTCTTTCGTGTTATCACAACTCACAGATTTTACTTCTCGTAATCCTGAGTCAGTCCTTTCAGTATCTTTCTTCACTTTATCTGTCTCTCGTACAGTAAGACGACAGGATCACTCGACGTTACTCGTTAACTCTGCTCACGGCGCACTGACACACTGACCGACTCATGCCTGTAACCGTCAACTCTCAACTCTGCCGTTTTCTCGCCTCCTTATATAGAGGATATGACGTCACACTGACCTTTCTCGGCTTCTACGCACACGCTGGCCATCACGTAGCCAGATCTTTCTCGAGATTTCTGGAGAAAGCTCCTTTCTGTAGCCGCTTGCATTGTTGTTAGTTACGTACACACAAAGCCCTGCTCGTTGACCCAATATGTGGTGAACTACCTTTGTTGTGCGCCGAGCCCAGCATCACACTATTTTAATGCTCACGTGGCTCTTTTACCTAATCATGACTGAATGTAATGCTAATTAGCTAATGTTTTGGAGTTGATACATATATCCTATTTTGACTTATAACTTAAATGTGTCTATATAAAACCTACAATTTTATGGCTCGTTGTCACTCGTCAACGCTATAGAGATTTATAGGATCAATAGCATTTAACGAATCAACAAAGCTTTGCAACCACAGCTCGTGGGATTCGTTACGCGGATCACCAAAAGGTCTGTCATGTTTGCATGTCATTTTGTTTAAGTTTAGCCCTAAACGAGTCTACATAAAATAGCTTAATCATTATTAAACTCTACAGCAAGAGCTTTTGCCACGTTGGACTATTAATTTATGCAGTTTTGACGCTGACAAGATAACCTTTGTGGCTTGTGAAGGCAGATAAGAATCAGCTGCCATAATGTACGTGACCTCATAAAGTGAATTCATCGCCATCAAAAGCTACATTAACCTTTTTTATCTTCCTCTTGCTCGCTCTCCATCTCTGAGTCGTAATTTCCTGTAATTTGCTTGCACTTGCTGCAAGCATTGGAAACGTCGTTAACTGCCAACCACCTGCACGATCGATATCTCTCATGTCGTCCTGGGTCTGTGGCATTTAATGCCAGCTTTTCAAACGAAACTTCTCCACTGACAAAAGGCACCACATCAAAAAGCAACTTGTGGAATATGCATTCTCTTTGAAGACGACGTCTATGCAGTTCTGCTACGATTTCAAATGCATTACAACGATTGTAAACATCTCTTCGTTGCTCATGTAATGGTATTTGAAAATAATTGCTTTAATAAAGATTTTTTTTTAATACTACGATATACCGATCGGGCGAAATGGCTCAGATAGTAGGGATTGGGACTCGCATCCATGAGAACCGGGGTTCCATTACCAGTGATCGAGCAATTTGATCAAAGCTATTTTCGCAGTGCTCCTTCCTCGCTGGGTTGGTTACTTTCCTCTCCGCGACTTCATATCTCCGTTTCACGTCACCATCATTCAATCCAATCTATCCGGGTTGGAAGGAGCGTCTGTGCGGCTTCTGCTTGATGGAATTTGCCTTCTAATAGCTGTTCTCGGCGTAGGGGTGGTGTTGTGGTCGCCTGACCCCGCAGGGGAGCGGTGTTAAAGCACGTGAGAACGGTAGCTACATGAAGACACCTGACGCCAGGATGAAGGGGTTTCATCCACGTGGGACCAACACTGTCCATTCGCATCCCCTGCCCAGATTCAGGTACACTCCTGGGCATTGCAATCTCCTCTCTCGCTTCCTATGTTTGACTACAGGCTTACTGTAGTAGTCTCTACCTTACGCTATTCTGCCATCGTACATACGTAAAAATATAAAATATATGTCAAAATATTATCAACTACTTCCATAAAACGGATTTAGAACACTGATATAAATTAAGGAGAAATTAAAATTCCTATCTCGTCAATACTATATTTTGCAAATTGTAAAATGTTTACAAAATACTAATGTGTGAGGTCTTCGTGCGAAACCGGTTCAATTCCCATCGACTGCTCACTTTGCTCTTGGGCTTTTCTTGATTTTCTCTGGTCACAATTCAGTGTTAGGAAGGGTTTCGCGTCTTTCGCGATTTCCTTTCCATTATTTTCCTTCTCAGTTTCAGGTCTGATTATGGCACGTGGCTGTGTCGGACAGGTGGTCAGCATACTTGCACGGGAGAAAGAATATTGTCCGTGGACACAAGAGGATTGTTTGGTTGGACCTTCTCTGGACAGCTGCTGTGTTGAAATGAGTCTTCAAGCCAGGAGTTGTTGGGGACTTCCACGCTTCTGTGTGATACCAGTAGCATCCTGTGGTTCCTTCACCTCATCCCTTCCTTTAATAGTCTGAAAGCCAATATTCATCCCACGTAGGTTGCCATCGGCGAAGTGTTCCCTTCGTTCTATGTCCTATACTAAATGTCCCGTTACCTTTAACATATTACTGAATTTTGTGAAAATGTAGATTCATATGTTCTAAGTTCACTGATCTACTTTGACGTAATAATAATATTTATTAAGGCATCAAGGATATTATTTCCCTAATTATACGAATGTTTACTATATTTTGTAACTAATTATTTTGATAAAATGGGACCCAAACAAGAATCGCCATGAGTATTAAGTCATTTAGATATCTTCAGCAGCTTTGAGATATGGGTCGATTTAGATATATCAGAAAATGCAATTTACAAAAAAGTAAAGAAAAAGGAAGTTGTGAAGGTAAAAATAGAGAAAAACTTTGTAAAGAAACAAGCCACAATATTTGGACACACAGCAGCAGAAATGTTTTCAGTGTTAGAAATTTACGAAGCAGAATTTTCTCTAATATATGAACTAAAATTTATTTACTCATTGCAAAACTTTCATAAATTATGTTTTTCCATAAAGGGGTGCAGAATTTATAATTCTAATGCAGCTTCAAAATGGCAGGTGCAGTACTTTTTTTAAAAATGTATTTAAAATGAAGTTACTGAATATACGATGACAATATACCAATTTATCAAATTAAACTGAATTTTCTATTTATAAGACTGCGCAAAAGACTAAATGTTCCATGTTTTGGCAATTTTCGCCATTTAAATTCTCCTTATATGTTGTGGTCGTTAATGTTTTGAGATGCAACCTTTTGTATATACGCGCTTTCAATGAATATATAAATTTGATAGAGCTTTTAACCTGAACCACTTTTACTAGAAATTTAAGGTCACGGCACTCACTGGAATAATATTTTTATAACACTACATGTGGGCTGGAAATTGTTTATTACATGTATATTAAGCGGGGGGTTTATGTCGGAAAATGTAAGGCAGATTATTCGAATGATTTGGAAATAGATTCTGCAGAACCAGAAGAAATTTTGTAGGTAGCGGAAAGATTAAGATTGGTATTTATACCAAAAGGTCTCCCTTTCTTAAATATTTTACTATTTTATTCCCTATGTATCTATAACAAAACATATAGTGTAGCTAGTTACGAGTATTTCAGAAACGGTCTATCTTGTTTAAAATTAAGTAGATAGAAAAATGCACCTTCGTTACTTCTTATAGCCACTGATTAACGATAGTCATGTGAAAGTAATGCATCATATTTTTTATATTCACCTTACACTTCTTCTTCTTTCCCTGATTACCCTCCCCTTACACCACCTAGGACTTACAAGCCAGCCTAGGGTCAGACGCCTGCCGGGGAGCACAGGGATCTCTGGCCCAGGCAGAGTGAAGATCTTGAAGCAAGTGGTCAGCCAAGCAGCAGGTATGATAGTGATAGTGAGGAAGAGAATGATATTAAATGCAGGCGAAATGGATGATTGGAAGCAGTTGATGAAATGAATGGTGGGAGAAACCGGAGAACCCAGAGAAAGCACGTGTTCTGAATGTGCC
This sequence comes from Tenodera sinensis, assembly GCA_030765045.1. NCBI lineage: Eukaryota > Metazoa > Arthropoda > Insecta > Mantodea > Mantidae > Tenodera > Tenodera sinensis. The sequence goes on along the minus strand of CM060961.1, from coordinate 119,879,307 downwards.
CAGAAAAATCTGATGTGTTGCACTCGCATAACTTTCTCTACTCTTGTACTAGCCATTCTTACAAACTCTTATACCTATATCTTCTTAGTGTTGATTGAGATAAACATTATATTATTGCTTATTTCCTTGTAGGTACAAGGGGAATATTAGAATACAGTAGGCTTTGAGCGGTAGTCAAATATTTTAAAGCTTTGAGATCCCGTTTTCTTCGGACGCTTAACATATAAAAAAATGAACAAGGATGTTCCATTTCACGAATGTTTTGACACAAATAACAAGGAATATCTCCGAAATGGTTCACTCTACAAAAATATTTTTTCACACAAATTGTGTGTTTTAGCGAGATTTACGATTTACGAAGTATTCAAAAATCATCCAAAGTAAAGAAGACTACATAGGCTATAGCCAGAAAATTCAAAATATACATTTCATTTGTCATACAAATATCTCAACCATATGATATTTTAATCAAAATCGTTGTGATTTTCAAGAAATCAAAATTTTCGGAAAATTTTCCATGTAAAGGGTAGTTTAGGGTGGGGCTATTTTCTTCAAAATCTTCGTGCCGCATACTTGAAAGACATTAAACTTAAATACCAACTTTTGTTTTTAAGCGACTTTTCGTTTTTGAGTTATTATGTCCACAGACTGAAAGACGACACACAGACACCCACACACCCACACCCACACCCACACCCACACCCACACCCACACCCACACCCACACACACACACACACACACACACACGGACCTTTTCTAAAAGTGCTTTTTTAATTCAGGGGGTCTCAAAACGTATATTTCCGGTGAAATCTGACATAGAATTTTTGGGTGGAATACAATACTTCCTTCTACTTACCAGTAGAGAAAGTAAAAAGGACATTTAAAATTGGAATGCCGTTAATGTCTGTATTCAGTTTTAAGTTTTTAATATATTTAGTATGAATTTAGTAGTACAATCAGTATTAGTCAATGTTTTATAGGAAGGTAGTCAATTTGTACTAGATACCAGTAGAGCTAGGTCGCTACCGGTTTCCGGCGGCAACTTAGAAATTTAGAATTAGTAACTGTAAAATTAATGTATAAATAATTAATAAACAATAGTAATAAAATATACGTTTTGTGTTAAGTGTTGATATTGTATGTGAAAAATTGTATTAGAATTTAATTATTTATGCTTTTATTTAAATTGTGTGTGTATATATGTATATGTGTGTGTTTTTTAAATTATATTTTAATCTCTGCTTTTAGTTTATAATTTATAAATTGTAAATGTTGTTATTTAATGTTAAATAACGTATGTTTTGTGTTCAGTGTTGCTATATTTTGGAATTACTTATATATTGTATACTTTTATTTTATTTCTATTGTATAAATTATAAATGTTGCAATGTAGTTGTTTAGGAGTTGCTAATCAAAACTCGAAATTAGAAAACAGGGTGTATACACAGATTTGTAATTTATTTTGTATTCAGGAATATTGAAACGGCTGCATAGGTTCTTAAATCTGTCTATATTAGTAAATTAAACACAGTAAAAGAAGCGTAAAGTATAACAGAAAGAGCTAATGAGAATTTTGCATTTAGTCCAGAATTTTAGCTAATTTGAGAGGTGCATTTCGTCCTCAAATACTACTGCCAATGCGGAGTAGTCTAATTAAGGCCCAGTGCAGTTGCATTCACAAGCCGTAGCTTTTCTTGTTCACGCGACGTTAATTTTGCTTTGTTGCGTAAGTAAAGATGTAAAATGCATGAACCCTTAGGATTACCAGCACTTACTGCAGCATTGTGATGCAGACGGCGTAATTCGTCAGGTAATAAAGCACGTAGGATATGGAGTATGTTACCCCAGGGACACATCTAATGTCTTCTACTTTTCTCTTTAAATAAAATGTGAATGTTTCCCACAGTCGTTAAAAGCATCCAACTTAATTAACTTAAACAATAGGTATCTGGAGATCCCTTGTACTTCTTGTGCATACTTAGCACTGTTCTTCTTACCTAGAAAGATGGCTCCGCAGTAACGACGAGGTTCTGGGTTCGATTTCCGGTGACGGCACATTCTAACCATGGTTTTTTCATGTTCGCAGTAGGCTAAGCTGGTGCGATTCCTTTCTACACCACTTTCCCGTCCACAATTTCGTGTACCCATTATTTTCTTCATCATCATCATCTGTTTCAAGATGTTGAAGGACCAGGCGACGGTGTCAGCTTGTTACGGTTGGGCGGTAGTTGTGCGCTTAGTGGGGGTTTCTCCCTGGCATCTGTGACGACTTCGCTTACGGCAGGCATCGGCAAACATGTACTCAATGAGGTATCAATATGACGTCTCAACATGCAACCCGCAATGCACATGACGTAATGTAGAACAGGGAATAACATCGACCTTCGTTCAGAGTCAGTGCTGGACTCGCTCGCTACAGAGTACAATAAGGAATAGTACACATACTTGAATCCAGCTATTTTGGTCTACGATACTTTAGGTAGGCCTAGATATTCGAGCAATATATTTAAATTCACTTCTATTTGCAATGTGCCAAAAAATCTAGTGATATATCATAAGTAGCCACTCTCAGTATAGCACGCAAATTATCTGTTAATCGCGATACAAGATTTTTTTTAGATTCATTTTCTTTTCTTCTACATATTTCTTAAATGCTTGAAATAATTTTGACCCTGTTGTATGTCCCCTAAGTGGAATGACTTCAAGCATATATTCTTGTATCGAGAGGTTGTTAGTAACTCCACGAGTGAAAATTATCAATTGTGCTGTGTTAACGTTATAAGTGCTTTCATCCAACGCAAGAGAAACGGCTATAAATTCATGGACCTCAGTTTGTAGTCTTTTTTCGGTTATTTCTGCTACTTTATGTATCCTTTTCCGTATGGTTCGTGGTGATAATACAATATTACTAAACACATCTTATTGTTCAGGGCAAATTCTGTTGGCAACTTTACTCTCACACTTTTTGTGAAACACCAATCACTAAACGCCTCAGTGACTGAGCAATCTCCAAAGAAACATCATAGCTGGCGTAAAGTTGTATATCAGTTATAATATTTAAGTTAATATTAGGTGTATTATCTGAATATTGCTCTTTGAGCTGTTGCACTTGGTTAGTTCAAACTAGACCTTAAAAAATAATATTAATAAAGGACACTACGTCAGTGTTATGCTACTTAAATCGTGGTGTAAATTTATGAATACATACTTGTCTATAATTGTATGATTATCTTATGACATGTATCATAATGCCGCTTGATGTTCCATTGATGAGTGCCTTTTTGAAATTTGGAGCACAAGAAACACCTTACGTTCCTTACTTGATGAGAGAAGAAAACATCAAAGTGCTATTCTAGATATCCAATTTCATAGACCAGGAATAATTAGATGCATTCTAATTCTATGAATATACTAAGACTTTAAGTTAAATGAACTAATATCCTTCAAAGTTATAAATAAAGAAGTTTATCTTTAAGTCTCAGTGTTAAATTACACTTTGACAGACATGTTTAGTAGTGCAGGTAAATACGACAGGACAGTTCGCCCGTGATCGGTGTATATGCAGTGCCAGTTAAGGCTGCGAGGGAGGGGGAGACAGAGTAAGCGCTGCCCCTGATACCTCATAGTTGCGAGGCCTCATTGAGTACATGTTTGCCGATGCCTAGCTTACGGGCCTCCTATGTAATCTAGATAGACTCGAACGACTTTGGATGCATTCAATCTGGAATCGCCAGCTACCCCGTCAATGGTTGTGCACATCGTCGCCCGGATATGATCACCCTTCGGGTCTCTCCCTCTTCCTTCCCTCCTAGAGTTTGCATTTGAAGCACAAAGGGCCACAATGGCATAAGTGCAATGCTCTGCCCCGATTTCAAGGATCTCTCCGTGATATGCAGATTTTATCTTTGCCCTTTACTCTTTTAGTTTCTTAAAACTGATGTTGATAACAGAAGCATTCATAAGCCGTTCTGCAGAAATCTGTATGGTGAATTTGCTGTGTTTTATCTGCCGTTTAACTTTGGTAGATAGTTGAAGATTGTATTCCTCCAAAAATCGATACTAAAATTTCATTTTTGAGATCTTCTGACACCTTGAAAATCGTTGTTATTAAAAGGTTAAGAGTATTAGTCTGTGAAAAGCGTAACTCGATATCAAAATATTGGAAAAGTGTCAAGTATATTTACGTACGCTGCAGACACAAAACACTGAAACGGAAAACACACTTTGACTAGCCTTAACCACAAACCATTATTCGAACGACCCAGGAAAGAATTGAAAATGTAAGAGAGGAACAGACTTCTATGTTAACCTGGTTGAAAGAACAGAAGCAGCTTTACTTTCACTAATATGTATTTAATAAACACGGAATGTATATTATTCCAATCAGAACTTCGGTGTTATTACTGAAGAAATACAATTTGTGAAACCCCTGAAGCATAACAAATAATTCTGTATGTGTGTGTTTATTTTTCCTTTGCTTTTTTTTGTAACTTTTATTTATGGACGCTCTTTAACTGCTATGCGTATCTCGCGTTCATTCTGAACTGAAAGACCGCTTAAGTTTGCTCAGAGACGTCTTTATTGGGCTTGAGGTTCTTTTCATGCCGTAAATCTGTATGGGACCACCGGCTTACTTCCCTTCCGAAGGAAGTCATGCTAAAGAATTTTGCGACCGAAAAAAGTCCGCCGCCTCCTCCCGAACCTCTGGAACCCGAGACCACGGAGGACAACACGTACGAGTCTCTCTCTCTCTGTCTCTCTCTCTGTGTTTGTGTTTGAAAAACAACTCATAAAAGAAAAGTCGACATTTAAGTTCAACATCTTCAAACGGTAAAAATCAACATTTTGCATGTAAAGGATATTTTTGGGTAGGGCGATTTTTTTTGAAAACCTTCCAGGCGCATCCTTGGAAGATGAATTTGAATACCGAGTTTGGTATATTACTGAGTTTTCCTACTTAAATGATCCAGCTCACACACAAACACACACGCGCGCGCGTTCTTAGTGCACATAAACAAGTGCTCTTGAATTTTTGGATGAAATGCAAGAGCTTCTCTAACTGTTATGTATGTGGTAGAAAAGGAAAGAAAATGCCTATTAAAAGATTAAATCAGTAACGGCGGTTATCTCAGAAATGACTAGTGTCAAAAATTGATATTTAAAATAAGGCATGTATTTTAAAGAGATATACACATTTTGTGTAGTAAGTTTTTGTTTGTCTCTCAGGATTTATCAGCTATAGAAAATTACACAGGTACACATTGTTTTGCAAATGAGAGAGCTTCAAAGGCTTTTGCCACATTTTGTGTATATATATTTTAACATTCAAGTATGTGAAATATATGGTATTTTATACAAATTATTATAAGCATTTTTGAGAAAATCGAAAGTTTCAAAAAAATATTTCATGTAAAGGATAGATTTAGGGTGACGGATTTCTATAAGCTCTCTTGTCGCATCTTACGTAAGTGCTAAATGTACATCAGTGATACAGGGTTCGGCACAGGAGAAAAAGACGGACGGGTCTAAGCTATTTCACAGACATGGGGGCAAAGACGATCAGGGTTAGGCTGCCTCACGTGACTGCTGTGTACGTGACTGACAACAGTCGAGTCGGCAGAAGCAAGATTCGGTATTATTCGGTCACCGTATCAGTGAGTGCAAGACAGCTATGTGTGCGTGTCATCGTGTTGGTACGTCATAAGAAGATTCATCGAGTACCGCGAGGTATCACATCGTCGTAATTAGTGTATGGGAGATATAGGAAGTGAAGAAAGACACTAAAAGGACTGAGCTAGGACTGAAGTAAAATTTGTAACTTTGACTTGTGATAGAACTAAAGGCTGTAGACTGTGTTGAGGGAAAAAAAACTGTGTATTTGTGATAAAATTTCAGAAGTCAATAAAGTGATAGAAAAGTAACCGAATTGATTTTATTTTGTCATAATTTACAATTTCCGTTTTGAATTATGTTTTGATACACCCACATGATCATTCTAAACTGATATCCATATTGAACTTTTGGGTGGAATGCAAAGCAGCGTTTGTAAGTAATAATTATTAAAGAAAATCATGTTCAAGTAACGTCAGAATTTTTTAGTGATTTCTGTTTCAGATGTACACTTTTGGTTACTTCCATTGGCAGAGTTGAGTATTACATTACGTGAACTGTGGTAAAAGGAACCACATATGTGAGTTATGGGCTTATGGTTTCGAAGAGACAAATTAATTATCTAATGCATGAGGTAGTTCACAAACATGAACCATTGTTCCATGAAAAATCTCATAAAGATAAAATATGGGGTGCTTAAAATTACGAAATTTGAAAGCGATATAGAATCACAATGGAATTGAAAACATTGTGTAGTGACATAACCTGAAGTGCTTTATCTTCCTGCTGTATTACATTCTAGCATGACCATGACCGATATTTATTACGGAATAGGTTTGTTTTACATTCAATCGATGTTCTCATGGAAAGTGACCAATTTTAGAAATCCAGTCACGCAAGGGAAGCACGAGTGACCCACAAGAGAATTTATCATCGTCACCATTCTTCTGTCTACAATGGAGCAGATAATGCTTTGTAAGATGGGGAAACCAAAGGAAAGTGCTTCTGAAGCAACAGCTATCCTTAGCATTCAGTTGTTGCAAAGTTTTTCATGATATGCTAATGGTTTCGGCTATCAATATCTCTGATAATCATAAACCGAGTATTCTTCATAGTTTAAAGCATATAAGTGTATTTGTTATTTGAGATCTCTTAATGTTTACAAATAAGCAAGCGACTCCAATTATTCGATCTTGTAGGAAACTGAGGTTTGTAAATATTGAGACTTTTCACTGTCACTTCCCATATCGCTTCACTGGTGTGTTCTAATTCAGTTTTCTCTGTCACTTTACCAGTCTTCGTGACGTAGCCACGTAATGAAATACGGGTGAAGCAATCTCTTCTTTGGGCGATTCACTCGCTGGGAATTGAACACATTCCGCCTCTAATCTCTCGCGGAAGCAGCGCTTGCTGTACGTCAAAAATGTCTTCACAAACTAATAGAAGCGCACCTGATTTCGCATTCACCAACTCAATTAACTCGCTTAACCGTGTACATTCTGGGTTATATAACGGGTGGACGTTTCCACATACTATTCTAAAATGTTCTGGAAGCGGGGGAACGGGAACGGGAACTTTCAGAAGATTTTTTTAGTATCTGTCTCGATAGAAGTTAAGGCCTTTATGCTAGCAAGAGCAGTACATACACCTCCATTTATCTAACTGCCCCAGGCTAATCTCCCGATAAGTTTCATCCCTATTTGGACATTCAATGACACCCTTTTTCATCATCTAATTTATAGTTTTATTTCCTTTATTTGCAAAAAAAAAAAAAAAAAAAAAAAAAATGGAACCATGTGTTGGAATAAACTTTTTATAGAGCACTCAAAGTATGCTTAAAATAATTCTGATGCTATACACTCACACGTCTTTCTCTACCCGTTACAGCTTTACATAATGTTATTTATTATAATATTCGCATTATCAGCTATTTTTCTATTCATATTATGTTAATTGTAATACAATTTTGAAATAAATACTTTCAAAGGAGTCGGCATGGACTTGGTTCCATGTATATTACGGAAAATAAAGTATAACTTTAATGTTCTTTTACCAGTGGACTCTTGGAGAAAAAATTAGAACCGATTAAGGTGTTGTATAATTGTTGCATTATAGTACAACCAGAAAAAATTAAACACGTATAAGCAAACATTTTGAGACATCCGCTACAAAACAGTATATGACACAAATAGTGTTTTCCAACGAGTTCTAAACGTTTTGTTTATAAACTTGTATGCATCCTTTATGTTAATTACGGACCCAAATGACCAAGCTGTCGACGGGCCCTTAAACACCACTCACCCACTCACTCACCCACTCACCCACTCACTCACTCACTCACTCACTCACTCACTCTCACTCACTCACTCACTCACTCACTCGTGTTTTACCATTTACCAAATTTTACACAATGTTCCCAAGTTCTCGTCCACTTCTCGAACTTATATCTTGTACTTGTTCACGCTATGCCAATAATGTTCATATGTTTCGGAAGTTTCGAGGGTGGTACCAATTTTGATCAGTTACGAGTTGTAAACTATAGTACGTACCAAAGATATGCAGTTCTGCAGTCAAGAGTGAGATTCAAACTCGGAACTTCTTGGTTAGAAACTCTGCGACCCAACCACAGTGGAAGTTATGTAGGTCAAAGCAGATACGTGAAAGCTAACCTTCAGATGTCTGATTTAGAACGTAAGATAGTTTATGATTAGATTATATTTATGATTATATTTACTTTTATTGTTACCATTACTACTTTAATTTTGTCATTATTTATGGTTGTGCTGTAATGTATTACCCAATATTACATAATATATCGTATAGATCGATGTAACAAACTAATTTTATTGTAACAAATTCACTTGCCTTGTACGTGCTAGCAATATCAAAACGGGAGAAGGTAGAACCACACGAAACATTCAATGCCATAGGTGGGGTTTAAACCACAGACCCTCATCTTGTCTGGTTGCTCTAACCACTGAGATTCCATGGCAACATGCCGGCACAGTATTAAATTCTCCAACCGACTTGCTTTTTGCCGGTTAATCACAAGGAGGTTTCAAATTCGTATGAGATAATATACCGGGTGGAAGGGAACGTATTACATTCCGCCCAATGTGTGCCTCATAGAGGCATTACAAACAAAGAAGTCGAATGGCATTTTGTTCTTTGATCAGGCGTTTCGAAAAAAAATGGTTTTTGTTCCAAATTGGAGCGTAATTCTACAAGAATGTAAGAAGGTAATAGTTTGTTACTTATAAGATATATAGATTAACTAATTTCTGACATAGCTTCGGTAGTAATTATGGGACATCACACAGGGTTTCGAAATAATTAATCACTGAAAAGAATTGAAGGAATACTCCGAGCAACTTTTTCAGACGTGAAGTAACTCGACAATGTTGCGTTGAGGTTGGTCAGGGAATTAAACCGGTTTCTGGATGTAAACACGTTGGTCGCTTGTGGGGTTGTCTTATGTTTTGGAGCTAGCGCTTCTGATTGACCTACACTCGTACAGTAAACTTGGAAGGACACTGCAAGTTATTTGTTTACGTCCATGAAACACCACGCTGCGGTGATTGTTTATGTGCTGACCTAGTGAAAATAACACCAACAATCTGCAGTGTTGTCAGCTTGTTTTCGACAAAACTAAAATATCTCCATAGGAAATGGTCATAGAGAAAAACATAAGATACCAAATGTGTTCCAAATACCGAGATCTATCAGTAGTTTAACTTAATAAGCCGCAGGCTTCATAGTGAAACAACTATTAGGTCACTCAATGGAATTAATTGTATTTAAGTTTGGTATTTAACCAACATTTTGCTTCTGAGTTATGCTGGTCAGTGAAAGTTACACACAGATACCACAAGGACCTTTGTCTAAATGTGTTTTTTGGGGGAGAGAATTTTAAATATTTTTATCTCCCATTTATGGAGAATGCTAAATGTAAAAATACAATTTTGTATTGTGTAATTTTTTGGCGATTTCGTCGTTAATTCGTAAGAAATCATAGCCTCGTTTCATACCTTCAGGCCAGGGGTGAAATAGAATGCCGGGTTTAGTTTTCGAAGTTGGCCATTCTGCGTGATAGGCTTTTGATTTTTTCTGCTGGCTGCATTTGGCTGCCGAGTGAGGTAGTGGCTCTTGGCCTGGCGAGGTGTGCGTTACATATGCTGTATGAGAGGTACTTTGTGAATGTCCAAGAAGGCACGCGAGAGAGAAACGGTGTGTAGTGGGTGATTCAGTTTTGTTTGTTGGAAACCGCTTTCGGGATATCGCTCTAACTGAAAGATGTGACGACTTCGATCATACTATCAGCAGCCTTTCTTACAAGGTAAGATTATGTGACCAGGCTCACATTCTTATAATTGAGCTGATTAATTAGGTACTTAATTTTGATGGGAGTTGATCGCGAGATTAGTTTTCAGGAACACCTGATATTTTAAATTATTTTTTATGGTTGCGACAATCTTTTGCTATTTTAGTGAGGGCTAGAGTTCACAGTAAGCAGAATCCAACTAGTGTGTAAGAAGAAGGTTCAAATGGGACTGTTGGCAGACGTCTCTCTGTATGAGACGACCTAGCATTGATTGCATCCATTTGGGGAAGTTTATGCAATAGCGGCTGAAGCATGAATGTCCTGGTAGAGCCAGCATTACTTCTCCAATTTGTTAAACATTGATGTCTTTCAACAACCAGGCAGGGGATATACAACGGTGAATGAAAGACGGTTGAAATAATGCTCAGTTATTAGTACAATATATGCACCACCACAACTAGTAATGACTTGTGTAAATGTCCTATTTAGTGACACTCTTACCTTATGTGCAAATAAAAAGCAAGTCTTCCTATGTATTTCACCTTGCTTTCCAACCATAATGTAGAAAATCAACTGCTTAGTAAAACATTATTCGTGTTAGTTAAATACACAAAATATATTGCAGTACTCGTTATTCAACAGTTTTCGTAGCAGAAGTAGAGTTGTTTTAATTATCGTCTGGTGGTAATGCTATTAGAATATAATAATTTATGTTTAAGTAGGACAAATGGGAAATAGATGATAAATGTGGTATAACAAAATACAATTTTCCACTAAAATTTCATTGCGTCTTGAATAGTAAGCCTGGCTGCATTCGGAATATGCAAAGAATTTAAAATACGTATTTACTCTCATTATAAAGGTAGTGCAGTGGCCCCCGGAGCCCCTCTTGTATGACGGTGGTTAAGAGCATAAGTAGGTATACATCACGTGCTACAAGTGTTAGTTGGAGATGATACATTAGTTGTATCAGGCTTCACGTGCACTGGCAATCACAAGTTAGTTCTCGGACTCCAGTTTGGAAGTGGTGTTGAATTGAGCTGAGTTAGGGCTTCTGACACAGTTAAATGAGCCCAAGGTAATGATCGTAATTTTGTTAAACAACTTGCAGACAATACTCGATTTAAGGTTATGTGTTGCACAGAAATGATAACACTTGGAAATGTATTCTTTGCATCTACTGATTCCATGGCACTTACTGGTTGCATTTACTGAGTACATTTCAATAATTCTTATGCAGGTGTTCTGTAGAAATACTGGTACTTACAAATCTTCATTGCAACTAACAATTACATTTCAGTTACACTTGCTGATTGTGTTTACCTCGATAGTTATTTAGCCAGAGAAATTGAAGGTCTTGAAGGAGACGGTGGTTAAAAGACGGTGTGCAGACGCTAATTAAAAGCGTGTTCTTGACAACCAACGGTTTCATATAATGTTTTGCACTTACTGATTGCATTTACAATTAATACCTTCCAGCAATTATTTTGGCAGTTAACTTGTAAATATTCAAGCATAGGTAGGGTGGAATTACTTTCCCATCCTATTTAACAGAGGTTAGCACAAAATTACTCATTTGCATTTAGTGAATACATTTCAATAATTACTTTGGGTAAATGTTTACAAAATCGGCCGCTCGAGAAAACTAATGAAACATAGTGCAATGGATGCAGTTTTTATTGCTGATTACGATTTTGAAAGTTTTATTTTGCGCTCAAGCTTCGTTTTTTATTTATGAGAAAATTTCGTACCTGCAATGCAGTGGTTTTATTTCGCTTATGCGGCGGATATTTAGCAAATAAATTTGTATAAACGAGTATAATATATGCTAGAATAATTGATTAATGTATTTACGTTGAAATTATTGCATAAATATTGCCCAAATTGTAAATATTTCGATAACACAGGGCTCTGTCAACCCACTCATATACACACACTAACCTAGCCTAACACGGGCAAAATTTCGATAACATAGGACCCTGTTACCACACTCAGATATATACACTAACCTATCCTAATACGGCCAAAATTTCGATAACACAGGACCCTGTTACCCCAATCATATACACACACTAACCTAACCTAACACGGGCAAAACGAAAACGAAGCTTGACCGACAAATAAAACCTTCAAAATCGTAATCAGCAATCACAATTTCAACGTAAATACATTAATCAGTCATTTCAGCATATATTATACTCGTTTATAAACATTTACTAAATATCTGCTGCATAAGCAAAATAAACCCGCTGCATCGTACGTACATAATTTGCTCATAAATAAAAAACGAAGCTTCAGCGCACAATACGATTCTCGAGCGGCCAAATCTGTAAACAATTACCTTATTTTGCTTAAAGAACGTGGGAATAATCAAAGATAACTATTGTGTAATTAGTTTGCTATATTAATACATATTCATAGTATTAAATTAGTTCTTTTGACTCGCTAATTAAATTTCAATAATTATTTGTTTAATCAACTTTGAAATACCCATTGACAACTGGTGTAACTACTGTTCCATGCTAATTAACACAGATTACTAGTATTATAATTGCTTTATTCAGCTAATGCATTTGGAAATACTCAATGATAACTGGTGTAACAATTATTCCATGCTAATTAACACAGATTACTGGCATTATAATTGCTTTCTTTGGCTAATGAATTTGGAAATACTTAGTGATAACTGGTGTAACTATTATTCCATGCTAATTAACACAGATTACTGGCATTATAATTGCTTTCTTTGGCTAATGAATTTGGAAATACTCAATTATAACTGGTGTAACTATTATTCCATGGTAATTAACACAGATTGCTAGTATTATAATTGCTTTCTTTGGCTAATGAATTTGGAAACACTCAGTGATAACTGTTGTAACTACTGTTCTATGTTAATTAGCACAGATTACTTGTATTATAATTGCTTTCTTTTGCTAATGAATTTGGAAATACTCAGTGATAACTGGTGTAACAATTATTCCATGCTAATTAACACAGATTACTGGCATTATAATTGCTTTCTTTTGCTAATGAATTTGGAAATCCTCAGTGATAACTGGTGTAACTATTATTCCATGGTAATTAACACAGATTACTGGCATTATAATTGCTTTCTTTTGCTAATGAATTTGGAAATACTCAATTATAACTGGTGTAACTATTATTCCATGGTAATTAACACAGATTGCTAGTATTATAATTGCTTTCTTTGGCTAATGAATTTGGAAACACTCAGTGATAACTGTTGTAACTACTGTTCTATGTTAATTAGCACAGATTACTCGTAATATAATTGCTTTCTTTGGCTAATGAATTTGGAAACACTCAGTGACAACTGTTGTAACTACTGTTCTATGTTAATTAGCACAGATTACTTGTATTATAATTGCTTTCTTTGGCTAATGAATTTGGAAACACTCAGTGATAACTGTTGTAACTACTGTTCTATGTTAATTAGCACAGATTACTTGTATTATAATTGCTTTCTTTGGCTAATGAATTTGGAAACACTCGGTGATAACTGGTGCAACTATTATTCCATGCTAATTAACACAGATTACTGGCATTATAATTGCTTTCTTTAGCTAATGAATTTGGAAATACTCAGTGATAACAGGTGCAACTATTATTCCATGCTAATTAACACAGATTACTGGCATTATAAATGCTTTCTTTAGCTAATGAATTTGGAAATACTCAGTGATAACAGGTGCAACTATTATTCCATGCTAATTAACACAGATTACTGGCATTATAATTGCTTTCTTTGGCTAATGAATTTGGAAATACTCAGTGATAACTGGTGTAACTACTGTTCTATGTTAACTCGTATAATTGCTTTCTTTGATTAATGAACTTGGAAATGCTCAGTGATAACTGGTGTAACTATTACTCCATTCTAATTAACACAGATGATTGACATTGTAGTTGCCGTGCTTTGACTACGTTTCAGTAATTATTTGATTTGGACTTAGGAATACTCAAGGACAAATGTTTCAACTACTCGTCCGCCCTGAGTAGCACAGATTATTGGCATTACAGTTGATTTCTTTGCGTTCATTTATTACTTTTCAAGAATCGTTTGATTAAGAACTTGGAAAGACATAACGATTTGTTAAAGGTTTGAAGGATTGTGTAGCATTTGCGACGGTATATCAGCTGAATCTCTTGTTCTTGAAATATGCAGCTAATCCAAAGATTGCGGTATTAGTGCTTGTGATACATTCGCATAGGCGAGTTGCTTTGCTTACGAGTATATCCAGCTCCTCTTGTGTGGGCGCTATGGACGCCTAGCACCCGTGCGCAGAAACGAATATTTAAGCTACTGTGGTTGGGAAGCTGTTCCGACTGGGTTAGATGACAGGGCTCCTAACACCCAAGGGAGATAGGCGCTTAGACGACGCCTTGAGGTCCTCCGGCAACAATCAAAAGCTGACAGAGGGGTAGCTAGACACGAAGTTCTTCGGATGTCCTCTCTCTCTGCTGACGTGTGTAGTGAGTGACGTATATGCTTCGTTCCACATATTCACTCCAATACCGCGTTGGGCATTTGGAAGGGGGGCTTTTTAGTAAAGTAAGTAATGGCCTTAATGGAAAACGGCAGGCAGAGCGATAGGATGGCCCCATTTCCTCACTCTAGAGTCGGCTTTGGTTCCAGATAGCTCTCGTAATATTGCTATAATGTATATGAAATTTATGATGAACACATGTTCTGAAAGGTAGTGTGTAAATTCAGAAATATATATGTAATTAGGGTGGCTATTGGCTTCGGATAAGTCAGCTAAGAGATATATTAAAATGCTGTCTCACCTACCAAGAAAAACATCAGAGTTAATCGAACTGACTGAGTAATATTAAGGTTCAGTTAGAGAAAAATGGGCTAAGTGATATATGGCTACAAAGAAACAACTTGGAACAGTGGTGTGGGAAATATGTTTACTCTAGATTGGAAGACATAAGAAAAATGTACGGTCATTTTAATCAATGCAAAAAGTGCATAAAACACAGCAAAAGCAAAAGAAGAAACTCATTTCTCCTTTAAAAAGTAAGAACATAAAGAAGTGCACAAAGATATTTAAAAGAAGTGTGCAGTTAAGTTTAGAACCATGCCTATGTCTGATCTTCCAGTTCATGAACCAAGAGATTTCAAGCTTCTCAAGTGCCTTGATCCAGAAAAGCAGATGTACTTTCTACCTTAAATGACTATTGAATCGCAACTGAAAGAAAAACTTCAAAATGCAATTTAGAAGTTATGTCGGATTTCTTTCAGGTTTGATGACGAAACATTTCATACTTGTCAAAGCTACAGAGATTCATTCTTCTCTTGTACGAAGGGTGTCATTGTACGAACCCCTTGTAACTAATATTGAGAGCGCATTTCCACGTGAAGATCTTTCCTACCATTTCTATCTACGAATTGGAGGCCACAAACGGGATATTCTGATAAAACTGTTAACATACTAATCTTTACGTTGCATTACTCCAATGTATCTTTATTAATTGCAAACTCCTTAAAATTATTCAGATTTCCATGCAAGGTTCTTGTAATAAAAGTAGTTTGGTTAATCGAAAAGAAATAAAAGTTTATTCCATTGGCTATTTCAATGTTAATGAAAGCTCAAAAAATTAATAAAGAACTTCATTCACAAAGTTTTAATAAACTTGCATATAAAGTTCATAAACACATTGTTTTGTTTCTGAATATCAAGAAATGTATCTGAAAATCGTTATTCCAGATTAGTAGTAAATGAAAACATTCTGGTGTGGACGCGTCTTCACTTTATTTGTGGTAATTTAAATATTTAAAGGTTTGCTAGTAAGCACTTTTGTTTTCTGCGTCAATCTCGGTTGGTAAATTCCATCCTACGCGTGAAGTAAAATCACTTTCGACATATGTTGACTACTACGTTTCAATAGGTAACTGAAATTTGTGTGAAAATAGTAGTATACATTCGAGATGCGCAAAGGTGAACTTGAGTTTACTCTTTGGCCTTCGTTGTTGTTAAACTTCATTCCACAAGCACTAATACAATTGTATATGTAGAAGACAATGGGTGAAAACAAGCCCCAAAAAAGTTTACGCTTTGCTCCATTTTTCATTTTGCGATAGGTGTAAAATATATGTATTGTGACGCCGGTTATCCGGCAAAGAGACGCTCAAGGGCAAGCTATCCCACAACGTGGCTTGGCGACAATGGAACGCTCAGAACAAAGATGAGCATGAGCGCGGCAGAACAGAGATTCCAGACCGTTAGAGTAACTTTCGACTACCAACTTATTTAGCAGAATTTCGAGAAAAGGTGTATTTTCCAACGAATCAGCCGGCGTTTGTCTTAGTTTGTAAAAGTAGCTGAGCGAGTCAATGTTGGGGCAGTTTTTCAGAGTTGATTTTTAAGTTAGTTCTTATGTATTGCGTACTCTGTGTTGAGAGAGTAAGTATCGTCAGAGACAGTTAATCTGAGTTGTTTATTGTGTGAAGTAGCTTTAGTGAGTGTATCGTCGGGAGCAGCCGTTTGTTAGATAGAGAATAGAACAGTGAGCAGTAGCGTGTGTCAAGGTTACGAGAGGACAAAACAGCTGAGAGTTGCAAGGTCACGACAAATTCTGGATTGAGTTAGCGGTAAAAAAAAAAGACTGTTTTTGTGGTTCAATTTTAACAGAAATAAAGAAACAGAAAAAGTAGCCGGATTTGTAATTTGTAACAGTATTTTACTTCGCAAAGTCAAATTATTTACTTGTATGAAGAATTTGAATTAGTATTATTGTTTACTGCGTACCAGGTAGTCATGTTTGTAGTCTTTCAGAAAATTGTATTTTTATGGTAAACTCTTCTGTTGAAAACCGCATTTCTTGTTTTTATATTTGTTGTCTTTTTTGTAAAGCTTCTGAAGTAAACTACTTCTTTGGTAGCAGTTCTAATTCTCTCCACCAATTATTGCAACATTTCTTAAGGTTCTACCGTATCCATTTTCGAGTCATACAAATGATTCGCCATTACATTAAGCGTTACAATTCCGCAGCTTAATGCACCTGTAATTTCCATCGCAAAAACAAAAGTGGCAACAATGCAGTGTTATCGAGATTCTACTGCGCTGAGTGTTATAATTTTACATTTCTATAAGAGTTGCTCCTGTAAGACATTCTACTTCTGTCTAAAATATACTGTAGGCGATGCAACGATTTTGCATTGAGTTGTTATGAGTCACATTTTCGAAGTAACAATTTTATTGATTTGTCAGTTTAAATTAAGAGTGCAATGCATAATAGAAATGCCAATTATACACTAGTGTTTGAGTCGTATTCAAGATATCTTCAAAATGTCATTGAAGGAAAATGTCACATTAAAAGAAGCTGCTTGCAAAATGAATGTAACGCTAACAAATGTCCTTTCGATTAAGGATACGGATATAAACTAGCGAGTACTTTTATGTTAGGAATTGTGTAAAAACCAATAATTGCTTCTCCAGGACCTGTGAAGTGGTAGACAATGCAGAGAATATAGCAATGTGCAACCAGAATTCACTCCGCCCAATGGCGTCATATTCCATTTGCAGAGTCCACACCAAGAGTTTAGAACAAAGCGATGACTGATAAGATGTTTCTCCGGGGCATCGTTATCAGCTGTACAGCTGTCGACGGTTTGGATTTCTCGATACCTCATTGTCCTGTATACGGAAGTTACATCCTTTCAAGGCAACGTAAATCACGAAATACCAAGGGGTTATGAATATACGCAGGTTTTATACATAGGAGAATCAATAAATATTACGGAATCGTTTACCTTTTCAAACAGTTGAAGAATGAATAGAATAGGGGATTGTGCTTTCCTGGAGATATCAGCCAAGAATGTCAAATTATAACTTTCCCTAAAGAAGTATTGTATTCCTCGCAGATACTCGCACGCCAAGGTTTCCCTGGAAAAAATGTTTTGGAGGCCGCGTGAAGAAGAAACCGCGTTTTATATATATAAAATGTCCGTCTGGGCGGCGCAATGGCCGAGGGTTAGAGCACTCGCCTACCACCAAGGCGACCCGTGTTCAATCCCAGGGACCCGTATGTGGTATTTGTGGTGGACGAAGCGGCGTCGGGCCCGCCTCTGTAGCGTGATGGTTAGCGTGTCTGCCTCACGTTCAAGAGGTCGCGAGTTCGAATCTCGCTTAGGGTAACTTATCCGGGTAAGGTTTTTTTCCGAGGTTTTCCCTACTCTGAGAAGACGAATGTCGGGTAACTTAAAGCTCCATGGACCTCGGGCTCATTTGAGCATCATTTCACCCATTTCATTTCATTCATTCGTCCGATATGACACAATGTCGGAGGACATTAATAAAAAAAAAAAAAAAAAAAAAAAAAAAAAAAAAGCGGCGTCGGGGCAGGTTTTCACCAGTTTCCCTCGCCACTCATTCCACCAATTGCTCCGTTATCACATTTCCAATCATAGATTTTGCCTGGATTTCATATCATCCTTTTCCTCACTATCATACCTGGTGCTTGGCTGACCACCCGCTTCCAGTTGTCCACTCTGTCCGGTCCATAGGTTCCTGTGCTCCCCGACAGACGCCTGACACTAGACACTGACTTGTGGGTGTAAGTCCTACATAAGGTGAAGGTAATCAGGTAAAGTAAAAGAAGAGAAGAAAAAAGAATGCCCGTCTGAGTGCCTGTGCATATGAGAGTGTAAACAGCGTAACTCAAAATTGAAAGGCGTATAACTACAATTTTTACTTTCTCTACTGGTAAGTAAGGCAAGTATTGTATTCCACCCAAAAATTCGATGTCGAGATTTCACCGGAAATACATATTTTGAGGCCCCCTGAATCCAAAAAAAGAATTTTTAGAAGAAGGTCTGTGTGTGTGTGTGTGTCTGTGTGTCAGTCTGTCAAACTGTGGACAGCATAACTGAAAAACGAAAAGTCAGTTAAAAACCAAAGTTGGTATTTAAGTTTAATGTCTTTCAAGGATGTGACACGAAGATTTTGAAGAAAATAGCCCCACCCTAAACTACCCTTTTTTCGAAAATTTTGATTTTCTTGAAAATGGCTCTAACGATTTTTATTAAAATGTCATATGTTTGAGATATTTTGATGACAAATGAAATGTATATCTTGAATTTTCTGGCTATAGCCCCTGTAGTCGTACTTACTCTGGACGACTTTTGCATAACTGGTAAACCGTTAGAGATAGATCAAATCATACTATACAAAAAAATGTAGATCTTGCTAAAATACACAATTTATGTCAAAATAAATTTTCTTGTAGGGTGAACCATTTCGGAGATATTCCTTGTTATGTGTGTGAGTTTCGGAAAACTTAAAACTTTCGTGAAATGGATCATCGTTGTTCATATTTTTATATGTTATGTGTGCAAAGAGAACGGAATCTCAAAGCTTTAAAAGATTTGACTATCGCACAAAGCCTACTGTTTTCTAACATTCTCCTTGCACCTACTAGTAAATAAGCAGTAAGATAATTTGTACAAATGTTTATTTTAACTAACACGAAGAAGATATAGGAATAAGAGTTTGTAAGAATGGTTTAGTACAAAAGTAGAGAAAGTCATGTGAGTGCAACACATCAGATTTTTTTGTATTGTAACTTGATGATCCAAGAATGCGACACAATTTTCTCCATCCAAAACTACATTTTATATGCAATATTTTTATTCAGTTTTCAACTTTGTCTAAAATGGTTCTTGACGACTTAGATTAAAATACCATATGTCCAAAACCATTCCACTTATGCTGGATTATTACCTCTTGGTCATGGTATTATAGCTTTGGTTATATCCTTTTCATACGTTTCTGAACATCTGATGTATCCATGACAGTAAAAACAATTAGCGGCTCATTAAAAAATGGCAGACAAAAGATTTGGCGACTATTCTAGTGAGGATATTCATATTTTAATTGAAGATGCGAAATCAAACAGCTGTAGTTTTAGATAGAGCAGACCTACCTTTAATAAATAGTCTAACACAAATTCGTTCATCATTTCCCTGGATTAAGCGCTAAAATTATTGTTTTCACAACCTGGTAGACTTAATTGTAGTGCCTACAGAGAAAATAAATCTTAATTAAAATGTATGGACGTTATTGTAAGTTGTTTATTTTTAAATTACCATTAATATTAAATAAACTAATTATTAATTAGTTTGTAGAATACTCTAAACTCTACCACTCCAGGTTTTCATATTTGGGACAATTTTTCTCACCCTTCGCGCTCGCAAATGAAACGTCATTTGAAACCCTCTCGTGTTATACAGACTATATACTCATACGTGACTTGGTTGAAATCAACCAATCATTTGCATAACAATTTCAAATAACAACCAATGAAAGCCTTTATTCGCGAACAATGGAGCACATTTCATTATCACTTCCTCTGTTTCCTTGTGTTATAAGGCTAGAGAAACAGCTGACATAAGATGACGCAACAGAGTCTGTATTCAAATGTCAAAAATGACTGTCTCTAGCTTTGGTGAATCATTTTATGCTGAAATATATGAAATAATTCGGAGGGAACCTCAGAAAGCAGAATACAACAGGAAATGTGTTTGGAATCTGTTTCACAAATTTTGTATTGAATGAAATTATAAATTAACAGATACTCCAACTTCTTACATTGGGGACATCAATATGAGAGCCTTGTAGGCCGTACCAATGGAGGAATGTATGTATGCCTGCTTCATATTTCTTTTAAGAGACTAGTAATTAAAATACATCATTTAAATAAATTTCGTAGGCTATATCATCCTTTAATTCGTGAAATAGCCTTAATAAATGCAACTTGTGATAGTCAAATTCTCTAGATAATTGGATCATTAGCCGTGATATTCTTTGATAATTTATATGGAAATTACAATTTATATCCTAAATCTTCAACCACTTCAGTTGTTTCTTTCGATATCATGGAAAAATACAGAATTTCTAGCCCAGCATATTAAAGCGATCCGGCTTTTAAACATTTGCCATTTCGGTTTCATCTACCCCCTATATACAAACAAATGATTAAGTGCATTGGGAGAGCAGAACATTTCTAAGCCCCACTTCGTATTGCATTTGCCCCACGGTGGTTAATATGTTAACCTCCAATCCCGAGGTCTCGGGTTCGACTTCCAGTGGAGGTAAGAATTTTTCTTTAGTCAGGATTTTTTTCTATCTTCCATAGAGTGAAAAATTAATGGGAGTGTGATGGTGTATGAATTTAATGTAGTGGCCAAACTATTAACAACTCCAGGGTTAACCCCAGTGTAAAGCCAGTGACATCATTGTTGTTGAACAATTTTATAGTTTCTAAAGCCGCCGTAATGATAGACGTTAAAGGCAGCATATAATGGAGCAAATAAATAACTTTGGAGAACTATTATTACTACGCTACACAATATATTTTTTCTGTGTAGTGAAAGCATGGCGTGAACTGATAGTATCGCTCAAGAAGCGTAGTTGAAATCAAAAAGAACTGAAGCTCATAGCCAGGGAAGAGAGTGAGAGGCTACACTCGTGAGTCGCTCGTTCTTTTGTTTTACTTAGAAAAGAGCCCCATTTGACGTGGAGATTCCCATACTCGTATCGGGTTTTATCCAGCAGGTGTATAAGTAAATAATTCACTGAAGTAGATGGAGAGCCTTTGTTCCTTCACTAAGTGTCAACACTCTTCCTACCCTTCTTGCTGGGGCTTCCATGAAGGGTAGGAAACTACAACTTTGCCCAGAGACAGAAAGAAAATTTAATATGTCATTGCTCCTGTAAACTCGTGGCAGATTAGATAGGTTGATGCTGCATACTTCCTCTTATTCCTTCACATTCTTCTGGAGCTGAGCAAACTATGTTCTTCTGAATGCGTTCAATTCAGACAACTTTATCTACGTCTACGTTTCTCTCATATGTTTATACTAGCTGAAATATCCGGCTTTGTCCGTGCTTAGGCGATTTATTCCTACAACTTTTAGACTTCGGTTGCACTTGCACACACGATTTTGAATTTCTTTGGAGACATTTAAAAAGTACTGTCTGAGACACATGAACAGAGCTAATTAGCCACTATAAAGAGTAAAAAAAAAAAAAAAAAAAAAATAAAATAAAATAAAAACGACGATCGAATACTATCCAGAAGCACTGTCGAACAGCCACAAATATCAGAGGAGGAAATCTGAATTATGAATTACAATATTTTGAATTGAGAAGCAGAGTATCAAATATATTACTTTTGCACAACTATAAGAATTAATTTTTTTTTTTTTTACTTTCTTTACTACGTATAGTAAGTAGGGGAAGTATTGTATTCCATCCAAAAATTCAATGTCGAGATTTCTCCGAAAGTATATTTTGAGGCCCCTAATCCAATAGAAAGTATATGTGGAGGGGTGTGGGCCTGGATGGCCTCTCTCTCTCTCTCTCTCTCTCTCTCTCTCTGTGTGTGTGTGTGTGTGTGTGTGTGTGTGTGTGTGTGTGTGTGTGTGTGTGTGTGTGTGTAGTACAATTCCTGTGTTGGTGTTGCAATTTCGGTTATAACATTATGCTTTATATTTCTATGAACTGAAGGCAGTACGAAGAAAAGTCTGTAGCACTCACATGACTTCCTCTAGTATTGCACTACAATACTGGATTAGGTTACAAACTTATTCCTCTGTCTTCTATGTGTTAGTCGAGATAAACATTTGCAGAAATTGTCTTATTGCTGATTTTCTTGTAGGTGCAAGAGAAATACGAAAATATATTGGGCTTTAAGCAATAGTCAAATGCTTCAAAGCTTTGAAATTCCGTTCTCTTTGTACGGCCAAGAGATACAGTGATTACCGAACTTTAATTTGAGAAAAGTTTAAGTAATGCAGAACTCACAAATAACAAGGAATATCTCCAAACTGAATCACCCCACAACAAATTACTAACGTAACGAGTGTGTTCTAACGAGTTACACATTTACTGTATAGTAAGATTTTGTCTATCTCTCACGGTTTACCAGTTATGCAAAAATCAAAAGGAAACAGGACTGTATAGGATATAGCCAGAAAATGTAAAATATACATTTCATTTGTCGTAAAATACTTGTGTCGCATTTTAAAATGCATTAATCTTAAATGCCAACTTTGGTTTTTAACTAACTTATCGTCTTTGGCTTACACTGACACGCGCGCGGTGACAAATAGGATGTTCCTTTAGAGAGAAAAAGGTTTTCCTATGCCAGAATTATTCTGGTACGTAAAAAGTCACAAGAGGACTTGTGGGTGTTCCGAGGATCTCAGCTGCAGTCTGCTGTTATAAATGATAAGCTGTACCTATTACCAAAGAAAACAGCTGTCGGGTTCTCATCGCCTGTAGTGACAGACACAGACAGACAGACAGAGCCAGGAAATGGAAGTGCCGTCACCAGCTTCAGCTCTTGACAAAGAAACCGAGGTTGTAGCTGTGAACACTTGACTTTTCCCTCAACAAACCTGTATAGTTGGTAGCTGAAAACGCAGCAGTAGCTTCTTATTCATACCTTATGGTTACACCCCCTCTTTATATCAGCTCAAGAGGTTCCTCTCTTTTAGAACTTTTCGAAGGGATACTGTACATCAGTATTTTTACTTTCTCTGCTACGTACTCTCACGATTACATGGGGTATAGAATTTTAAGACCAACATATAGCTTTCAGTTTGTATATATAACATATGTAATGTAGTTATTACTGCGAGGTTTATCTCAAAGTGAAGTGGATGAACCAGTAAGCTTTTCATTAGAATAGTTTGCATACCCACAAATGAAGTATAGAGGGTAGAGAAAGCCAAGTGAATATAACCATTTTTTTTTAATTTGTGCTATAATTCTAGACGGCTTATTGTTAAGATCGAAGCCCACTTTCATTCACACTGTAAATAAATAACTGAGGTATTAAGTAAATCGAATTCAGTCACAGCATTATTTGAAATATTAAACTGCCTTTTGCTGAAGCCAGTAGATGTAGCTTTAGATAGTCCTGGTGTTATTAAATATCATCTTTCTTACAAAAACCATTAGCAATCTCCAGTGGGTTGCGTCCATGGTTGCAACTTCATTGCATACAAATATCCAGCAACAGTTCCTTCTTTGTTTATCCGAAACTCTTTGATTATAAATATTTTAACCTACATGTTTTAAAGCAAACTAACTTTATAGATCACTTTAAATGGGTGGTTCACTATGACCTATGCTTGCCTCCTACATCTCCTAAAGCTAAATTTAATTTTGAACATTTTTCAGAATATTTTATTTTCTCAAACATGACTAAGGATTTTGATTAAGATATGAATATTTTCGTGCCCAAAAAATTTACATCTTCTAATTTTTTGTTCTCCAGATATCTACTCTAAATACTGGACACCCATTGTCACCATGTGATTTCGACTTGTTAGGAAACAGATCAAACACTTTCCTCTCCTTAGACTGAACTGTTCCATACACAAATCACTCACTCACACACTTTCTTTATAGTATTAACATACGACACTACAGCTCATCTTTAAGCCCTTATGAAATACGAACAGCATGTTTATTTGGTTCGCCTTTCCTTGACGAGAGGGCTGCTAGGATGAGAGCCGGAGTAACTGTAATGGTTGGTTTATTTTGCCTTTGTCATGTCACTCGACTCCACTATGTTATTCTTCTCTCCTCATATATTTGACATTCCGGTGAGGTGATACGACGCCTCATCCAATGCAAAACGTGACTTTGTTTCATGCTCGAGAGTCTAGACGATAGCTCTTGCCAGCACTCGCTTTAGCAAAATACCCAGCTGCAGTTATGGTAGATCATCTTCTCTCCTTCAACACCTGGGGGAAACAGTTCTATAACAAAGGGAACTCCTTTTGTACATCCATCTTCATTTCAGCTTTACTTACCGATGATCTTAGGTTAAAACATATTCATTACAAAATATATGCTTTTATTATTACACGGGCAGAAAAGAACGTAACGGTGTAACAATTGTGGCCAGTTATAATAAAATTAAAAGTGTCTGCTGCCTTCAGAAAGAAATAAACATATGTTAGCATACAAAAATATAATAAAATGTTGATTCCAGAAAATGAGCTGTTAAAATCACAGAAAAACAAAATTCAACGAAGGGCGTAACTTAAAATTACAGAACAAGAATACAATAAATTAGCGACAATACCTTCAAAGAAAAAGTATTAGATCATTTAAACCAAGAATAACATCCACAAGACACAAGAAAAGCTAAACTCTGCCACTTATTTCTTAGAAAAAATTCTGACTGGAAAACAAAAATAAAATGAAAATGATTGTTACTATCACAAAACTTTGATGAGCTAAGCCATATTAATATTTTTGCTTGTATAAGCTTACTTTTGCGACCATTTTCTTTAGAAATTACTTATCTATTACATTGACGTATGTATCCAAAAAGCTTTGAGCGTCAGAGTACAACATAACTGTAACGCCTGCTAAAGTAACGACTGTAACTAGTTAATTCCGTTAACGGTTACCGATTCTGGGTGACATATTCGTTGCATGTTCACTGGTATCGCTTATCTGGAACCAGTTACCTCAACTCGTTAAGCAGTACAATAATTCTTTTCGAGATATTACGAGTGATATCGCTGATCTAGTATGCCACGTGGCGAGAACAATGTCTACTTATTATCCGCTTTGCTAGATGTATAACCACTGAGATTATCTGTATTGTTTTGTTTTGTTACACAATGTGTGTTTGGGCGTTAATGTTTCCCTTCTCTAGCAATATATCCTCTCAAAATGTAACTACCCTGTTTTATTTAACGTGGTAATAGAATATTTAAGTTATATGCTCAAGTTCAATCACGTGTTTTTCTTTGTTGATGTTTATGTTTAGGATTCTATGTAGCTCAGCTCATCTGTAAAATCTGTGCGTGTGCAGGAATGCAGAAGCAAATGCGAATGCATTTCTCCATTATGGATCACTGTAGTAATGAAAGTGTTGACAGAGTACTTGTTTTTAGATTGCATTAAGTAACAAAGTGTGTATCGACATTCTTCATATTGAAACAATTACAGTTGATCGTTGTTGTATGTATGGTTTTAATGCGATTGTGAAGGCGATAAACATGAGAACAAATAACTTAACAGTCTGGTAACAGTTATAACCGTTATTCGAAAACAACCATTATGTAAAGGAGATACTGAAATGGGCTACACATAATACATGTCATGAAAAATATGAATTATTGAACTTTTTTGGTTTTGTTTTACTGTGACAGCAAAGGTACAAATTTTAGTGGCTTCCGATGTGAATGAGGTGAGTATATGAGTGCAGATTAAACACAAACGAGCTCTGCGCGGAAAAGATGTTTTAATATCACAGATGTGAATATGTATACTTCTTGCGCTATGAAAAACAAGGGTTTATGTTCTGAAAGACAATAACAGTTCACGCAACAAGTAGATAACTTTGATGATTGTACCAAGAGGGAATGCTTAATGCATGAAAGACAGTGAATATTGCAGGAAAATGTCCACTATGGTTGCCAAATATTTCATGACTTAAGTCAGAGCGTACTCATCTTCCCGAACGTCCATACAAGGCAAGAAACAGTCCTAAATCCGACATTCATACTCAACACCTTAGAAACCATGGAAAATTGCAATATCTAGACAGAATCGGTAAAACAGTCATACATCTCTTACTTCACTGTAAGCTCCAAGCCAGGAACAGACGAGTTTTGCTCTTTGTTGCTCACAGAGCATTATCACAAAATGGTTTCATCTTCTTCCTACAAATGATAGCAAATTGGAATGGTATTACATTGTTGGTATAGGAAATGCGTCATTGCTGTTATTGCCACACTTGACGTAATGAGGCAATTGTGTACGATATTTAATAAAATAACCTGCAGGTTGCATAAAGACACATTTCAAACACTACTTAAACGAATTTAATTAAATACTCAATTCACCTACATCTATCCTACAAAACGTGAAGTCATGTAATCCACGACTAAAAGGGCTTACAATTTTCCAATAGTCTTCCTCAAAATACACCAGCTGAAATGGCGAATTTGGCAGTAAGCTTGCCGCAACTGCTGAACCTAGTATTACAATATCCCATGTTACTTCGGAAGAAGTCGGCTTGAAGTGTGGAGTGGTACAGAGGTATTTTTTAGAGGTGGCGCGTGACCTTGTCACTCGCGCATATCCGAGCATCACGCAAAGCGATGGTGGGGGTAAGTTTCCACCAGCAGCCTGCTGGCTAGTGGGCTAGAAGTCGAAGAGATACTAACCAGACACCCCTTTTATCTTGCAATAGACAAGTGGACTCGACCATGAACTACTGCGCAACATTACGACACACGCCACCTCTAAAAAATACCTCTGTACTGTCGTGCTGGCGCGGAGTGGTCAGCTCCGGTAATAAGCTTATAGACTGAAGGAAATTCCTATAAACTGGGTAACCTCCTCTCGGTATCTGTTGGCCAATGCAATTTTACGCACGGTTATATTTTTAAGGGGAGCCATGCTCTTTATCCACTGTGTAGCAAAGGTATTTTGTAAATTCTTCTTTAGTTCTGTCTTTTGGCATGATTATTACTTTATATTGATATTTATTTCTCATTTTTGCTAAGATTTTTATTGATTTTGAGTCTGGCTTTTGCCATGATTCGTTTTTACTTTCTCTACTGGTAAGTGGGGGAAGTATTGTATTCCACCCAAAAATTCGATGTCGAGATTTCACCGGAAATAGATATGTTTTGAGGCCCCCTGAATAAAAAAAAAGCATTTTTAGAAAAAGGTTTGTGTGTGTGTGTGTGTGTGTGTGTGTGTGTGTGTGTGTGTGTGTGTGTGTGTGTGTGTGTGTGTGTGTGTCAGTCTGTGGACAGGATAACTCAAAAAAGAAAAGTCCGTTAAAAACCAAAGTTCATATTTAAGTTTGTCTTTCAAGGATGCGACACGAAGATTTTGAAGAAAATAGCCCCACCCTAAACTATATTTTTCATGGAAAATTTTGGTTTTCTTGAAAATGGCTCTAACGATTTTGATTAAAATATCATATGTTTGAGATATTTTTATGACAAATGAAATGTATATCTTGAATTTTCTGGCTATAGCCGCTGTAGTCGTATTTACTCTGGACGACTTTTGCATAACTAGTAAACCGTTAGAGATAGACCATATCGTACTATACAAAAATGTAGATCTTACTAAAATACACAATTATGTCAAGGTAAATTTTCTTGTACGGTGAACCATTTCGGCGATATTCCTTGTTATGTGTGTGAGTTTCGGAAAACTTAGAACTTTCGTGAAATGGATGATCGTTGTTCATTTTTTTATATGTTAAGTATGCAAAGACAACAGAATCTCAAAGCTTTAGGACATTTGACAATCGCAGAAAATCTACTGTATTCTAAGATTCCCTTTGCACCTACAAGGAAATAAGCAATAAGATAATTTGTAGAAACGTTTATCTTAACTAACACGAAGAAGATATAGGAATAAGAGTTGTAATGTTTAGTACAAGTAATTCAGAACACTGTATGATATATTTTTAACAAAGGAACCATTTTATGAATTTATGAAACAGGTAAGCGCTATTACATTCAGTGTAAAGTGTGGCTGACTAGATAGACAGGCTACGGCGGGAATCAGAGTTAAGTTTTGTATGAATTCAATGAGCAATTTTTTGGTTGTGTAGAACATGGATGAAACAGGCTAATATGGTTTTACTTCTTTGAGCCATGACTGGATTAGACTTACGTCACTGCAGTTCGCGCTGGAGCATATGTTTCTCGTTAGCCATGGTGTAATGGATATGACGTCAACATACTGTACCAATGTACATATTTCCCTCACCACACTACTCTACAATCTTCCACATGTGCATTTGTCTCGGTCGGGTAGATAAGATGTCAATATTCATGTTCACTATGAGATCGATCATTTCTCTTCTACTTCTCCTAAGAATGCAAGACTCGGATAGCCTCTTGAAAATGTATTTGTTGTGCATTGCTGGAATTATATACTTTTAAAATTATTTTTGTTTTTCGAAAAACTGGAAAAATCACCAAGTGATACTGTAATGCAAATGTTAGCTTTTAAAATCGCCAGTGCTTACGTAAAAAAATTTAAATGCTGAGAAGAAAATTGCTCGTAAAACATTTTTCCTCTACTCAATTAAAATTTTATAATATTTACCTCCTAGGTCCCTTGAAGGTAAAAGTACTGAAACTGATCTCTCTGATAAAGGAAAAAAATTTGTTTCATCAAGAAATGGGCCCAGCGTAGGGACATTTTAAGATAGTTGCCCTGCCTTTATAAATTACTGAATGTGTTACAATACCTTCCTGTGAATCTCCAAAGTTCTATATTTTTCAGGTTTTCAAATGAAATTTTGGTACCTATGTTCCTTTAAAATTGGATTTCACATTTTGGAAATAAGCTACAATCATGTTCATTATTGGTTTTTGCAAATGATTCCGTAGAAGAACCGTAAGTTATGATAAGCTTTCTTGTTTTAAATATTTATTTGCGCTTTAGCCTACAGAAGTCTCCTTGACAGCAACTGACTTTGTTCGCCCCTGAGTTACTACGCCATCAATCTGCCCTTGCTCCAGGGACGTTCTGGAAGAAGACTTGACTGCAGCAAGATATGAAGAAAAAGGAACGGAGACAGACGTGTGTAGAATTCTCAGCGTCAGGGATGTTCGTAAGAAAGGAATAAAAAGAAAAAGTCGGTCAAATCTGATTTCGCGTTCCATTTACTTTTCCAAAGGGGTTGTGGGGTTTACAAAATGCTTTCCCCCTCGGACAGGGGAAGAGAAGCCTTATAGTAACTTGTCGAAGAGACACTAGTGATTGCCTTCAAAATGCATCTTATGTCTTCCATTGTTCCAGAGAAACAGTCTCCTTAGTGAACTCGAGGAAATGCTCGAGACAAGGTCAGACATTTTTGTGTTTTGCAGAATCCTATGTACTTAGAGCAATCAGATCACTTTTTTAAACTTTAGTCACCGTATTTTTTATCTATCTACACAATATATGAAAACTAAGTAGGTCGCTTTTCTGTTACTAAAGAACTACTAGACTACTTAGAAGATATGAAGGTTTAAATTTTTGCCTTTTGTAATTATCTAAAAATTACTCTTGCCATTCCCATCCCTACAGCAGTTTCTTGGCACTTCAGCATTCATTGCTAAAAGTTCAGACACTGTTTTTGCAGTTACTCTCTCGCGGTAATCGGTTAGTTGTTTTACTTTCTCTACTGGTAAGTAGGGGAAGTATTGTATTCCACCCAAAAATTCGAAGTCGAGATTTCACCGGAAATACAGGTTTTGAGGCCCCCTGAATCCAAAAAAAGCATTTTTAGAAAAAGGTCCGTGTGTGTGTCTGTGTGTCTGTCAGTCTGTCAGCCTGTGGACAGCATAGCTCAAAAACGAAACGTCGGTTAAAAACCAAAGTTGGTATTTAAGTTTAATGTCGTTCAAGGATGTGACACGAAGATTTTGAAGAAAATAGCCCCACCCTAAACTACCCTTTACATGGAAAATTTTTCGAAAATTTTGATTTTCTTGAAAATGGCTCTAACGATTTTGATTAAAATGTCATATGTTTGAGATATTTTGATGACAAATGAAATGTATCTCTTGAATTTTCTGGCTATAGCCCCTGTAGTCGTATTTACTCTGGACGACTTTTGCATAACTGGTAAACCGTTAGAGATAGACCAAATTATACTATGCAAAAAATGTAGATCTTGCTAAAATACACAATTTATGTCTCAATAAATTTTCTTGTAGGGTGAACCATTTCGGAGATATACCTTATATGTGTGAGTTTCGGAAAACTTGGAACTTTCGTGAAATGGGTCATCGTTGTTCATTTTTTTATATGTTACGTGTACAAAGAGAACGGAATCTCAAAGCTTTAAAAGATTTGACTATCGCAC
The DNA here is from genome assembly GCA_030765045.1 of Tenodera sinensis. Classification (NCBI taxonomy): domain Eukaryota; kingdom Metazoa; phylum Arthropoda; class Insecta; order Mantodea; family Mantidae; genus Tenodera; species Tenodera sinensis. The sequence goes on along the minus strand of CM060961.1, from coordinate 119,848,480 downwards.
AAAGCCTACTGTATTCCAATATTCCCCTTGCACCTACAAGGAAATAAGCAATGAGATAATTTTTACAAATGTTTATTTTAACTAACACGAAGAAGATATAGGAATAAGAGTTTGTAAGAATGGTTAGTACAAGAGTAGAGAAAGTTATGTGAGTGTAACACATAAGATTTTTTATATAGACCCCAGACCGTGTGGGTATTCCGGCAACGAGGCAGCCGCTAAGTCTGCATGTCGTCTGTCGGAGTTATGTACCCATACTCTGCTTTTCGTAAATGTGCAGCGATACTACCGTCGCCATCTATTTGCTGTCCGGCAGTTCTTGGGATGCGTTATCTAGCACTCAACTGAGGATTATCAAGGACACCGTACAGCTCTGACTGAGCTCCTCCAGGGATTCTCGACGGGCGAAGTTGGTCCTTAACCTATTAGGAATAGGCACACACGCACTAGACATAGCCATCTTTTCCGTGGCGATCCGGTCCTATGTGTCCACCCTGCGGCGTACACCTCTCCGTGTCGCACGTTCTACTTGATTATTCCTGGTATACTGGAGAGCGCCAATCCCTTGGCCTGGGTTTGACACTGCGGTCACTTCTCGGCGACGACCCGGTATCCATAGATAAGGTGCGAAACATATTTCACTTGTGCATTATTCGGGGTGTGAGTTTACAGTTTTAGCTTATGAACTTTGATTTTTGTGGTTTTACTGATTATTTTTAGCGTTTTAACCCTTTATTGTTCTATCATTCACCATGATAGTTTTACTTGTTTTACCCTTTTTAACCTTTTCCATTTTCATCTTCAGTTTTAGCCTTGATATTTTAATCATCCAGTTCTTTTTGTTTTAGCCTTTAACATATGACTTCGGGCCCAAATGACCTAGATGTCGACGGGCCCTTAAGCCTTACAGATCCATACATTCCTACCAATGCTTGTTCCACTGCCAAAGGTATTTGCTATACAATATTTGCAGCGCTTGCAAAACTGACAGGTGGAGATTAAGGATCTCGGACATTTCCTCGATCTTTGTACATTATTTGTGTGATATCGGAGGATTTTTCATCTATTAGAAATATCCAGGTGCATATGAAATTACAAATTACAAATGATAAAAGTGAGGCTTCAACATAGAATTTTCTAGATTATTGTACAATAAACGGGGGCAGGAAAATGAAATTAAACAATTCATTATTCGAGATTAAAAACCCAACCGTGCTACGTCAAGTCAATCGGGTAAGCCAACTTGGAATATTACCCATAATAGAGAGTACCTGTAAAATCGTACTAGAAAGAGAACGTCTAAAGAATTCAGCTACTGCGGTATGGACCTGAATGCATAGAGCTTTGTATCCTTCGAGGGTCCTGCCAGTGAAGGAGTAAACCGACTCATGGTTCGACGTGAAATCAAATAGGAAATTCTTGCGAGCAGTCCAGCTTTATCTAGGTTCATGACTTTACAAAATGGCCAAGTCTGTGGGGAGTGAGCACATTTACATTTTATGGCGTCCATGCAGTGTAGTTTCCTCTTCCCAGTTTGACCTTTACTGCACTGCTGCTGACTTCCTGAGGATTCGAACGTGGCGGTTAGATCAATCCTTCGCTTGAAGATCAGCAAGAGTGTAGATGCATTTAAACATTCTATCAAAAAAGTCGATATCGAAATTTCATCAGAAATACGCGTTTTTAGACACTCTGAACCCAGAAAGGCATATTGAAAAAAATCTGCTGTGTTGCCCCCACATGACTTTCTCTGCTCTTGTATTAGCCATTCTCACAAACTCTTATTCCTATATCTTCTTCGTGTTATTGAGATAAACATTTGTACAAATTTTCATATTGCTTATTTCCTTGTAGGTGCAAGGGGAATATGGGAATACAGAGGCTTTGTGCGATAGTCAAAGCTTTTAAAGCCTGAGATCCCGTTCTCTTTGCACGCTTAACATATGAAATAAACAAATGAACACCAATGTTCCATTTCAGAAAAGTTTTGTTTTCCGAAACTGACACAAATAACAAGGCATATCTTTAAAATGGTTCACTCTACAAAAAATTTATGTGGACATAAATCGTGTGTTTTAGCGAGATCTAGATTTTTTGTACAGTAAGACTTTATCTACCTCTTACGATTTACGAGTTATTCAAAAGTCACCCAGAGTAAACAGAACTACATAGGCTATACCCAGGAAATTCAAAATATACATTTCATTTGTCATAGAAGTATCTTAAACATATGGCATTTTAATCAAAATCGTTAACCATTTTCAAGCAAATCAAAATGTTGGAAAAATGTTCCAGGTAAAGGTAGTTTAGGGTGGGGCACTCGCTCCCACGTTCATATTTCCAGACTCTTTGGGAGACAGGGTATTATTCTGTTTAGGGAAAAAAAAAATAATAAATTTCCCACCCTCGCCACGAATCCAACCTGGGAGCCCTGGATTGAGAAGCTGACTATTTGACCGCAGAGGCAGTCTTATTAGATTTAAGTACCACTTAAGTGTATCTACAAAGAAATATGAAATAAAACTATTTTGTATAGGTATATGCCTATTTCGATTAACACGAAGTAGATACATAAGCGTTTGTAAGAAAAGTTCATATAAGAGTAGACATGGTCGTGTAAGTGCAACGCTTCAGATTTTTTTCCTTCGCATTTAATGAACCATTTTCAAGATTTTAGTATGTTTCACATTACGTGGTGCTAGATATATCATTCAAAGTACTTAAAAATTTCTCAACATGAGGAGTCGACCCAAAATGACGTGTAAGTTCTTAAGATGATAAACGAGTACTTACCGAAGGTATTGCTAATTCCTCTATTTATATGGAGGTACATAATAAATATATGCCGGAAGCTTCTCTGCTTGGAAAACTAAAGCTGTCTATCGAAGTTTTAGGTATATGTTTCCAAAAAGTTGCCCACAACAGTGGGAATTGTATGTTCTTTGAAGCGTAAGGAATTATTAAATGTAATTCTTGCGTTGAATGCATGAAACTGATTTCCTCGGTTCTGCAGGGAGAAAAACATAAAAATTAACCCTAGAATGAGCATGAGTAGAATCTATAATCTACGCTCCAATAACCTTATGTTCTGTGGAGAGAACGTTTTCTTTAACATAAGAGTGGCACGTGATAACAAAAAATCGTTTAAGGGTAGGTAGTTATCTACTGCAACATTCCCAAAGGTTAGCGAAATATGGTATGTGTATGTTTTCTTGTGAGTAACTTTTAATAGGATAAACTCTAAATATATAACTCTCAATAAATCTGTTGTCTATGCGTTGTTAACAGATAAAAACAAAACTAATAGTAAAATATTTCTTTGTGTTTTATGATTATTGATATTGTGTACTTGAGTAAAATTAAGTTACAGTAAATGTAAGTTGTTAATTGTGTTAGCATTAATATTACGTACATCATATAAAATTCTATATGATAAGCACTTGGCTCAAAATAAGAAAAACAGGAAAATACTGGTGTTAGCAGTAACGATCCACAAAACAAACATAAAACGCCTATTTTGGGAGTAAAAATGACTTAAAACAAGGGTTAAAAATTCATCCCTAATGTTTGCTGTGTCCAAGTAAAGATTTTGCTGTTTAGTTGGTTCGCTCTGTCTGTGCTTCACTTATATAAAACTTGCCTATAATACTTCATTTTTCACAAAATCAAAGTTTAATGTTTATCTTTAACGTATCTGAAGGTTACGTTCATATAACTATTTATACCCAGTCTTCATTCTTACATTGTTCTTCTTTCCACCTCTTAATCGAGTTAAACATTGTAAAATTTCTTTCATTACACTTTGTTACAACTACAACGGCAATACAATAGAATTGAGCGATAAGGAAATATTTAAGGATGCTATCCAAACCTCACATTTAGTAAATTTTGTATTACAATTAAAAAGCTGTCTGTTGAGTCAAAAATACTTTAAAGCTTCAGCTTTAATTATATACTGTCACTTTTTCTCTTGGAGCCTCTTAAAGCTTTGACACATGACTATTTTAAACTAAATACTCAACATACGGCTAATGATGCATAGTTCAAATTCTCTTTAGACGACTTTGATTTTTCACTTTGGTGAATTAAAAACGCTGCGTGTGACAGTGGTTTGTAACCGGTCTGTTCAAATTTTCATCACAATATTGGCGAGAATTAATTTAAAATACTAATATACCTATAGATTTTGCTGCACTTTTAAGTTGCTTAAGATATGGCTTAATTTATTCGGTCATTGAGGATAAATTGTAACACAAATTATATTTGAAGGTTTAACTCATTTTCCTAAACAACCAGAAGAGCTAAAACATTTATAAACGCCAGTATTGTGTACTGGTGTTTAAACAACCTGATATTGTTTTATTTATATTTAATTACGATTTCTACATGGTGTAGAATATCAGATTCATTACCATAATAAAAGTAGGAAAACTTGTTTTCTGTGATAATACTAAAGATATCTGCATGCAATTTAAAACAATTGCACGTACTACAGTAGCATTTAAAAAGAGTTGAAAACATTTGGATAAAAACTGCAGGTTTAGAAATTTCACCTTCGGGTACCCTTAATAAGTGGATCGCTATGTTGATTGTTTTGGAATTCAAACCATTTGCATGACCATAAGAAAGAGTGAGAGAAAGAGAGAGGGAGAGAGACAGTAGCAATGAAGAACTATTAAGTACTAACGACGAATATTTTGTGAATGATACATGACAAAAGTTATTTGTGTTCTAACGAGATATGAATACTTTTATGTTATAAGTTTTTGTTTATCTTACGTTATGCAAACTAACGCAAAATTAACAGACATATAGCAGAAAATTCAAGAACGGAGCGGTATTATAATCAAAATGGAGTAATTTTGGGGAAATTAAAAAAATTGAATGTCTAAATGGATACACCGAGACACAAAGAAGCTTACCACAGAAGAAAATATAGATGAAATTAAAACATAGAGTTTCTGTGCGGACGCAGCTATAACTATCATGGAACCATCGAAAAAAGGGTGCATTTGTATCTTTCGACACACTAACAATCCTATTGAATTTTAAAAGGAATAAAACTTTTGCACTGAAGGAATTTATTTTAGACTGTCATAGAATGTCGAAATTAATATGTAGATGTAAGTAGATATACATAAAACTCTGTCATGTATAGTAGCCATTTAAATGTTGTTAAAAAAGAAACTTTAATTGAAGGAATGTCTGTCTATAAACCATTGTCTGTTGTCTCAGCCTCTTGTTTGTCCCTGTTTACCTAGTACAACGTTCTAGGTACATTTTGTTGAGTTATTACCAGCAAGTGAAATGTTTTATAGGACTTCTTTTACTATAAAGATGAAAATAACCAATCTGTGTAGAGAATCATTTGAGTTTGACATCAAATTTATGTTAAAAGGGGGGGAAATCCGTATCCCGACAATATTAAATTTACTAACTTAAAAGATTTGACTGTCGCTCAAAGTCTACTATATTCGTATATTCCCCTTGTACCTACAAGGAAATAAGCAATAAGATAATTTGTACAAATGTTTATCTTAACCAACACAAAGAAGATGTAGAGATAAGAGTTTGAGAATGTTTAGTACAAGAGCAGAGAAAGTCATGTGAGTGCAACACATCAGAGTTTTTACTTTAATGTTATGTTAATCTAGTCGTATAGGCAGACAACTAAGTTGCTATATAACATACTTTAAATGTTCATAGAGCTATAAACGCTACTGAAGTAGTAGGCTGCAGCGTTTAATAACACAAAAATTAATTTTGGCAATGTTTGCTATGTTTTCATAGATGGATATCCTTAAGGGAAAATTAGGATAAATACAAAATCTCGGTAAAACAGACTTTAGTTAATAACGCTTCTGTAGGATCTCCTTTATAACGCTGTAGCTCCTCCAGATCGAAACCGTTTAAAAAAGCATTACGCTTAAAAAAATGCTTGAGCTCCATATGCCGCTGAGAGTACATATCAAGCTTCAAAGAGCTGCTTGTTCCACTTTCTAAAGCCTTCCTTCATCTTTGCATGAGGTGGAAATTCTTTTGAAAGTAGAGAAAAGGATGAAAGAGAGAGTGGTCGGAAAGCGAAACAGATGAGAGTCTGTCGGAGTACCACTATGTAGTCTTCTTGGAAATTGACTTGCATAGTAACGCCCCCGACATTTGTTGCATCAGGAGGGCCTGTATCTTTGTAAAGAGTGCTTTAATGCATGCTTCACACACTTGGCTGATGCGGAAAAGACAGGAAGAGAGGCAAATGGATGCGTTTTAACTTCTAGAGGAAACACAGCAATGCCTGATGCATTGTAATAGACCTATTTTTACTTCCTCTACTAAATATAGTATGTAACTTAAGTATTGTCTTCTACCCGTAAATTTCATGTCGAGATTTCACCGGAAATATGTTTTGAGGCCCCCTGAGTCCAAAACAGCAGTTTTAGAAAAACGTGAGTGTGTTTGTATATATATGTGTGTGTGTGTGTGTGTGTGGGTGTGTGGGTGTGTGTGGGTGTGTCTAAACAGCATAACTCAAACGAAAACTGTGTTAAAAACCAAAGTTGGTGTTTAAGTTGAATATCTTTCAAGAATGCGACACAAGATTTTAAAAAAAATTGCTCCACCCTAAATTATCTTTTACATGGACAATTATTCGAAAATTTTGATCTTTTAAAAAATGGCAAACGATTTTGATCAAAATGCCAATGTTTAAAGTATTTTTATGGCAAATGAAATGTATATTTTGAATTTTCTGGCTATAGCCAATGTAGTGCTGTTTAGTCTTGACGACCTTTGCATAATTGATGAACAGTAATACATAGACCAAATCTTGATACACAAAATGTAGATGTTGTTAACGCACACAATTTATGTTCAAAATCATTTCGAAGATATTCATCTGGCACATCCTCTTGTGGCGGCGGCGGCGACGGTTTGCATCGGGCGCCGGACGTCGTCGTCTTCGTTCCCCGGCTGCTCGTAATCGGCGTCTCGTGCTTATCGCCGGCCACACATACTAAGGGTCAATGTAGGGATGTGAGGAAACAGGTTGGTTCGATCTCAGGGTGTAATAAAGGTCACTGAGGACCTTCGTGTGTCCAACAAGGAAGACAATATTTTCTGTACCGCACTTCTGATTTATTGTGTTTATCGTGACATCTGCCCAAAATGCACCAGAATTCTCGGAGAACAATTTCCGAGGTTGTATATAATTTCTTGTCCCTGGTAACCGGTATTTCCCTGATGAAATTCTAATCCCCGAGGTAACTAATTTCCGCACTGCATGTTCGCGGTGTCTTCCTATCACACATCTTTCCACGTCTGCCTCCTCCAAGTCACACTGCTCAAGTCCCACAATTCTAGCTCTCTGCTGCCTGCTCCGCACCTTCCCATCTGGACCACATAGATTTCTGCCCTTTTAGTTTCGAAAACAGCCACCCTCGTTAAAGTTAACGACCAAAGGGGACAAATATGTTTTCGAAACGCCCACTCCGAGAATCCTGGCTGTTTTTCTTCGAGCATATGGTTTCCGGGAGAAGTTCCCGTCACACTCTGGTCCCATAGATAATTATAGAGCTGCTGCTTTTCTTGCAAATCATTTCCCTCTGTGCCACTATGACCCGGCAGCCAGATAAATTTAACTTATTTCTGTTCTGCCAATCCTGTGAGCATATTTCAGCAATCTAAAACCAGTCCTGAGTATTACCTTATGAATACTTAAGTCTTTTTTCATTTGCTTTAAGTTGAAACGTGGAAGGTAGAAAGAGATAACATTATATTCCACACGCAACGGGTAATCCTTAACTACCAAATCTCAAAATGTTTACAATTGAAGCCTACAATTCAAAGTTCGTCTTCTTTCGCAACACTCACTTGTAGATACACCAAAAACCCAGCGAGAACGGCTGAACATACCAGGACTTTTTCCACATTTCTGTGCAAACTGGTCCATATTTGAAAAGTGTAATTGGTCACAACACTATTACAAGTAGGTATCGTTAGAGACTGCGCAGTAAAGAGTGACTGAGACAGGGTTACTCAGCAGTTTGACGGTCATTAGTGCACCCGCCCCTTCTAGAAACATCTGGTGACCGTGTTTCGATTGTTCACAAACTATACAATGTTGAAGCTATATACTGCTGAGACTCGTTCCTAGGGCCCTCTGATAAAATACAATAATGCAGCCTAACCAGACTTCTACATCCTTATTCCAAGTCATTGTATTAAAGAGATATAAAGCTTTAAACACTGGAATAAAAATAAATAATTTAAATATGTTATAAGAACATTGATTACGGGAATCACAGATGTTTATTAAATTTTTAATGTTAACTGACAACTAATGGGGCCAATGTAATCTCCAGAAAAATACATTGATTTTAGATGTTAAGATATAGGTTTAATTTAATGATTGCAAATTTATATGAAGATTAATCATGACAACTTTAATTATACTATCTTCAGGGCTGGCGATACTAATTAGAAGGCGTAACATGCCAAATCAAAGGTGGTTTTCTTTGATGTGCAAATTTCTATCACACAATTTAGGGAGAGTGATAATCAGAGGACGTGATTATTAGTACAACTATAGTTACCTAGTAGTTAGTTGCGGCCCCCTTTGTTAAACATACACTGCATTTCGCAGTTATACTCGCTGCTTGCAACGTATACCAGAAGTGGTAATTTTACTATTTGGTGCATTACATTCATACTTGCGGCTCTAGCACCAACAAGTTAGCACCTGTCACTTCCGAAACTAATTGAAAAAAATAAATGCTACTATCTAACAAATTGGCAATCAAAGACCCAAAGATGGCCTCCGACGTTTGCCTTGTGACGGGATAAACCGAAGTGATTGTTAAGAGAAATTAATAAATAAAATATTCGGATAGACCATATTAGCTTATTCATCTAAAAGGGCTACATATACTAAAATTTGCGAAGTTCACGGAAAGACCGTCATTAGGGTAAGGTCGCCAGACAATGGCGAACAAAGGATATGAAGCTCCTTTACAAACCATTGTAAAGCTAATAGTGACGCTATGTGCAGTGAAGCAAAATCCCCTTCGCCAAGACAGGGCATGCTTATTGGTGGAAAATCGAATGTGGTTATAACATGGATTTCCACCAATGAGGGCAACCATATAGCCATGAAGAAGTGGTAAGATGAGGGGAAGATTGAATTAATAAAACCAGTGAACAGCGGCAGGGATACACACACTTGGCAATTCACACTTACACTAAGCACTTCTAACTTCACACTCACAAGTTCACGTTTACGCACTTGCTTGCGTGTATCCTGCCGTCGACCGCGGGAATATCAGTGCCGGGAAACAAATAGCTGCGCTGGGTATATGGTTGCTAGGAAGAAAGTTTTAAATAAATGTGGACTGGAATACAGGTTTCACAATAAATGTGATATTTATTTCAACACCCACGAGATAGTCTCAGCCGTGGCAGTACAGTGAGACCGAGGTATATCCAGCCGCAGGCTACATCCTTACTGCGTTATAATTAGGCCAACAGATCTAGACATAAAAATCATACTTGCATTGTCGGGAAGCAGAGAATTGCTTCGAAACTGCGTCGTCGGCGGAAAGGTACGTTGCTGCAAATTGACCGCGACGTGGGACGATTGCTTCAAACTTCATTTTGGATCTAACGTGTTACTTCCTGCTGTACCAGAGTAATCGGTAGCGAAAATAAGAATTTTCCGCTTCCTGTAGTAGCGATGCTATTAGGCAAAATCTCAGTTTAAAAAGGATGACGTACTTGCGAGTGGGAAACATGCATTAATGAACTCACTATCGTGGCCTATAGAAGGTGCTTTCTCATAACCTTCCTGTTGATGAACAAGTGTCTACTCAACATACATGACGTCATTACTGCGAGAGCGAGCCCTGGCGGTGAGCGGGATGGGGTGGGGGGTGTGGGACAACCAAGTTCAGCAAATAGGGAGATGTCAGTGCGTACGTGTTTGCCCTAAACCGACTCACCCTTTCTGAGTCGAACAGCTCACCGTTTCATCTTCAAACAGATTCCATCCAAAATTGTAAATGCACGTTTTGAGTTGAATAAATCATACATTCAGTAAAAATCTGATGTGTTGCACTCACATGACGTTCTCTACTCTGGTACTAACCATTCTTACGAACCTTCCTATATCTTGTTTGTGTTAGTTGAGATAAACATTTGTACAAATCATCTTATTGCTTATTTCCTTTTAGGTGCAAGGGGAATATGGGAATACGGTAAGTTTTGAGTGATAGTCAAATATTTTAAATATTTGAGATCCAGTTATCTTTGCACGGTTAAGATATAAAAAATCAACAACGATGTTCCATTTCACCAAAGTTTCAAGTTTTCCGAAACTGACACAAATAACAAGGAATATCTCCGAAATGGTTCACTTTACAAACAATTTATTCAGACATAAATTGTGTGCTTTAGCGAGATCTACATTTTTGTACAGTAAGATTTTGGCTATCTCTTGCGGTTTACGAGTTACTCAAAAGTCATCCAGACTATTCCTGAGTACAGGGGCTATAGCCAGAAAATTCAAAATATATCTTTCATTTGTCATACAAATATCTTAAACATAGGTCATTTTAATCAAAATCGTTACGGCCATTTTCAAGAAAATCAAAATTTTCCATGTGAAGGGTATTTTAGGGTGGGGCTATTTTCTTCAAAATCTTCGTGTCGCATCCTTGAAAGACATTAAACTTAAATACCTACTTAGGTTTCTAACCGACTTTTCGTTTTTGAGTTATGCTGTCCACAGACTGACACACACAGACACACATGGACCTTTTTCTAAAAATACCTTTTTGTATTCAGGGTGAAATCTCGACATCGAATTTTTGGGTGGAATACAATACTTCCCCTACTTACCGGTAGAGAAAATAAACATTTTCTCTCTCTCTCTCTCTCTCTCTCTCTCTCTCTGTGTGTGTGTGTGTGTGTGTGTGTGTGTGTGTGTGTGTGTGTGTGTGTGTGTGTGTGTGTGTGTGTGTGTGTGTGAACAGCTGAGTTCAAAAATGGAAAATTGGGTAAAAATCTAACTTGGTATTTAAGTTCAGCATCTTTTAAAGATACGACACAATTCTAAAGAAACCCCATCCCAAACTAATCTTTATACTGGAAACTTTTATGGATTATTTTATTTTCTTATAAAGTTGCTACAACAATATGGATTAAAATACCACACATTTAACATATTTACACGAAAAATAAATTATATATGCTACATTTTCTGGTATTATAGCCTGGGACGTCCACTTCATTCAGAAGGAATTTTGCACAATTTTGTGTGAGTGGAAAACATTAAGAGATGGATGAAAATGAAGTGTAAAAAAATGTGTATCTCTTTAAAACATAGTTATTTCCAATAAATCTTTTGTGGCAATAAGCAAATGCGATATACACATTAAAACTAATTTAAAGCGTTCAATGATAAGCTGATTAAAGGTACTCATTATCCATCTATTTCTGCGATGTGATGGGAAGGATAGGGAATTTCATAGCCGTAGCAAGCCGCTTTTAAACACTCACTGTCGATTTGGTTTTCTCCACCTCTCTTGAACCTACAACGAAATGTGCTATATCTGTAAATATTTATTTGGATTAACCTAAAGCAGATAGATGAGCTTGTGTAAGAATAGATTGTGTAAAAGCTTTATGGAAGTAAATGACAATGGGTATAGAAAGTTACGTGAGTGAAACAAAATTTTATCACATATTGACAGACGTAATCCCTCTCGCAAAAATATCTCCGACTTAAATTTACAGATATTCCTTATAATTATGCACTATCCTGTGCTGATGTTAAATTATTGAAGAATATTTAGCAAGAGGTCACTTTAAATTAACTTCATAACCACATACAATATGCTGATAGAACGATCACCTCTGAGAGGTAAAATCGGAGCTGATAAATTCGATGCTACAGTCGAGATTTGAACCACAGACCCTCCCTTTACCAAACGGGTACTCTAAACATTAAGCTACTGCAACAACCTACCAGAATGACATTGAATTCTCCAACCGATTCGTATTTCTCCCGGTAAACCACAAAGGCAATGTCACGTCAAAGACCAAGATCACATCTATTTCACAAGGCAAGAGAAATGCAAATCCTCAAAGTGGGCGCCCCCTCCAGTCGGAGAAAATAAGCACAAGGCAAGGAATGTCCCGAAGGCGCCAAATACTATAAAACCTTATTTGCATACTTTAAGAATGTCTTTATTTTTTTGTAATCTTTTATCTACTGTGGTTCCCTATTACATAACATTATAAAACGGAACTGGAAAATAAAGGACTTCATTCAAAAATGCTCATTGCATTTACCTAATGTATGTGAAGTGACGATTTTAATTGGTACCCTTAAAAGTCCTGTTTTTGAGAAAGTAAAATTATGTGAACGTATTATTGTGATAGTTTGAGACTGGGGAATTTTATATACGTCTGCGCCTTGTATCTTATGATATTTACATATGCAACAAAATTTGAACAATTATTGCTCTTATTGTGTCACTCTAAAACTTATATTTCTGTTGCAAATAATGAAATATTTAAGGAACAAACACACATAACAAAGCAAGTGGCAGGAAAATAATTTTTTTGAATTTATGTTTCAGCATATAGTATATTTCCAGCAGTCGAAAACCTTAATCTACAAGGAAGTTATATACATTTCATATGGTATATAGCTCCAAAACCAGCATCAGATCTGAAAGTAAACATAAACCAGCTTTTACAGGACATAGTTTTGAGTTACTATATACCAATATTAGTAAAAACATATGTCGGCTTCATCATTCTTGAAACACATTTCCTCTTCCTGTTCGAAAGGGGACAAGCTGCTATAGCACCTGGATGCATTGGGTACTAACTAAAATGCTATGTATATATTGCACTACAACCGTACTATCAATATTTGCAACAAAGGGTCTTATTTGCAGAATAAATAAAATTAGCCACCAGTTGTAAAGACGAGATTCAGAAATACTCGAAGGTTACTAAATTACCCAGTTAAACTTATGATGGAAATACTAGATGGGTATGGAGGGCTACATCTGCCTAGATGAGGCAGAGAGAGGGTGTGAAAATGCACACTGAGATCTTATGAAGGCATAACCCCGCTATAAAACCTGTGGGGTCAGTTATGTTTTGAGAAAATATAATTTTGGACATACTAAGCGTTCATTTCAGTGTTTGTCTTGGTGTAATCTTTCCTAGCAGGCATGCAGTTTAGCACACTCTGGTGCATACCCCTACTTTCACCCCTTCCACGCAACCTAACGTTAAGTTGAAGGGGATTGGCTACTACGGACCTGCGTTTGTCAGGCAGGCCAGCAGTATACGTGCAGTGATAACCACTTCATATGAAAGTGTAAGTTGGAGAAGTCTATTGCCGCTTCAACAGCACCCTGTTTTATAGCCAATGTTTTGAGTCGGGTATCAGTCCTAAGCGAAGGTATGTAAGCACATTGTTCAATCTGAAAGTTTCTCATACCCTAGCAACATTAATCATAAACCGTAGAGGAAATAACGTACTTCAAAACTAAGTTGAGTTTTTATTTATGGATGCTCTTTAACTGCTGTGGTTCTCGGCGTCCCCTTCTATATTGAGCTTGAAGGACCACTTAATTTTGTTCAGAAGTCTCTTAATCAGGCTTTAGGTTATTCTAGTCGGTCTGGGTGGCTCAGTTGGTTAGACGCTGGCTTACGGATCCCAAGGTCGCGGGTTCAAACCCGGCCCAGGCCGATGGTTTTTAAGTGTGCTTAAAAACGACAGCTCCATGTCAGTAGATTTACTGGCATGTAAAAGAACTCCTGCGGGACAAAATTCCGGCACACCGGCGACGCTGATGTGATCCTGGCAATTGACAGCGTCGTTAAACAAGAAAATAAAATTTAGGTTACTCTACGTCAACGGTGAAACAAGTGAACGTTTCTTGCTTACCACTACCAAACCGCACATGTTTTTATTTACATTTGTAGAAGAGAACTGGAGCACTCGGTGCTGCTGACAAATTAATGTTGCCTTATACTAGCGGTGATAACAGTTAACCTACTTAATTTTCATGGACCTTCGACGTGGATCAAACAAAACAGTGCAAAACAGATTTTGGTAGGACAAATCACACACTGCAGGTCTGTTACCACCACGTGGAAGGTTCTCGCGTTCAACTAAACACCTTTTTTACACACTATCACACGTACGTGCAGAAATACTGGACATCTAGGCTCACCGGGATATCTCAACAATAACGTCTCAGGCCCGCATTCAGGAGATCGCTGGTTCCATCCCCGTGGTGGACCTTCCTGAACCATGGTTATTTTTAGGTTTCCCCGGTCACCAGGCGAATCCTGGGAAGGATTTTCATATCCTCCAAATCGCCTGCCCCTCCATTTCATTACCTAAATCACTTCATTTCGCCCTTCTTTCCGTTAGGTTTTTTCAGAGTTGGAAGCGTTGGCGGGCATCGCGGCAGCAGCACGTCAAGAGTAAGAAATGTGCTCCGGAAATTTCGTCCCCCGGGTTGGAAGGCGAGCCATTAGTTTCCGGGCTCCCCATGGGATTGTACCTTCCGGCTACCCTTAGGATACATTCGCCTCATCCATCCTCCCGTTAGAGGCATAGGTACAAAAGATCGATCAAGGTGCTAAGTCCCCCACAACTTGTCATCGAGTCATTGTACCAAGTTCTAGGATCAGCGGCCAGACAAGTGACTGCACTTGTGGAATTAAATATCCAATGCCTTGGAGTCTGAGGAAAACTTGAAAAAGGGTCTACCTGATTTAAACCCGGGACCTCCCTATTGCTGGTTACATGTCACTGCCTGAGCTATCCCGCGTAGTAACAAAAATTAGTTTGTCTTATAGTTCATAGTATTTGCAGGCTGTTACTTATTGTTGCTTTTTCTACTACGTATAGTAAAGTAAAGGAAGCATTCCACCCAAAAAGTCGATGCCGAGATTTCACCGAAAATGTTTTGAGCTCCCTTGAATAAAAAAAAAAAAACATTTTTTGTAAAAGGTCCGTCTGTGTGTGCCTGTGTGTTTGTGTGTGTTTGTGTCTGTGTGTGTTTGTGTCTGTCTGTGTGGGTTTATGTCTGTCAGTCTGTAGACAGCACAACTCAAAAACGAAAGTGGCTAAAACCAAAGTTGGTATTTAAGTTTAATATCTTCCAAGGTTGCGACACGAAGATTTTAAAGAAAATTCCTCCACCCTAAACTACCCTTTACATGGAAAATGTTTCGAAAATTTTGATTTGCTTGAAAATGGCTCTAACGATTTTGATTAAAATGCTATATGTTTGAGATTTTTTATGGCAAATGAAATGTATATCTTGCATTTTTTGGCTATAGCCAATGTAGTTCTATTTACTCTGGATGCCTTTTGTATAACTGGTAAATCGTTAGAGATAGGCAAATTCTTACTCTACAAAAGATGCAGAACTTGTTAAAATGGACAATTTGTGCCCATTGTGCGAGCTTTCCAATACTTACACTTCAAAGCCTTCACATAGACACCAGCTTTAAAAGATTTGACTATACCTCAAGACCTACGGAAATCATTATTCCTTTTTTTTTTTTTCAATTTCTCTTTACCATGGCAACCACTTGTTACCACACTTGAATGCGGTCTTTGCAAGGTATACAGATTTCATTACATTAAATTACGAATGTAAAAAAGTTGGAGTTGTCCATCAGCGCATTGAACTTCGAGGAATTAACATTCCACAAATACGTAACACTGTTTCAGTTTAAGTTACATTCATATTTATTATTTGTTATAATACCTAGTGTTTTCAGCTGTTGGTAATATTTATTTACTTTTGTTCCAATACTTTTCATAATAGAAGTTACCATTTAACCGAATACGTAACACCGTTTCATTTTAAGTTTAACTTGTATTTACTATGTGTTATAATAGTGCTTTCAGCTGTCCCTACTATTTGTTTACTTTTATGTTCCAAGAGTTTTCAGAAGGCCTTGTGAAAGACGAACTAGCTTTAACTTTAATCTTAAGAAATCCTTTGCAGTAAAAACGGCCAAAGTGATTGCAGGTTCTCTTATTCAAAATCATGTATTTGGAGACATTAAAAATACTCAGTGTACACGTAACTCAGTGATGGCGTTATGTTTATCAACTTTGATAAGTGTTAATGCCTGGATTCACATGTTGATAAAATTCTTCATTTAGGCAATGATTTGCACTTGCAGTCAATTTCAAATTATAATGGTATTGTGCCAAATTCACCTTACTTGTGTGCTGCTCAATTTTGGCTGCAGTAAAAGTAATCTACAGTGCCTCACAAATAATTTTGAATTACAAGGGATCATGTCGAGAGATATAGGTAGGGTGCTAGAAAATGTTTTCCATTGTTACGAGTATGGCGTGTTTACTGCATACTTAAAGTCTATAGCTCTTATTAAGAACGAGTACGTGTACTGATTTTATATATCAGCTGTGCAAAGAGAACGGAATCTCAAAGCTTTAAAAGATTTGGCTATCGCTTAGAGCCACCGCCACCGCCACCGCCGCCACCGCCGCCGCCACCGCCACCGCCGCCACCGCCGACCGCTGCGTCCCCCACCCACAGGCGCCATGAGTGGGGTGCAGTACTGGAGATGGGACTTGGTCAGCGCACCGGTCCCTCCAGGCCGGTTGTGCGCTATTCTTGACCAGAGGCCGCTAGTTTTCAATCAAACAGCTCCAAAATTGGCACCTTCGGAACTAACGAGGCTGCGTACATCCCGTGCTACACCTCCTAGCCGGGGGGAAAGTCCCCACGCAGGTACCGGAGAACGAACCCGGGTCCTTCGTGCCACAGGCAGGCGCGCTACCACTGTGCTACGGAGGCGGTCACCAAGATTGGTATCTAACCGAACTTTCGTTTTTGAGTTATGCTGTTCAAGGCCGAACGGTTCTTTTACTAAAGTTATGCTTTTGCATTCAGAAGGCATTAAAATGCACATCTTCAATCTAATGTGCGTATAAGTTTTTGGTGGTGAAGCAGTATATCTTGTGTAAGCCCTCTGAAATAATTCTAATTGAAAAACCGAAGGCAGCAGAGACTTTATAAACAACGAAGGACAGGATGGTCGTCGATTGATGGTACAACGATTGAAGATATAATGTGAATACCATGGTGTAAAAGTTTCAATTATTTATACGTAATACTTTAATAAAACTGTTGTAAGTGGTGATAATTTGAATTAAATATTTGTTACCAGTTTAAACTGGGATACAGACCTTTTATGGTCGTTCATAGTGCTTGATCTTTGCTCAGGATTTCGTTTATTATTTACTAATTATTTCTCAAAAAAATCAAATACCTATCTGTACTGCTCCTGAGATTAAAAAATAAGAATCGTCAAGCTCTCCGTCTGAGGCTAAGCCGTGGTGAGTAATACGTGACGGGGCATCTGTATATCCGACAGATATTACAAAAACCGCATACACAGTGGAATACAGTACTTCCTTCATTAACTATAGGAGAATTTATTTTGTATAAGTATTCTTTGTCTGTAACTGTAACCATTTCTGACATATTATTTGCCATTGTTGGAATTTTCAAATACTGATCTTTTTTCTCATGAAAAAATCAATATTTTTTTTCTTCTTTTTTCTTTTCTTTTTTTTTTTCTTTTTTTTCCCCTTTTTTTTCTTTTTTTTTTCTTTTTCTTTTTTCTTTTTCTTTTCTTTTTTTCCCCTATTGGCCAAGCAAGGGAACAGAATTTCTAAGCAATCACATAGCGATACGTTTCTAAAATATTTAATTTCGCTTGAAGATACTGCATTTCCCTAATTCCTTGTAACTAAGGAAATAACATAATTTCTACAGGTGTCTGCCTCTTATGAAGTAGATAGAACAATACGCTTTGGTAATATTTTGTTGAAAATGGGCGCAGAGAAATATAAGAATGTTGTACATCAGAACTTCTTTTTTCATCTTCATCCAAATAAAATAAAATTCAAGAAGTAGAATTTAATTTCGATTTAGCGTATTGTACTCTTCTTAAGTTACAAGGAAATAAGTAAATGAGTAATGAAGGTTTGTCTGTATAACAGGAAGTCGATAGAAGAACTAGGCTTTGTTATAACCAGGGAGCGGGGTTTTAGTAGATAAACATTGGAATGATATTAACAGCACGGAGTATAGTTCCGGCAACTAGCGTGAGAGTTGAGGAAACGACACGCCCACCCCAACACAACAACCTGTTTCTTGCGACTGTCTGTTATATTTGGTTTTCTGTTTTTCTTCCCTCTATTGCGTCAGTCCAATAACACAAAATGGTTTACTACTTGTTACGGATGGGACTTCCTATATGAAGAAAGCTCCCACAGCAATACAGTAAGCATTTCCAAAACTAAAATTTCTCTAGCGCATAGTCTCCACCGAGTTGCGGAAGAAATTATATCCTCTTTTCCGGATGTAAATGTTTTTATAGCCAACACGAAAAATATATTTCACAAAACACCGTCCAAAATCAAGATACTTAAACAGTTCAGAAAAATGTCGCAATACGTGTAATGAAGCAAATAATTACACCAGCCTTGTTTGAAGATGTTTCATACATTGAGAAGAATTTCAGTAATATAGTAGCCGCAATAACATGTTAAGTGATGTACATAAAAAAATGCTTGAGACTATTAAGACAATAGAACAAGTTTCAGAGACACAGTCATGCTTTTGAATGCTCCTGGTACGTCTGGAACATAGTTTTTCAGAAGCAAATAGGATGCGACTTGCTTTCCATAAATTTAGGAAATACATTATTGCACATTGCAATTACCACTCACGATGATGTCTCTAGCTTAAGTTCTAAACATTAAAACCTTAATAAAAATGAAGTTAATTGAGGGCTTCAAATGGGTAAACATTCATTATTTGCTGCCTTGTAACGCCCCTACCTTTGAAGCAGGGTGTACTCTGGGCTGTCTTCCAGTCTACTTGTTTACAAGAGCACTGGAGGTCGCCGGCGCTTCTACTTCCCGTTGTAGGTGCACGGTTAACTTGATGAATTTCGTACTAAAACCCCGCTCCTTGCTTATAACCGTTTGCAGAAAAGTGAGGAGAGGAAATACTGCGAATGGAACACACATGATTTTTTACCTATTGTTTTATACCTCGTATTAATGATTTAATCTTTCACTTCCACAGTCTATTCCGCATCAATAACTGAATCATCAAAGTGAACGTCTTTGCTTCGATAAAACAGAATTCCAGAAAATTTAAATTTTACCTGAATTTACAGTCCGCGGTACAGTGACAAATCTTGAAACCCAGGAACAGAGTATTTGGATGCAGGCAACAAGAGCACCGCGTCGAAACCAAACTGCTGACAGAGCAAATGCAATAAATTACTGCTATGTATCTTCGAGTGTGGAGGAACACAGCAATAAACTACCGGTGGCTATCGTAAAAACCGAGAACCTCCGTTCGTTTATCTCGTAAAACCGCTTAATACAGATGACGTCATTTTCTCGACTACAGAAAAGCAGAGATGAAGCGGAAAAATAACATTTAAATCCCTGGCAGCGCTCCGAAACTCCAGCGTATGGAAAAATCGAACATAAGTTGCGAGGAACCTAGACAGACAGAATAACAAAAGAACCAAAATTGGAAAAGCCTCTCAGAATTTACATTCCGTCATAGAGAGAGGCTTTGTTTATATAGTTTCACCAGTGTTTTCTCTATACAATGAGGATGCAATGTTTTTATGTGGTTGTAGCGATGCCAAGAGATGTTTAATTTCCTAACATCGCAGTTTATACCCAAAATGTAAACATTAGATAACGTAGAATTAAAAATCTTTTGGCCGGTTACTACTGTTCATTAAAAGGTAAAATAGCCCCTTGAAAGTAACTTTTCCAAAATTAACTCGGACGAATTCATTTCATATAACTCATTTCATATGTAATGAAATTACTGTAGAATAATCTAGTTAGTAGTGCTAACGGAAGGGACACGAGGTTTAAGCCATCCCCTGTTTTGTACTTCGGTTTGCCTCCCGTCCAAGAAGCTCCTATTCTCTAAAGTTCTACTGACGTATTATTCAGACGTGGTAAATGACCTTGCTAGAATCTGCGTGAGTGGCGACATGCAAATTGATGGTGGAGGTAGTATCTCAGCTTTCTACTTCAAATAAACGAGAGACTGCTGATACTGCGATGGGCAGTTACTCAATCGCTCATCGTCCCGCGATGTTTACTACACGGAAGTCTGACACTAAGGTATTATAAATATAAAAGTGAACTCGACCATACACTACTATGCAGCTTCAAACCATTCGCCACGTCTAAAATACAGCAGTTAACTAGGAGAATGACAACACGGGTCACAAACAGACATCCCTGATGTAGATTTTATGTTTAATCTCATTTACCTCGTGTATTATAATTTGTACAGCCCTGGACTATTTCTAACAGTGGATGAAATAAATTCCTCATTCACTTAAGAGAATGAAACTATTGCCTCATTGATATAGTGGTTAGCATGCTGACCTTCAAATCCAGAAGTCCCAGGTTCGATTCCCGGCTGGAGGATGAAGATTTTTCTTTAGATAGGATTATTTCCCATTCTCATAATCTGGAAGTATGAATGCCGCCCATATGACCTTAGATATTAAAGATGGCATGAAAACGGAACAGAAAAAGAAATTATCAGCACGACGTCTGACTTCCTTAAGTTCTCCTCGACATTCTTCCAGATTCTGGAAATATGGATAGACTATATGTGTCCCTCTGAGGAACAATCATTGGTCGGAATAGTCCAACAATGTGTTAGAAAGAAGGTGATATCCTAAATCTTTGTGCCTTCTCTTGATCTCTCGCTTGTTTGACATAAAAGCTCCTCTAAGCAGAAACCCTTCAACAACGAAATGGAAGTGAAACTGATTCCGCACTTCTAAACCACAAAACTAATTTGTTTTGAAGAGACTACTCCGTGATCAACAAGAAAAATAATACCTCAGTTGTTAGTTGTAAAAAGTTGGTCCATCGCAAAAGGTTCAGAAGGCCTCTGAACCAAGGCAGAATAGTCTACCACACGTAGACATCCGGCTTTCTGTGTTTCTACCGTGACCCCTTGGAGGAGAGGAAAGACGAGAGCGACCAGATCCGGATGACAACGGGTGCAAAAATGGGCGGGTTCCAAAAACAAACAAAACAATGTGGGTTTTGGGCATGCTAAAATATCCCATGCCTGGGCTCCTCAGGGAGGAGCCTATTTCAGATTAGAAAGAGGTTTTTTTTATGTGGTGTCGGCTTGTGTCGCAGATTGTCATAATGAAAATATTTTTCTTCTTTTATGTTTTATTTTTACGTGCATGTTGCATTTTTTAAATATATTTTTATATATACATTTTTTTTTAATTAACGTCCTCCAACATTTTGTCATATCGGACGAATTAATGAAATTAAATGGGTGAAATGATGCTCAAATGAGCCCGAGGTCCATGGAGCTTTAAGTTACCCGACATTCGTCTTTTCAGGGTAGGGAAAAAAACCTTACCCGGATAACTTACCCTAAGCGAGATTCGAGCTCGCCACCTCTTGAACGTGAGGCAGACACGCTAACCATCACGCTACCGAGGCGGGTTATTTACACATGTACGTCAATGTATGATTAAGATTGTGATATAAGAATAAAAATGAAGTCCCGAGTCCCACAACCATTTGCTGCCGTCATTTCTTCCCGACCGATGTTCTGTTCGGTGCGTCCTTTTTACTTTCTCTACTGGTAAGTAGAAAGTATTGTATTCCACTCAAAAATTTAATGTCAAAATTTCACCGGAAATATGTTTTGAGGCTCCCTGAATCCAAAAAAGGCATTCTTAGAAAAAGTGTGTGTGTGTGTGTGTGTGTGTGTGTGTGTGTGTGTGTGTGTGTGTGTGTGTGTGTGTGTGTGTGTGTGTGCGTGTGCGTGTGTCTCTCTCTCTCTGTCAGTATGTGGAATCATGACACACAAACGAATAGTCGGTTAAAAACCAAAGTTGGTATTTAAGTTTGTCTTTCAAGGATGTGACAAAGATTTTGATGAAAATTGCTCCACCCTAAACTTCCCTTTACATAGAAAGTTTTTATGTTTGAGATATTTGTATGACAAATGTTATGTATATTTTGAATTTTTTTGCTATAGCCTATGTAGTCTTGTTTACTCTGGATGACTTTTGAATAACTCGTAAACCCTAAGATGGACAAAATCATCATATACAAAAATGTAGATCTCGCTAAAACGCACAATTTATGTCCAAATAAAATATTTGTAGAGTGAATCATTTCGGAGATATGCCTTGTTCTTTGTGTCAGTTTCGGAAAACAACTATCGTGAAATGGAACATCGTTAATCTTTTTATATGTTAAGCTTGCAAAGAGAATGGAATCTCAAAGCTTTAAAATATTTGACTATCGCTCAAAGCCTACTGTATTCTAACATTCCCCTTGCACCTACAAGGAAATAAGCAATAAGATAAGTTGTACAAATGTTTATTTCAACTAAAACGAAGAAGGTATAGGTATGAGTTTGTAAGAATGGTTAGTACAAGGGCAGAGAGGGTCATGTGAGGGCAACACATCAGCTTTTTTTAGTTTGTCGCCACTGCACTTCACTCGGCATAGTTTTAGTGTGCGCTTTCTTTGTATTATTCAGGGTAGCTTCATTAAATATTTAATAGTGCTGCTAAATATTGTTCCACTTCTTGTTGCTGTTCCTGGTGTTCGTCCTATGTGTGTATGAGGGTTATCAGGGGTAGGTTCTTTTCTGCTTGGTTTGCTGGGAGCGTTCTCATGTGTAGGGCTGTTTGTATCAGTTGTCTGCGGTAGCTTCTTGTGTTTGCATTGTCATTGTAGGTATGTAACAAGTTTGCAATGTGTCTGTTGATGAGCATGGTTTTTGTGTGTAAGTGCAGTAAGTTGCAGCGGAAATTTGGGAGCAGTTCATATGCTATGCGGAGACATCTTCGTTCGAATGCTTGGGTTTTAGGTATTGTTTCTGCTGTTATTAGTGGCATTAGGGCAACTGCTGCGTAGTTGAGGTATGGTGCTATGAATAACTATAACTTGGTGTTATGTATAACTGTCTGAGGGTTTTAATGTTGAGGTCTTGGTTATCCAGCCTGACAAGGAAAGTCAAAGTGGAGTATATCAGCATCGTCTTTTTAGGTAGTTCTGTGCTTCACTGATAATTCAGTATTATTTTCATTGTGATGCTTTATGGTACAGGATATCTTTTGTTTGACTTCCTGGCGTATAAACAAACAAAGCTGATGGTTTTCCAACATGGGTACGGGCAACATACAATTGGCCATGCGAGAAACATTGGTTTTCAAGATTAATGCAGCAAACACTCAATGATTGCCCCTGGGATTTATTTAAAGCATAGCAAAAGCAAGCTGCACTGGAAACTGCAGTCATTAAAATTCAAATGTTATGTCAGAATCATCAGGATACGTAGTATCAAAACGTCTTGTCCTTTATATTTTCCCTTTGGAATGGCTGCTTCGATCACGTTCAGTAATTTTTTTCACCACTAGCCGTGTGACGTAACAAAGACGCGGTTGGCAAAGCTTTATGGGGTAGGTCTGTTGTATTTTACCTTGAAAGTTGGGTTGAAATTGTCCCGAACTACTTTGCCCCAAATGAAGTCGCTTAGAAGTAGTTATATTTTTAGATATTTGTAAGGAAATGTATAGAATCCGTTCCTGTTCCTCAAGCCAATGAGTACAATGGCTCCGGTGGCGGAACCAATGGCATTGATATCACTTTGCCATTTGTGCAACACAATCCAGCGACTTCATTTTTGCATTTCATTGCCTGATAATGTGGGCAAATTCTGTTCACAGATCCAGTAGCAACGCATTGGCAGGCACTGTAGTGATTTGAAGCTTCGTAACTGTAAGCAGCTCGTTTCAAACCTGCAAGATTATTAGCTGAATGATGGGTTTGTGATATCCGAAACCTTTCAACTTCATTTCGATCTTCACGTTGCTGTGCAGTCCGATTAGACTGAAAATTGACTTGGTTTCTAGCGTTTCGATTTCTTCTATCCAAATTGCTCCCCCTGCGTCTTAAAGGCGGCACGAATCTTGAACTGAGTAGGTATACATGGAAACATATAAAATAAAACAATCAGTGAAAGATAAATCCAGAAGCTTGTTTGTCCATTGAGAAGCGAAGATTTGAAAGCCAAAATGAATGAATGAATAAATAAATAGGTAGGTAGGTAGGTAAGCACTACTTAAGTCTACAGAAAAACTGTTGAAGTCAAATTGTACGTAGGTATATCGTAGAAAGAGAAAATGTCAAATTTATAAATGCACTCAAGTAGATTATATTAATTTTTAGATTTCGTTCACATTATAAACTTAGTAACTAATTTTTTTCAAGTGTTCTTCCTTTATATTATGGTTTGGTACTCTTGTTTTATTTGAATAAAACGAAACGGTAAATGCATTGACAGTTGATTTTAGAATGTTAGATCAATTCACTTCATCGATTTGTAGCACAGATCGATCTTTACGACCCTAAAAGATCGATTCTTTGATTAATTTATTTCAAATCATCATCCCTAGAATTGACAGCTAGGAATAGTTTGAATGGCGAAAAAGAAAAACGTTTTTTTAAGTTTTCCATGTAATTTTTTCAATTTTTCTCCTCGAAAGAACCTTCCTCGGCCTTCACCGAATGTTTGGAAAGAAAGAAAAGCTGAATTGATCCTGCCGTTCTCGAGATTGCGCTTAGCAATACATTTAGCCATCCATTTCTATTTATATAGAGAAAGATTGAGAAAAAATTTGTAAAAATTTAAAAAAACAAGCTCTAATAGTTATCTACTGAAATGTACCAGAAATCTGTAAAACTAACATCAATAACATGTGCTTTTGGTATGATAAAGATGACTTTATGAACTTTGATCACCTAACTGTACGTGAAATTCTCAAAAATCAAGAAGATCTAGTCTCTAAATACTCAGAAGTAAAAGTAATGATTTTATTATCAAATTCTGAGCATTAGATACTCACACATACATACATTGATTACGTAGGAAAGACTGTCTTATTTACAACCGGGTATTTCTGTACTGATACATGCTGCGTTTATTGCTTCTCGAAAGTCAATTTTAATCATGTGAATACCGCAGGAGGTAGAGCAAGAGATAAGGCAACTCCGACTGCCGATATGCACCCCATGAAAGCTGGCAGAACTCCTGACAGTTAATCTAACTTAAACTCTATCTTCGATCGGAAGCAGGAGAACATTCCCGGAATGCTAATTCGATGTAACTCAGACTGAATTTGCTGTTCTTGCACCTACCGTCTCCACGCTGAACTGTAAGTCAGTCCTTCAGAAATCAGGACCTAGAATTTATGTACCTATGTATCAGCAGTCACATCGATAATGTTTGGATATACCATTTTGGTTGGTACATTCATTTCTGCATGATGATTTTCTCGTCAAATTGTAACTTATAAAAATTAACATCTGACGAGTGCGTTCACATGGCTTTCTCTACTCTGTTGAACAAAGCATTCTTAAGCATGTTCATTTTCTATCTATTTCGTGTTGATCAAGATAAAAGATTTTAGACATTACTTTGTTACTATTTTTATAGGTAAAGTGGGAGTAGAAAAATACATCAGTTGGCTTAGTTGGTTAGGCGCTGGTCTGATACCAAGGTCGCGGGTTCAAACCCGGTTCAAATCGATGTTTTTTAACTGTACTTAACAGCGAGAGCCACATGTTGGTATATTTATTGGCATGTAAAAGAACTGCGGGACAAAATTCCGGTGCATATCAGACATTTTCAATTCAAGCTCCCACCCTCGGAAGCTACCTTCCGTAAAAGTTTATCAAAAAGTGATAAAACCATTTTGGAGAATTTAAATAACATTAGATGTATACACCGGTTACAAAAGTGACTTTATAAACCTAGAATGATCTTATAATGGTTTTATTTAACTGCTACTGCCTATAGAACTATATAAGTCGATGATTTGGAATTATTTAATCTTCAGATCCCTGATCTTATAGTCATTGTGATATCCCAAATATAAAGCGAAAATTCGCTTCATGTTCATCCTCATAGGTAAGGGTGAACTTCAACGGAATTTATTTTTATTACTTTCTGTATTACGTATAGTAGGTAAGGGAAGTGTGTGTGTGTGTGTGTGTGTGTGTGTGTGTGTGTGTGTGTGTGTGTGTGTGTGTGTGTGTCTGTGTCTCTGTGTGTGTACGTGTGTGCGTGCGTGGGTGAGTGGGTGGGTGGGTGCGTGCGTGTGTGCGCGCGTGTGTGTGTGTCAGACTGTAGACAGCATAACTCAAAAACGAAAAGTCGGTTAAGAACCAAAATTGGTATTTAAGTTTAATATATTTCAAGGATGCGACACGAATATTTGGAAGAAAATTCCTCACGCTAAAAACCCTTCGCATTGTAAATGTTTAGAACATTTTAATTACCTCAAAAATGGCTCTAACGACTTACCTAAAATGTCATATTTTAAATATTTCTATGGAAAATGAAATGTGTATTTTAAGTTTTCTGGCTGTAGCTCATGTAGTCTTGTTTACTCTTAATGACTTTCGCATAAGTGGTGAACCCTAAGAGATAACCCTAATCTTACTATAAAAAATCTGATGTGTTGCACTCACATGACTTTCTCTACTTTTGTACTAACCATTCTTACAAACTCTTATTCCTATATCTTCTTCGTGTTAGTTAAAATAAACATTTATACAAATTATCTTATTGCTTATTTTCTTGTGGGTGCAATGGGGAATATTGGAATACAGTAGGCTTTATGCGATAGTCAAATCTTTTAAAGCTTTGAGATTCCGTTCTCTTTGCACACGTAACATATAAAAAAATGAACAACGATGACCCATTTCACGAAAGTTCTAAGTTTTCCGAAACTCACACACATAACAAGGAATATCTCCGAAATGGTTCACCCTAGAAGAAAATTTATTGAGACATAAATTGTGTATTTTAGCAAGATCTACATTTTTGTATAATATGATTTGGTCTATCTCTAACGGTTTACCAGTTATCCAAAAGTCGTCCAGAGTAAATACGACTACAGGGGCTATAGCCAGAAAATTCAAGAGATACATTTCATTTGTCATCAAAATATCTCAAACATATGACATTTTAATCAAAATCATTAGAGCCATTTTCAAGAAAATCAAAATTTTCCATGTAAAGGGTAGTTTAGGGTGGGGCTATTTTCTTCAAAATCTTCGTGTCGCATCCTTGAAAGACATTAAACTTAAATAGCAACTTTGGTTTTTAACCGACTTTTCGTTTTTGAGTTATGCTGTCCACAGATTGACAGACTGACAGACTGACAGACTGACAGACTGACAGACTGACAGACTGACAGACTGACAGACTGACAAACTGACAGACTGACAGACTGACAGACTGACAGACTGACAGACTGACAGACTGACAGACTGACAGACTGACAGACTGACACACACACAGACACACACACGAACCTTTTTCTAAAAATGCTTTTTTTTGGATTCAGGGGGCCTCAAAACATGTATTTCCGGTGAAATCTCGACATCGAATTTTTGGGTGGAATACAATACTTCCCCTACTTACCAGTAGAGAAAGTAAAAACGTTAAGGCACACAAGTTATGTCCAAATGCATAATTCTTTTTTGTGTGTATACAAAATAAACACTAAGCTGAAAAGTGGAAGGTGTTGTACAAGCAGTGAAAAGTGAAATATCCTGAAGAAATACCCCTATTTGTGCATAGTTTGTGTGAAGAACTGTTTGGCGTTATTATCAGGTAAGCTGTACCATAACATTTGTAGCCTGAACTTATCGGTATAAAACAGTGTTTCAATATAGACAGCAACGCAAATCATTATACAATCCTTTAAATATCAAATTAAAAAAAAATTCAAATAGATTGCTGTTGGCTGTTACTCAATATACACACATTAAAACCGTAATTATTGTACAATTTATAACATTTTATAGTAGGGAAATATTGCACAGGCAGCGCCGTGGCCGAGCGGTTAGAGTGCTCATCTACCACATCGACGACCCGAGTTCAATCCCTGGGACCAGTATGTGGAATTCGTAGGGTTTTACCCGCAATTCATTCTACTATTTGCTCCATTATCACTTTTCCATTCATCAATTTCGCTTGGCTGAGCACCCGCTTCCAGGCCTTCACTCTGTCCAGTCCATAGGTTCCTCTGCTCCCCGACAGGCGTCTGACCCTAGGCACAGGCTTGTTAGTCCTAGGGGTGTAAGTCCTGCTTAAGGGAGGGTAATTAGGTAAAGGAAAAAAAAATGCACAAATGCACATTGCGATTTTTGCGACATTGTTATACAGGGTGGAAGTGAAATGATCCGCTAGACTTTAACAACGAATTTCTCATGTTTGAATAACAAGAAAGTCTAATACCAAAATGTTGAAAAGTTTATAGTTTTCTAGAAAAAAAAAATTATCAAACAAATTTATCATCACTTGGCTGAATTATTATTGATGGAAGGTTCTTGATTCATGGCTATATTCATAGAAAGTTGAATAAAGTACAACTGTTTCCTTTGGCGCATTTCAATAGATTCAACGGGTTTTGTGTAAATTAAATTTAAAAGAACCCACAATTTGTTGCCTTTTTGTTGATAAATTTTTTGATGAAAATATTTTTTCTAGAAAACAATAAACTTTTCAACATTTTGGTATTAGTCTTTCTTGTTATTCACAAGATAAGAAATTCGCTGTTAAAGTCTGGCGGATCATTTCACTTCCATTCTGTACATCCTGTATCAAAGCATTCGATTCTTGCATCCTGTACTTCAAGCCTTGCTGGAAACATTGAATGGGAATTTTCATTTTGAACACTTTGCCTTAGAGAAGAAAATCTTGGATTGACCTCCATTGATCTTTATTTTCAGATGGCTTAGAGGAATAGGTTGTAAGAAAAGTGTTTCATCTGGGAAGTATTCAGGTTGAAGATATGCTTTTATGTGAATAAGCAGATATATGCTTTAATAATTGTTGTTGTTGTTGATGATGATGATGATGATGATGATGTTGGTGGTGGTAACAAGCGAAACGTCTTCATTAAAGCAGCCTGCCTTTTTATGCATGGACTTAACGAGCAACTCTCATATAAATATTTTTAATTTGAATAAAATGATAGAGCTTGACCAAGTTAACCGACCACTGGCGTTAGTGGGGAAGCTAACGATGTACATACGTCAACTATTCCACCAGTCATGCGAAACGATAATCAAATTAGCAGAGGTCGGCCGCAGGATAATTCTGCCCCCAATATGTAATGGAGCAGGGGCATTGTGTTGCAGTTGTGCTTCCATATTGATCTACTTCATTACTGTACCACTCATTAAATTCATCCCACAGAAGAACAAATGACGTGGAATTCACGCTCCTCATCTGATGCAATGAGCAAATTAAGCTTGTTTGCATTCTTTTTTAATTGCTACGCGCGAAACCTAATGCAATATTCATTTTTGGCCTACAAAAGCGTTCACTCAGGCTTTTGACTGGAAGCTTTTACTCTTTGCAGAATATCAGAAAAATCAGAAAAACGATATATCCTGCGAATGAACTGCACAATGTTGATTGAGAAAATCACCACAAGCGGTCCCTTCTCCGCTTTCTTTACAGAAATTTGCCTGTGTTCATGTTTTTGCGATTAAGTCTAATGAAGGAAGCTCCAGAACTGATGTAACACAGGTTATTTATATAATTAATATATAATATCACTGACTGCGACACGAGTATATCTTTATGTATATGTTTAATTTTTAATTTTTACGAGTGTCACAATGACAAGATTATAAATGTGTTACATTCAACATTTTATGCAATTTTAGCATTAAAATGCGTAAAAGTAACTAAATTAGGTCCAGAAGATCTAATTAAAATAACAGTGTAGATCTGAATTATTTCAAGTGTCCAGTATTGATATAACTGAAAAGATAAATAAATGAGATAAGTACTCAGCAAAGTAAACATATTTGTATGATATATTAAAGAAAAAATTAATATCCAAAAGTACAAAATTAAGAAATTATAATACAACTAGCGGACCCAACAGACGTTGTTCTGTTCAAACATTGTATATCCCACAATTATGAAATGTTTATAAAATATAAATTCTTTCGACCATTTTGATAAACAAATATCCAAAACAAAGTATTTTTAGAATACCTGATGCCACCTCGCGGACAGTTATCACAATTCGTCCTATCAATTGCATGTGAGTGTATCGGTAGATCTTGTTGCAATACACAATTTATGTACAATTTTTTGTTTGTTTGGAGTGAACCATTTCGGAGATATTTCGTGTACGTTGTATGGGCTTTTCAATACTTACACTGATCTCAAATGGGAGGTCGTAATTCGCTTTGTTTGTATTGTTGTTATTATTGTTATTGTTGTGGAATGGTGAGCACATTTCGGCAATTCGTTTGTCATTTGGTTGTATTTACTCTAACTTAAAAGGGCCATTGTACAGAGATACACAGTTCGTTATAAGCTATGTTCTGTGGTTTAATGCAGTATACGTATTTCACTGTAAAAGAAAAAATCAAAACATTACTAATACCGTGAATTTCGCTTCTCTTTTGGGTTAGAAGTCGCAATTGCGCATGCTCTGTAGGGAAACATGGCTATGTGAGTTCTAGTTACGTGATTATATTAGTGCATAAGGAAACTCACTAAAATGGTGTGAGTGTAGGTTCCAGGCTCTACCTATGTACAATGCACACAATCACAAAAGTCCTAAGTAATTACTTCATTCTCTTCTTAGAAGTTACCATTGCGTATACTCTGTAGGGGGAAGATGGCCATGTTTGTTGCAGTTATGTGATTATATTAATGTATAATAAAACGTAAAGTTCAGCCGAAAGTCGGCTTTCCAGTTACTTACAAAGCTAGCGCTTTATTTATGTCAAGCTACCGCAAAGCTAGAATGAAACAAGCCGAAGTGGAAACGCAAAGAACGGCCCAACTGTACTAGAAGGGGTGAGTGGGTGGGTGGGTGGGTTCCAGGCTGTACCTAAACTGCACATCGCAACACTAAGTAATTTCTTCATTCCGCTTAATCTGAACAACGTACTTTAGCTTACATTATAAAGTTAATCAATAACATATTAAGAACGCACGCTCACTTCGCTCAAGTGATTTGTTATGATCAGTAGTTGTTAAACTCGGGGGGGGGGGGGGGGGGGAGGGCAGGGGAGGGGAGGCATGTACAGAAGTGGTTGTTAATTACACTTTAAATTATTTGTTCTCAATACGCGCGCACTTTTGATGTAATATTAAGCTCCAACACACACATCCTATAATCCTATCGCAGCATCAAATACCGGAAATGCTATAACGCGATCGCGGAGAAATATGTTAAATTTGTAGGTTAAGCTGATTGTTACTGACTACACGTGTTTACATCATTAAAATGTGTGGAAAATCGCATAAAACTCTCACCTCTATACTGCGCCTTACAAATTTGCACAGTGTATATCTGTTAATTATCTACACTTTAAATTACATTTGATGTAATAATAGTAAGCTCCGACAAAAACGTTTTAGAATTCTATAATTCTATCCCGGAACAAAATACCGAAAAGTCTAAGTCTAAAACGCGATTGTAAGAGAGATTGTTACTGGAAAATTCCAAGACGTCAATCAGGAGATAAAGCAACTCAGTCTGCCTTGGAATATTATAATCTAATTAAAACAGAAAAGTAAAAGAAACGGTGGTCGGCATTCTATTTCTACCACACGAGGCAATAACAAGACAACTTCGTTAATCGGAAGAGCAAGGCATTCAGAAAACCGTTATTAAGGCCACAGTTATTTTAGGAGCCGTCTTTAAGCGTTAGCAGCATTCAATTCGTCATAAAATCGAATTGCATTATTTGTAGTTTTAATACTATATGAGTAATTCGGAAAGTAAGTTCCGAAAATTTATTAAAGGATGCTACTTTGTTTTGGAACCTTCATTACGCACAGGTGAAAAGAAAACTGTTAAATTATTTTTCAATATAATTTTAATCTTCACTGCATTTTTCGTTCCATGAAGCTTGAAATCCCCTTTGCGTATAACTGTGTCACCTGTGATCGTACTCTACCTATGACACTCTTCTTGAGCTCCGCCTCTTTTCAAATTATGTGACCCAAACCATCTCTTCCTGTTTGGAAACAGATTATAGTCACTGGGAGCCAAGTAAGATAAATAATCAAACCTCCCAGTGTAACTCTTGCAGGAGATTTTGAGTGCACGAAGCAATAAGCAACCGTGCATTACTCTGGAGGAACAATCCCATAACTCAAAATGCCAGCCAGCTCTTTTGTTCTGGATTGCTCACCAATGTTCTGTTGGTGTCTGACAGCACATGTCAGTACTCATCGTTGTGACTCGGAGATCACCTGGAAATCTTTCTGCAAATCGCACTTTCACTTGGCGAGCTGACTGAGTTAACACAAACGAATCATAAATAAATACACGCTGTACATTAGAAAACAGATGTCGAAGCATAATACACTTGGTAACTAAGTACAGGACAAAGTAATAATGCACACTGGTAATGAGTCAATCATACGCTACCACGTCAGCTCAATACTGAACTTTCTGAGCAGAGAAAAATAAGTCAACCGTATGACCATGTGCACAGCAGGTGCGTAGTGGAAAACACCGCGCAGCGGTTCGGATGTTTTTGGGTCTCTCGTTGTAACGTATTATGTTCCCATACACTACATAGACAGTTTTCCCCTCCGAAACCGCACCACTACACGCACCTCACACTTATCGAGCTTCTATTGCTGCATACATTTTACAAGCCTGTTTGCTGAGAGAAACAGTTGAATGCAACCTCAAACTGGCACTACCAAGCTGCACGACAAAGATGGTGCTGTGCTCTATTTCTGAATCACTTGCTTACGGAACCAACCTTGGAATATGTTTAGTTTTTATTTATTAATACCGGAAAAGCTTAACTTGTATGAGCGACCTCGTACAATAAAGAGAAACCGAACTTTCTAAAACGAACGTAATTCGATTGCTAGTGGGAATACGGTACACCTTGACTTCCTTTTTGCAACTTAAGAAAAAGTTTGGATCTTGAAATTAAATTAATAACGAAGTACCTCTTTTTGCCCTCAGGTTTCCTTCGCTTCCTCCGATACCTTAAGAATAGCTAAGGCATAAACGATGTTTTTTTTTTTTTTTAAATCACATTTTAATATCTTGCACTTTTGAAAATGTTTGAACTTCTTAAATCTACTTATCTAATCAGATTAAATACATGTAAGCCTGCATGTCTAGTTTTGTTTAGAGTCTTTTTTTGAAAGCTTCCATTATTTTTTGTTTAGTATATGATTAACTATTACAGTGGAATTTTATTTCACTTCCCTGAAATACTTATATTTGCTATTATGTGTCATTCAGTCGCTTCGTTTTCCCACCCCACTTTTCTCAGCAATGAATTCGAACTTTGATGAATGAACTTCCAGATCGCAGTGCATTCTTTTTATTTTAAACTAATAGAACTAAGCGTCTGGGCGGGTTTTCTCCAGATTCTCCGGTATCCCCTGCCACTAATTCCACCAATTGTTCCAGTATCACCTTTCAATTCATCGATTTCGCTTGCATTTCACATCATCCTCTTCCACACTATCATATATGATGCTGGGCTGACCACCGCTTCCAGGTCTTCACCCTGTCCGGTCCATAGGTTCCTCTGCTCCCTGACAAGTGTCTGACCCTACGCACTGGCTTGTAACTGCTACATAAGGGGAGGCTAAAAAAAAAAAAAAAAAAAAAAAAAAAAAAAAAAAAAAAAAAAAAAAAAGAATTAAAAAGAACTTAAATAGTGGCGTGGAAAGTGAATGCATGTATTATGGACATAGGAGATTTCTTTGGCAAACGCAAAAGAGTGGAGCAGCAAGAAAACCAAGGTGTCTCCAGCAACACAGTCCACACCGATCAGGGTGCAACATGAGCTGATTATTTAATACAAAGAGGTGAACCAATAAAGCAAGTTTATCTAACGGATTATCCTAAACAAACCAATGTGCGTAGTTTTCGCTCTGAATGGCATAAGTAGTTTGCAGTATTCTGTTCTCAAAAATGCTGCATTTTGTTATGCCCGCATGCAGTTTCAGCCTTGTGGTACAAAGGAGAGAAGCCATACTGACAAAGATTTCAGAAACTGGAAAAATGCTTTACATGCCAACCGTGGGTTTCCTAAACACCAAATGTCGAACTCATATCTGAGCCATGTCAATGTTGAAGAAATGTGAAATTCGTACAGAAATCTGTACTTTGGTGTCAACATTAGTGAAATCACACTCGAGAAACAAGATACTATGTTAAGTTATAAATGGAAGTGACAGTTTTCGGCGGTCAATGAGCTGGCTCTGCGTGGAAATTATAATATAGAGGAGGGGACTGAAAGAGTATGTTTAAATGTTTTTGAATACACCTTAAAGAAGATAGAAACCTTTTGGAATGTTTAACATACATACCTAAGAATGCAAGATGTATTTCTCCTGACTGTTGCAATAATAGGCTACCCTTAGTAGTTACTGAAACAGTGTCTGAAATACCTGTCTGAAATCGTGCAACATACCAATGTGCTGTGATGCACGATTTCCTCTGCATAAAGGCATAATCATTGTGTCTCCAACAACAGCGTTGGAGTGGGCAGCTAGCAATTACTAAAGCAATTTTGTCAAACTATGAACAAGAAGTACTTATAGTGCTAAATACCATAGGAAGAAAACACTTCAATGGAGAAGACCGCCAAAAACGTTGGTATGAGACTGTAATAATGTCACTTCAATTTCGCTTTCTGTTAGTTTTCAACAAGGAAGTACGTGGATTTCTGGAACCAGCTGACAATGTACTCTAGTCTCATACTAGAAGTTTAAGTGACGAAAACCAAAAATAAAGTTTTCTCCTGTGCTGAAAATCTGATACATACCAGAAGCTTTATTTTCAGTTCCTGCACAAAGTAAAAGACCCTGGAAGACAACTGTAAACGCTGACTAGATTCATTATAGTCTGTTGCCATTGCATTCCACAAGCAGTTCTGACCCACAACAGCTAAAGAAGAACTTTAAACGAGACCGTGGACTTAGTAATAGTACATTTAGATGAACGCTTCAGTGAAACTGAAGAGCTTTTGCTGGGTATGGAAAAAACAGAACTCAACATTTAAAATCCTCAACCTCTTGAAAATTTAGATGTAACTGCACGAAGCAAAGAAGTAGTAGCAGAGGTGCAGGCTTTCTTGTCTTCAAAATCTAATAAAAATAAAATGGACCTTTTATACAAAAACAGTGAGGTGTTAAAAAATTGTTTACAACAGTAGCAACGTTTGAATTGAGTACAGGAACTTGTGAATTTATATTGTCTACACTAAATGCCATAAACCGACCACAGAGACTATCAATGACTCATCAGCGATTGGCAAATCTGGCTGTTCTTGCCTTTGAGAAACAGTAAATACAAGCCTTGGAGCTTGAAGTTCTAAAGACATTTGTAAGAATGCAATTACTCTAAATCAACATTGAGTTAATAGTTGATTTGTTGTTGTTGTTAATTTTTCCTTTAAGAGTGGACGTTTTAATTAGAAGATTTATTTAACGACCTCAAAACTAACGATTATTACAGCGTTCAGATCCAACTTCTATAATTTTATAAGTTTTGGTCACAATGATTACCTCCTCTTTAAACATTTCAATTCTCATTTTACATTTTAATACACCTAGTTTATTTAATATAGTTTCTTTATGGCTGACTTTTATTAAGTCTGTGATTTTCATTGATCCGGGAAAATCCATCTTGAATAACAAGTAAAACTGGTTAATTTTCTTTTGTTGTACAGGTCACATCCAAATAATGTGTTCTGTAGTATCTGAGCTCCACAAGTACACGATCATCAGTCATCACTTTCACCAAGCTGCTTTAAGTAAAATGGAGTGTTAGCAAGCTTCAATCTTATCGTAATATTATATACTCAGATCTGGTCTGTTAATGTTTTGCTTTTTAAACCATGAAGTTCTTTCATTATTTCCATATTATATAGATGAATTGATATATTCTGAATTCCAATTGTGTATCATTTTATTTCTAACCACAGAGTATTTGCAATTCCTGGAAGGGTTAAAGCTCATTGTTCTATGGAAATAATAGACTGTGATAATATGAAAAATAAAGTTTGTCTACATAACTCTAGAAGTAAAACCGACATTTTTATTTTCTCAACTGCGTATAGTAAGCTGCGGAAGTAATGTATTCCACCCAAAAATTTTATGTGGGGATTTCATGGAAATATCTGTTTGGAAGCCCGATGAATACAAAGAAAACAGTTTTTAAAAGAAGGTCCGTGTACGCTGGCCTCGGTGCGTGTGTGTGTTTGTGTCAGTGTGTGAACAGCATGTTCCAAAAAGAAACGTTGGTTAAAAATAAAGCTTCGTATATAAGTTCAGTATCTTCCGATGTGACACGAAGATTTTAAATACTCCATTCCCCGACTCTAAACTATCTTTTGCATGGAAACTTAAAAAAATTGATTATATCAAAAATGAGTGCAATGAATTTTTAGGGAATAGCCTTTGAAGTCCTCTTTATTCTGGATGACTTTTTGGTAACTAGTGAAACGGAAGAGATGGACAAAATCCTACTGTACAAAAGGTGTACGTTCGTTAAAGCACATAATGTATGTCGTATACATTTGTATTGGTGTAGTTAGCCATTTCCGAGGTATTATACTTTTCTCTAATGAGAAGTCAGTCAGCTTCTTATCTCTTGGACATGCAAAGAGAACGGCATTTCAATACAATCACATAGCGATCGCCCTTAAAATATTTGATTATCGCTTAAAGCTTATATTAATTGTATTGCAATTACAAGGAAGTATGTAATAAGACAATTTCTGCAAATCTTTGTGAATTAACGTGAAGTAAATAGAAGAACAAACTTTGTAAGAAAAAAATAGTTTTTACAGGAGTGAGTAGAGAAACTTATGTTACTAACGCATCTGCTGTTTAAAGTTATTTTATCTCGCCCCTCCTATAAAATCTGGAGCCCCGCATTATGTTCGGTCCTGGCTACGGGCCTGTATCGGAGTCGTAAATAAGTAACCAAAATTCGTCGTTAAACTGATTAAATAAAGCAGTGAAGCACAGCACAAATATTCTTTAATACGCCAGTTGGAAGGCTTGAGAAAATTGAGGTAAAATATGAGAAGGGAAATACGGGACCTAAAAGCCATACGTTTATCATCGTTGCACCAGGTGCGATACCTTCACTTTGTTTATCTTGTCCAAATCCTTCTGGACGTGCATGTAAAGGTTGTGTATTAGCGACAACCCCCTCCCCCAAGGATTACCTAAAAGCCTTGCACATTTATTCTTGTCCTCAATTTATATCTTTCTGTTGACTTGCATTCTTTTGTGTATCGATATTGCGGATAGTTGTAGCAGAGTCAGACCCTTTTCTTACTTTACTTTAATAGTTTATTTACCTGCCAAGTATTTCCATAAATCAGATTTTACATTCGATATATTGCAATCAAGTATTGTATACAGGATATCTCAAAATAATGCTGATAAATCTTGGTATGTTATATGGTATGGCAAACTGTCATTTTTTAAGAAGAAAACCATGTCCTAAAAATCTGATGTGTTGCACTCACATGACTTACTCTACTCTTGCACATACCATTCTTACAAATTCTTATTCCTACGAGTATATCTTCTTCGTATTAGTTCAGATAAACATTTGTACAACTTATGTTATTGCTTATTTCCTTGTAGGTGCAAGGGGAATATTAGAATAAAGTAGGCTTTGTGCGATAGTCAAATCTTTTAAAGATTTGACATTCCGTTCTCTTTGCAAAGCTAACATATAAAAAAATGAACAACGATGATCCATTTCAAGAAAGTTTTAAGTTTTCCGAAACTCACACACATAACAAGGAATATCTCCGAAATGGTTCACCCTACAAGAAAATTTATTGAGACATAAATTGTGTATTTTAGCAACACTACATTTTTTGTATAGTATGATTTGGTTTATCTCTAACGGTTTACCAGTTATGCAAAAGTCCTCCAGAGTAAATACGACTACAGGGACTATAGCCAGAAAATTCAAGATATACATTTCATTTGTCATAAAAATATCTAAAATATGACATTTTAATCAAAATCGTTAGCCATTTTCATGAAAATCAAAATTTTTGAAAGATTTTCCATGTAAAGGGTATTTTAGGGTGGGGCTATTTTCTTCAAAATCTTCGTGTCACATCCTTGAAACACATTAAACTTAAATACCAACTTTGGTTTTTAACCGACTTTTCGTTTTTGAGTTATGCTGTCCACACACACACACACACACACACACACACACACACACACACACACACACACGCACACGCACACGCACACGCACACGCACACACACGCACACGCACACGCACACACACACACACACGGACCTTTTTCTAAAAATGCTTTTTTTTGGATTCAGGGGGCCTTAAAACATATATTTCCGGTGAAATCTCGACATCGAATTTTTGGGTGGAATACAATACTTCCCCTACTTACCAGTGGAGAAAGCAAAAAGCACCGTTTGGACGCAGCGCTGTCTAACGCGGTGCTCGTAATGTGCTTTTTTTGACGCCCTTCATAAGCAAATTTTTACTCCAATGTCTAATATTTATTCAAATTTCAAGACAAAACTGTTTCCTTCCGAATATATTCCCATTACCACCCATGAAGTATGTTTGTGTGCACCTAAAGCAGTACTTTCCCTTTATCCTCTCAAAAGAAGGGTGCTTGCCCTAACGCTGCTTTTATCATCTCAAGCAGCTGTGACGGTATTGTCATTTCTGCTCTAGATAAGACAGACTGATTCACCGATACCCACTCCCTCCTTCCGTAATTTTCGCTTTCCTCAGACCTGAGTTTGTCGGCAATTGGCGACAGTCACTATAATCCTAACAAAGCTATAGCGCAAACAATAAGTTTACTCTTTTGAACATTGTTGTTTACAGCGTAAGCGAGGGAAGGAGGGTCAGGGTTTCAACCAAACATTCAGAATAGTTTGGGTTTTTATGAGCGTAAGTTCAGTTACGTGTCTTGTGTTCTGATTATTCAGAATACAATTTGGCTGAAAGGCAAAGAACTTACAGTATATAGAGGAAAACCCACGTGCTTGCTGTGTAAAAGTAGTGTGCAGTCTGTTCACCAGCTCATGGCTCCTGACAGAAATGCAGTGGCTCAGTAACAGTAAATAATTAGGTACACTGCAATATCTGAGGCTGGACTTGTGCTTCTGGTTGTACGTAATGTAAGAGCAATCAGAAGCATAAGGCTAGCTTCAGATATTGCAGTGTACCTACAATTATTTATTGATGTACTGTCTTGTTGCGTTTCTACCAGGAACCATGAGCTGGTGAACAAATTGTATCTGTTTCTGAGAAAAGCAATGTAGAGCGCCGTTTCTGAACAAATCACAAGAACTTCAATAGCGAATTTCCTGTTAATTCCAAATAACGAAAACATTGTTAGGGACTTAAAATATAAATTAATATTACAGCAGTGCGTGTTTACAAAACCAGAATAGTAACGTGACAAGTGGCCTCTTACTAAGTCCGTTATGTTTTAGCTAAAAGGAAAAAAAAAAACTTTTAGTAATGGGGAAGTAATTAAAGAAGCAATGATTAGTGCCGCGGAAGCTCTCTTCGATGGCCATAAAGATAAATTTGCATTTATGTCTTCCATTAAAGGACTTCAATTGTCACACAAAAGTGTTGCCAGACGGATTGAACAGATTTCTAACAATTTACAATCTCAATTATAACCGACCTACAATCCTGTGAATATTTTTCGCTTCAGTTTGATGAAAGCAAAGATGTTTCCTATGTTGCACATTACTGTGTATTAATTAGAATGTTCTTTCATGATTTTACGTCAAGGGGGAGTTTGTAAACATGCTGCCACTTCATGAATGTAGTAGAGGAAAAGAACATTTAATGCATTCCTGCAATTATGTGAATGATAGTCATTTCACTCTAAACTTGTTGCTATAACAAGTGGGGTGCCCTCAATGACTAGTAGGCATAATGGGTTTCTTGCTCTTTGTGCTGAAGATAATTCTTTTCCAAAATTTCTTTCTTATAGCTGCATTTTCCACCAGGAAGTTCTATGCACAAAGGTTCTGAAGTTAGACATGTTATCGAAGTTGTAATTCGTGTAGTAAACTACATAGGATCATCCTCTGCACGTCATCGATTGTTCAGAAATCTGTTGAATATAACAGATTCATAGCGTGGTGTCGTAATTCTTCATGCAGACGTAAGGTGGCTTAGTAGGGGGAAAACTGTGGAACGATTCTGTAGTCTTCTGGATGAGAAGAGATTTTCTGAAATCGTCTGTGCAAGATTATCAAGAACTTGATGAGATACCACGGCTACTAGAATTGAGTTTCTTGGCAGATATCACCTCAAAATTGAACGAGCTAGACCTCGAATTGCAGGGGAAAATTAAAAAATTTCAGGCACTATAAGCGTGGTAAATGCTTTTCAGAGAAAACTAAAGCTATAGATTGCGCATTCAAAAATAAATTAGCTTTCACACTTTCCAACTTTGGAATCAATTATGGAAACTTAATGTCGGTGAATGTAATCTATCTTTTCCCCAGCATCTTGAAATCCTAGTTACAGAATTTAGTAATAGGTTTAGCCAGTTCTCAACTTTGAACTAGTCATAATGCTTATCAATAATCCATTCGTTTTAGTTGGCATTACTCAACTTGTAGGTAAAATGTGTGAGATTTTCCGAAATTGTAATACTGAATTATAAATAGAAGCTTAAATCTTGAAGATATATCTTTGAAGTCATGTTACACAGCTTCAAGCAATTTCTGGACTATGGCACACAGGAATAAATATCCCATGGTCCACAGTGTTGCTTTCAAAACGTTTTGTTTTGGTTCAACATATCTTTGTGAGGTCACATTTTCACATATGAACTTAATCAAGAATAAATACCGAACAGCAGCAATAGTGATGATGGTGGTGGTGGAGGAGGACGTAGAGGAGGCGGCGCCCGCACCTGCACCCTCACTCGCGCCTCCTAAGTCGAGTTAACTTGCAGGAGCACGTAAGAAAGTTGAACAGGAGTCATCTACAGTGTCGAAATTTCAGAATGGCATGCGTGAATGGCCGTTCCACATTTTGTCAATCTTAACAAGAGCAGTGCGTTGCAAGGGATTCCAAGTTGTCTACTTCCTATTTGAGCGTGGTGGCCCTAGATCTAGTCCCTCTCTGTCAGTCCATCGATTTCAACGACATTCAGGCGATTTCACACATTATCAAAGTGGGCTGGAACTCCACCGTGCTGCAGTCACATTGCCTGCCGAAACTCTAGTGACACCGCATCCGATAGGGTAGCTAAAACATCTGTTGTAAATATTTTAGATAGGTCGGTTCTATCAGTCTTTCTGACAAAAGCTATCCCTCACCTCGTCCTACCATATTATGATCATAGCTGTTGGGTTGCATAAGACAACAAAACGAATTTAACAAATTGTGACATCCCACCGTTCTCAAACTTCAAAACTTCCATCTTAATGATTGCACGTGGTTTACGTTCTTCTAGTGTATTTTGTTTAGCTAATATCACGAGAACGTTTTGGAATACGAAGTTGGGATTAGACATTTTAAAATATATTTATTATAATCTTCCTTCATATAAGTAAGAAGCAAATTAATTAACGATCCTACAGCTCCCAGACCGTAATTTTTCGAACATGGGCTCCTAGAAAAATGTTTTCCGTCGCGCACAACGGTAGCGTTGAGACACCCGGTAGAATTGAAGAAACGTGTGAATAGTTGACACGAGTAGGTATAATTAACAAATCAAACATTTTGTATGTACTTTCTTCAACAGTTCTTTTGTGTACTGACGTACTCCAACTTGAATTTAAATTATTTCGTTCTTTAACGACGCTGTCAATTGCCAGAATCACATCAACGTCGCCAGTGTGCCGGAATTTTGTCCCACAGGAGTTCTTTTACATGCCAGTAAATCTACTGACATGGAGCTGTCGTTTATGAGCACACTTTAAAACGATCGGCGTGGGTCGGATTTGAACCCGCGACCTTGGTATCAGTAGGCCAGTGTCTAACCAACAACGTCCTCCAAAGTTATGTTATGTCGGACGACTTTTGAATGATAAAAGTTTAATAATTTTAAAATATTACTGACATGTAAGTGCAAAGTTTATTTTAGAGTGCTTTTAAGTGTCGCAACATATATTAGAATTACGTGGAGAGAATTTTAGTGTATAAATTGCTGACTACTTGAGTCAACGCATAAACTGTTTCTACCACGATTAATTAATTTCGTGAGGTAGTCAGCGAAAAATCAACAATTTGTGCTAATTGTGCGAGACAGGCCAACTATAAAATTGAGCTTTTTACCTAATATTAGGGTGACTGCCGAATTAAGTCGGACAAATTAATAACGGAAAAAAAGTAATGAAAAGTGACATTGAAGGGGCAAAACGTAATTGAATATTGCATTTCCTGTGCAGGTAACGGTAGTGCACATACAAGGTAGAATAGAAAGGGAAGTTCGGTTCGTAGCTTCGAATACAAGAAAACCATGATGCAGGGTGTGTCGACATCATCGGAAATACAACATATCAACCATAACACCAACAACACACCACTTCTGGGTTAGACAGGTGAGACAGAGTATTTTCGGGAAGAGAGTTCTTGCTGTCTTTTTACTTTCTCTACTGGTAAGTAGGGGAAGTATTGTATTTCACCCAAAAATTCGATGTCGAGATTTCACCGGAAATATATGTTTTGGCCCCTGAATCCAAAAAAGCATTTTTAGAAAAAGGTCCGTATGTGTGTGTGTGTGTGTGTGTGTGTGTGTGTGTGTGTGTGTGTCTGTGTGTCAGTCTGTGGACAGCATAACTCAAAAACGAAAAGTCGGTTAAAAACCAAAGTTGGTATTTAATTTAATGTGTTTCAAAGATGCGACACGAACACACCCTAAACTACCCTTTACATGGAAGATTTTTTGAAAATTTTGATTTTCTTGAAAATGGCTCCAACGGTTTTGATTAAAATGCCATATGTTTGAGATATTTTTATGACAAATGAAAAGTATATCTTGAATTTTCTGGCTATAGCCCCTGTAGTCGTATTTACTCTGGAGGACTTTTGCATAACTGGTAAACTGTTAGAGATAGACCAAATCATACTATACAAAAAATGTAGATCTTGCTGAAATACACAATTTATGTCTGAATAAATTTTCTTGTAGGTTGAACCATTTCGGAGATATTCCTTGTTATGTCTGAGTTTCGGAAAACTTAAAGCTTTCGTGAAATGGAACATTGTTATTCATTTTTTATATGTTACGTGTGCAAAGAAAACGGAATCTCAAAGCTTTAAAAGACTTGACTATCGCTCAAAGCCTACTGTATTCTAATATTCCCCTTGCACCTACAAGGAAATAAGCAATACGATAATTTGTACAAATGTTTATTTTAATTATTTTAAGAAGATGTAGGAATAAGAGTTTGTAAGAATGGTTGGTACAAAAGTAGAGAGAGTCATTTGAGTGCAACACATCAGATTTTTCATGTAAAGTGCCCTAACTGTGACAAAAAGCAGAACGTCACCATGCCGTATTCCGTGTGGCCAGAGCAGCATTGAGTGCCACTGTGAAACTTTGCCCTTTCCAGCTCTTCCGTTGTCAAAAGAAATATTGCAGGGTCGCTTTGCATTGCTTCCGTAGTTCCGAAGATGACTTTTGGCCATGCAACCTCCATTGCATCAATTGTTTCATAAATGAAGATTCAGATTTTCCTTTCTGCACTCCGCTTCGAATCCTCAAGTTGTCTTTAACAAGTTCAACAGCACACTAACAGGTCATATAATATTCAATTATTTTATCTGTTAATAGAAGTGGATTACTTCCTTTCGCAAATCAGAATTCCCTTGCGCATCGTCAGCGTCACAAGGAGGATGTGAGGAACAATAGCTCATGGGACTTGATCTACTTCCCTCTTCCCATCTCTTACCTAATATTTATGCTGGGCGTACCCTTCAATCCTTCCATAGCTTCTACTGTTGAGCTTAATTGAATCGTATGAGGTAATTTTTCGACTGATTGTAAACAAATAAATACGTTTATAGGGAGCAAGACTGTCAATAAATATTTTCCTGACGTAAATGTGCAAGTTCATTATTTCTATAACATATTTTTGCTTTCACACATTGAAATTATTTATTTTCTTTTTAAAATATTCAATTACAGCAAAAAGTGAACGATACAAAAGTC
This sequence comes from Tenodera sinensis, assembly GCA_030765045.1. Classification (NCBI taxonomy): domain Eukaryota; kingdom Metazoa; phylum Arthropoda; class Insecta; order Mantodea; family Mantidae; genus Tenodera; species Tenodera sinensis. The sequence goes on along the minus strand of CM060961.1, from coordinate 119,804,102 downwards.
ATCAAAAGGCTTTAAACCTTCAAATGGAAGCCAAAGTAGGCAAAGACAGGTAAAATAAGTACTGGCCCTACTGTTCCTAAATGTACATAAGTATGTTTATCTCCATTTAGCTCATTAATATATCCTTTCAAATATATGAGTGGCTTAAAGAAATTATTTGTGAGATGTTTAGTGCACGAGCGCGAGTTCTAATTTCTCACCAGAGAAAAATAGTCTGATAAACCATGTGTAATATACGTTTTATCTAATCCTAATATTAACTGAAATAATCTTATGTTTTAATATTGAGTCGTCATTACGAGGAATTGAGTTCTCGTCGTGACGAGTTACTGCATTGTTGGTACTTGTTACGTAACCCCGCTGGAATAAACAGTTTCAATTCTGGTTGCTTAAACTGAACCAAATAAATCAATAGATGATAACCCTACCCGCCCACAACGCAACAGTCCTATACGGGACAAGGCCTACCGCCCAGCCACTGCGTCCCCACCACTGCCCACTATAGCCGTCATGAGTGGGATGCAGTACTGGAAGGTGGTACATAGTCAGCGCTCCAATCCCTTCCGGCCTGTTATGCGGTCTTCACGACCTAAGGCCGCTACTTCTTTATTCAAGTAGCTCCTCAATTGGTCCTTCAGGGACCTAACGAGGCTGAGTGTACCCCGGACCAAATCTCCCAGCGGGGCAAAATCCAATACCGATAAGGGCGGGGGATCAAACCCGGGTCCCCCGCGCCAAAGGCGCTACGAGGGCCAATAAATGAATGAAAATGGATATTCCCGAAGAAGTCTCGTATTATGCTAAAAAAGCTGTACTTAGTTTATTACCTGGCAAGTCGAAGGACTTATATGACGAGGAATTTTCATTATTTATAGAATAGAGCGCTCCCAGTGGAGTTAATTTCCGAAGATGTGTTGTTAGCATATTAATTTTACAATATGGTAGAGACATCTATTTAATGATACTACAATTTATTTGAATTGTTTGATTTTTTTCTGTGTTTAATAAATAAAGTTACAATGGAGCAAAGTACTTTATTTCAGGATGAAATACTAATTTTTGTTGTTTCCTAGGATACATGAAAGGTATACAGGAAGTCTATAGGAAAAGATAAAAGGCATTTTGCCTAATTTCGGGCACTAATCATAGCATTAATAAGTTTAATTTTTATAACTTTTTACTACTAGGACTACATTAGTGTATTGTAGTGTTACCAACTTTCAAAAACAAGATAGGAAAGTGCTCTAACACATATTATGAACAGATATTTTTTATCAAACATTTATTACATCACAGGTTTATTACTCTAAATAAACTGTGTTACACTCCATCTAAACATGTTTATACTTATTAACCGAATATGGCTCCTGTTTATTTCACAAAGAAACTTTTTATATGAATAAATAACATTTGCAGTCACCTTAAATTGCTACTCGTGTCTCAATCCACTTATTGTACATTAAAAAAAAAACTTTCTTTTCCTGCATTAAATTATTTACACACTTTTTTTTGCGGTACATGAACAAATAATTTACGCATATTTTCTTTTAAAAGCACTGAAAAACTTGATCCAGTTTCCCTTCCTGAGAAATAACAGCTGAACACAGTTCAGAAATTGGGCTCACCACTGATCCGTTACACTTAGAAACCATTGGATATAGACCGGATTTGAACCCACGAACTTGGAATCAGTAAGCCAGCGCCTAACCAACTGATCCATCCAAACAGAGATACAGAAAGTTTGATAAAATAAACTTGCATATATTTATCTATAAACCTAAAAGGTAAAGGTAATGGGTACAGGACGGTAGGGGATACCTCGCTCACGTCGACCTACACAGATCTATTGTGGCTACCAAGGGCCCCCCCCCCCCAGGAGGTGGGGATGAATGAGGGAATCGAAGGGGTGCTATCAGACTAGCAGCTAGACAGGCCCACCAGAGACGCGTGGAAGTCCCTAACAATTTATAAACCTAAGGATGTAAGAGATTGTTTGCTTTATTCTGTTATGTGCTGCAAAATTCACCATACAGATGTATTATAATTTTATAAGATGTTTAAAGTATAGCTGTTTCTGCAGTGATGATACATAGAACTAAAGAAGAAATTCCTATTTATAAAACTGCACAAAAATGAATGTCATTTTTGTCTCCCCTTAATACGACAGTGGTGTCTTATGGTTTACACAAAATAACCTAAATTGAGGTTATAAATGGCAATCGCACGCTCCTGCAAACAAGCAAGGTATATGAATGTGAAACTTGCGAAAGCAAGTCCCCCTCCAGCAATCTCCATAAGTGGACCATCGCCTTTAATAAGTTAATAAAGGGTGCAAATGCTATTAGGCTAAACGGCTGTAGCAGCCAGCTATCTTTTCATGTTCTCTCCTCTCTAGTTGGATGCATATACAATGTCGTGTCATATAGTACATGGAATAGAATAAGCCTCGAAAGCCATTATAGAACGAAACGAGTTTAATAATTCCCCCATATATTATAATGTCAACAAAATGAGATATTGTTTCAAGCAACTGTACCACATCTTAATGGTTTTTATGGAGCTATATTTGAAATATTTTGCTGCACATTCATTTCGTTTGACACTTAAGGGGAAAAATAGCATTTTGGTAAACAAACCCAATATTTTAATGATTTTATATTTATCCTTTTCTGATAATGCAATGATGATATAAATTTGTATATTTGTCGTCTATGCATTCCTGAACTGTTTGCCCAATCACCGCGAAATTCAGCACGTATATGTAATTTTTTCACGGAGAATGTTTTTATGCTATCCATTTTATTATGCAAAATATTACATTCAAATGGTTTTCTACACTTCTTTTTCTTTTACGTAAGAGATTCACATATCCTTCTCTACTCGTCTTTCAGCATATAATTCTTACAACTTCTTTTAAAATTGAAACAGAAGTGCAAAATAGTACATTCACAAGGTTTTCATTTACTTTTGCAAAACACAGTCACAATCCTTTCTCTACTTCCTCTTCTACAAAGAATTCATACAATTTTCTATGGGATTGAAATAGAAGTGCCACGTCTTACATTCACAGAGCTTTCTCTGCTTGCTTTTCTTTCCGTGGTATTTGGGGTTGCTCAACAGTACCTTTGCATAGTGTTTTCCTAGTGTTCTTCTTTATTTTACGTTTTGACAAATGTTAAATTTATTGCCTTAATTAACGTCACTATAGATTGTAAAGTAGTATGAACCCTGCGCTAGGAAAGCAAAGCTTTGAAGGGAAGAATCGCAATGAATGGATAATTTAAAATAGTATCACTTGTAGTGTCAATTGCTTCCTGATTTCGCTATGCAAACCTCTTTAGTTAAAGATTAACTCTGCATATTTTTTAGAGTTTTACGAAATACATACGTAGTTGCGGGATTCAACATATAATTCGTGTAATTGTAGCATTAGTCGTTTTCTATGTTATTCTCTGCTTGACAATGACCTTATTCTTTGTACCAACAGTGCAAAACATGACTAAAAAAGGAACTGGAACACGCATAATGATACTTCAGACAGCATTAATATGTTGTATCGCTCAATAAAATCTATTTTGTTTTCACCTTATCCTTCTTTTACCTCACTCTAATAACCAGTGAGATTGAGCTTTGAAGCAATCATTCTTGGCTGTTGTCATTTTAATTGTTAATGTTCCTTTCCCACTCCCTTACTTTGTATAGAGAACCTTTTTAGCAATTGTGCTACCTGATAGCTGACAATGCTCAGTTTTGAAAGATTTTGGTTTCAGTATCATCTATCCTGAGAGAAGTGAATAAGTGAACCCTTATGAAAACAAAAGCCTGTGTTGGTATACCGATGGATCCAAAAACATTACAGGAACCGGAGCTGGTCTATAGCAATGCCATCAAAACCTCGTGCTGTTAGGAGAAATATGCTGCTCTCTTTCAAACAGATACTTGCTACTTTAGCAAGTATCAAGAAGAGTATTAAAAGGGCTACGCTAGTAGAAATATTCTAATACTGTCACATTATCGAGAAGTACTTGAAGCCCTCGAAGCTCCTCTGGTCGTCTCTTCTGGTTTGGGAATGGAGTAGGGACCTCGTCTTACCAGCTGAACATAATTGTTACACTGAGTGGGTACGCGGTCATGTAGGGGCTCTGGGTAATGAAGAGGCAGACAGTGCTGCCAAGAAAGGAACGAGGTACCATTTATTGAACCTGAACCAGTAATGGGACTTTCTGTAGGATCAATGAAACATGCTGTCAAAAATTAGTTGCTACTGGAATTCAGTTAAATACGACAAAAGATTTTTATTAAGAACGTTGATAGAAAGTTAAATAGCACTAAGCTTTCCTAAGTAGTAAGCTTATTAAAAGGAGATTGTCCTCTTAAAGAATGCCTACAAAAATGGGCCACTATATTGATCCAACTAGCACTAGGTGTCATGAGGTTGATGAATCGGTAGTTCATCTGCTCTCTGATAATGCAACTAACTTACCACAGAGCTCAGGCTTTTGGAAACCATTTTCCGAAGTTGGATGAGCTATTTTCTGCTTGTCAGTTTTTCGTAGTTCATTTTGAGCAGCAAACTGCTTGGCTAAAAGATAATAGGATCGGGGTCGCGCAAAAGATATTTAAATAGGTTGCAGTGCGGTGGCTTTAAAGCCCTACCCCCATTAAAATTCAATTAAGGGTTTTGGTCTTATTTTTTTACTGGCTGCTTGTTTAACCAAGGCTAAGCCTGATATTTCACTGTCCTCTTCTGCGCGAGATCTTCTAGTTGAGAAGTACAGAATACCTGTGTAATGTAAAGCATCGCAGTAAGCCTAGTAGCCTTAAGAGCAGGAATTTGAATGTTTGTTGTTGGGAAAAAATAATATAACCATACAAATACAAATTCAGTCCAGAATATTAATTATATTCAAAAGTAATACCACTATTATTGTTAATATTATTGCTATTGTCTATTTATTACTGTCACTATTTATTAGTATGCATAAACCAGTATAACTGTCTTTTACTACCATTTTCTGATCAGCACAATCAGAAGATACAAGCACATGTCTATATACTATTATAAAAGTACTATATTTATTAAAATTGACCTGGGTTTCTTCTTCTGAGTCTCTTTAATTTTAGGCCTCGAAAGTTTTTAAACTTACAAATATATTTTGTTCCTAAAAATTGTAATTTTTTGTGTTTGAAAATTAAAATATATATATATGCTTACACACATCTGATAATGAAACCTAGAGAAAATTTTATTTGTTATATTTCTCTAAACATGCGTAGCAAATTTCAATGCTACAACGCCAAAGCGCCCTGCAAGAAATATTTTACAAGAGGAAAAATCTGATGTGTTGCAATCACATCACTTTCTCTACTCTTGTACTAAACATTCTTACAAACTCTTATTTCTATATTTTCTTCGTGTTATTTAAGATAAACGTTTGTACAAATTATCTTATTGCTTATTTCCTTATCCAATAGCAAGGATATAACTTTTAAGAATTTAATTTCAGAGCTAACATTAAAGTTCATGCCACATTTAAACATTCAGTGGGACATTTAAACATGGATATAAAATAAGAAAGTTGTTTCTTTCTCAGTTTTGATGAAATTTCAGTCATACACATCCTTAATGCATTTACTTGTATTTGAATTATGTTTTCCGCTGTATGTCGACAGGTAAAAGGAATTATTGCACCCTACCCAAATGTTTCAACGCTTTCTGAATTAAGAGGTACTTTTAGAAAAAAGGTGGGTGTGGGCGGGTGGGGGTGTGTATGGAGATATGGTTGGGTGAGTTTGGGTAGGATGTGTAAGGGGTAGATTTACTGACATGTAAAAGAACTCATGCGGGACAAAATTCTGTCACACCGGCGACGCTGATGTGATCCCAGAAATTGACAGCGTCGTTAAGCAACAAAACAAAAATTAAACTGGCAAACCGTAAGAGATAGACCAAATCTTACTATACCAACAAATGTAGATCTTGCTAAAATACACAACTTGTCTTTTTTGTAGATTTCGCAGATATTGCTCATTATTTGTGAGTTTTGGAGAACTTATACTTCCGTCAAAATGGAACATCGCTATTCACTTTATATGCTAACCGTGCAAGGAGAACGGAATTTGAAAGCTTTAAAAGGTTTGACTATCGCTCAAAGCCTAGTGTATTCCCATATTCCCGTTGCACGTGCAAGAAAACGAGTAATAAGATAATTTCTGCAAATGTTTATCTCAACACGAAGAAGATAGAAGAATAAGAGTTTATAAGAATGGTTAGTATAAGAGTAGAGAAAGTCATGCGAGTGCAACACCAGATTTTTTGAACTAGTGATCAACTTTTAGATACACAATTACTCAAGCTAATAAGTTACAAACTATAATCCAAGGAACATTTTGAAAAAAAAAATCCGAAAGAAGTAGTAGAGAAAAATGAAGTATATAGATCAGTGACATGCATCAGTTATTAGGTTTTAACTTTTTAAACTCATTTTTAATTTTTAAACTGAGGTTCTACAGTTTGAGTTTTCCTGCTTTTTATCTTGGACTTGGGTCAAAATGACCCAGCTGTCGACGGGCCCTTAAATCCTAGTCATTCACTCACCATCATCGCTGGTGACACGCTGTCATCTTCTTAAACAGAGCGGTACTACGTCAAGTTGCTAGTCTACAGATGGCAGCATAAATATTTTATTTTGTTCAGTTCAGAAAGGAAGTAAATATGCAGTAAGAAAAAGTAAAGACAAAGGAAAATGGTACGCATTTAGTATCTACAGATATCAGAATTACATTTCCAAAAATCTGATACTAATAACAAATAATACACAAAATAATCATAGACTACAGATTTAAAGCCTTTTGTTTTAGCTCTAAGCTTAGCTAAATTCAATAGTGGAGTGAGATTTCGAAGTCCACATTACTAACTTATCAGCAAATAGTGCACACTTCGCACCTGATTCTTGTATTTGTTGTGGGAGATCGTTAATAAATATATTAGAAAGTGTTGTGCTTAGCACTGCGCCTTGTGGTAAGCCACGGTGTACTTGTTTGTATTTAGATATGTTTCTTCCATATCTGGTTGCAATAAAGCGTTGTGTTAGGAAATGACATAGCCATGAAAACATTGGACCTTGTATCCCTATTTGTTTTACTTTCTTTAGTAGTTTTGTTCTGCGTATAGAATCATATGCACTTTGGAAGTCAATAAAAACTGATAAATTATCTTCTTTTCTATTGAAGGAGTCTTTGATTTCTTGACTGAGAAGTAAGACTTGTTCATTTGTAGAGTGGAACTGTCTGAATCCAGAAGACTTAGCAAAAGTACAGAACTAGAAAAAACCATGCAACAATCCTTAACCAAATTACAAAGGTGGACCAAAGAAAATTTAATGACTGTTAATACAACAAAATCAAACTACCAAATCTTTTCACTAAGAAAAAAGCCACTAAAAATAAAACTAAATTTTGAGGGTCAACAATTACCAGAAACAAAGGAAGCAAAGTATTTAGGAGTTACATTTGATACTAAACTTACATGGACCAAACAAATAGAAAATGTAATACAAAGAGCAGAGAGGCGCCTTTCACTGTTAAAATGTCTAACAGGAATGAAGTGGGGATGTTCCAGAGCAACTCTTAACACAACATACAATGTATATATAAAGCCATTATTTACTTACCGCAGCGAAGTTCTTGTAACAGCAAATACAAAAAAGATTCAAATATTTCAAAACCAAAGTCTGAGATTAATTACAGGTACTATCAAAACTACACCAATAGCAGCTATGGAAATACTAACCAACCAATACCCCATTGAATATGAAATAGAAAAAGCGGCTCTTATTCAACACGAAAAGTTGATCAGACTCCCATTCAATACATGGCACAAGAGAAATTTTACACATACACTAAAGACTCAGGAGAGCTTTCTTTTCAAAATTCAAGACATCAAGAATAATGTATACCTTCCTAATTCAAAGGAAAACTTCATATCTAAAGTCAATCCGACACAAACATTAGACATCACATATTATTTACACCTGACAGAAGAAGTTAAGAAAAGTGATACTCCAACTATTCTAAAATTATTGGCATTAGAGACAATCTATACTAGATTTCCAGAACACGAATGACTCCATATTTATACTGTTGGATCATTTATATCAAACCAAGATGGAGCAGGTGCTGGAGTCACATGTCACCTCTTTTCCTATTACAAATTTTTAAGTTATGGAACTACAAACTTTGATGGAGAAATTGAAGCAATTCGAATGGCCCTACAAAATCTTTTGTACAGAATTTCACATTTTCAGCAAGCAGTTATTCTCTCAGATTCCAGGGCAGCAATTATAGCAATTACTTCCAAGTTGTCATCAAAAAACCAAACAATTATAGAATGTTGGAAAATCCTTACCCATCTAACAGCACTTCAAAAACACCTAGTCTTCCAATGGATACCACCTCACTGTGGACTGAGTGGTAATGAGAAAGCTGATTTTCTTGCAAAAAAGGGTACCGGCAATGTGCAGAAATCAATAGTTAATTTACCATTTTATGCAGCTAAAAGATTAGTCAACTCTGAATTCAAAAAGTTTATTGAAAAATATTACTATGAAAAATCAAAGAATAAAAGATGGGAACTACCAAACATTCAAACAGTGATTCCTGAGTATCCTCGAAAAACAGCAGTTGCAACCTTCAGGTTGATTACAGGACATGATTGTCTGGCAAAACATTTAAACAGAATTGGGATATATTCTTCACCACTGTCCTCTATGTGATCTGCAAGAGGAAATGGATCGAGACCACCTTCAAATATGCCCGGCCACTTCTAATGCCCCATCCATCAGTGAAAAATATTGGAGAGCAAGAGGATTAATGACTTCATTGTCAGAAATCCAGCATTAGCTAACAACAACATATTGGAGTGAGAGTAAAATACTTGAGCGTTCTCATCGGCCGCGGGCTTTACCGGGCAATCATCCCGCCATTGATCTAACGGCTGCGAATCCTGGGGATCAGCGGCACCGTCCATCATACACAAACTGCAGACAGTGCAGAATAGGGTGTTAAGAACTATATATAATACCGGGCGTAGATTCCCGTGTTACATCCTTCACAACCACTCTGGACTACCCTACATCATGGACTTGGTAAAGGAGCGATCCCGAACCATGCACTCCAAACTCAATTTCCACACCAATCAGCTGGTACGGGCACTAAGTCAATACGACCACAGAGCACCTCGTAGAGGGAAAAGTTACCGCCTACCCAAGGACGTCCTTGGATAATGGTAATGCCACTCCCATCATCTAACACCTATTCCTGCCCCCTTCCTGCATCCAAACTTAGATATACAGGAAGAAACCATTGCCCAAAGACACAAAAGCTTGAAACACTTATAACACCTTCTTTACTGCACAGATAAAGTCGCATTAGCGGCTAGGTGCTGTGCAAATAAACATACCGTACTGGAGAACCTGTACGTCCTGTTCTCGAATGGTGGAATGCTGGAGTGGAGTGATTGTAGAACACCTTACATTTAAATATTTGTGTCTTGGTATCAATGACTTCGTTGTCGAACCGCCCATAAACCGCACTCACTTTATCTAAATGGTGCAAAACAAATTAAATATGAATATGTATTGGAAGTAGGACCTCATGATACCTATCCAATAAGTGATTCCCTGTCGGCTTTAAAGGCCCTTGGAACGTTTATTCGGACCCCCTTCTTCTTCAAAGATATGCGAAAGTGGGGTAGTTGACGGGAACAAATAAGATCGGAAGCATTTACCGGTGAATGAAGCGATAAGACTCTTTAAGCTTTTCATCGAAGTTCTCGATGTACCTCAGGGCGTGGTACGGGTCTACGCCTTACAAGGATGATTAAATTTCCTTTTTATATTTTTAATATACTTATTTATTGTTCCTTTTCGTCACAAACAATAATACAAATATTCTGGATTGGCGTCCTTTGTCACAAGCCCTGTGGGGTTCACACAATCCGAACACGGACTACGTAATTTTGCGAGTTCGTAATCTTCTTCTATCTTTTGATGCAGCCTTGCTAATTATATACTACTTCTCTGCATTGTTACTCCTGTTAACTTTTAAAACACAATGTTCTTCCAATAAACACTATATGTCGATAACTTTTAAAATTATTCGCGGACTTTGCGATTTCCACATGACGCCAATCCCAATAATACATGAACAAGCCAAGCTAAGACAATTGAAGATCTCTATCATTGCCCACTAGGACAATGATTCACAATTTTAGGGGGCTTTTTCTGCCACCACTATGAACACAAATTTTAACTATTTTAGGAGGCTTCTTCTAAAAATATCGCCTCACCCTCCAAGACATGTACAGTACCAATTGTATTGTTCAAGAAATGCAGGACCTTTCCAGCATACTCTTCAACAGAGGGAAGAGCATCACACTTCTGTGGATACCATCACATGATAATATAACCGGAAATGAACAAGCAGATAACGCAGCCAAAGGGGCATCGAATTAAGTGCATCAAAAACCATTAATATTGAAATTTCATAGAGCGACGCACTTACATACTTTAGGAACGAAATACACATATCCAATGGCGAACCTGTTGGAAGGAAAACTTAACAACTAAACTCCATGAAGTGTGTGGAACTTCATTTGTTAATTATCCGATAAAGGACCTCCAGCAGCGAAACCAAACTGTAATTTCACGATTACGACTCGGACATACCAAGCTGACACATCTGTATCTTCTAAACAAAAGCTCTCCTCTACTGTGTGACACATGCGAAGCAACAATAACATTACATCGTTGTCACCTGTCCAAAATTTGAAGTCCAGCACAAATAACACGGTATTCCGAAAAGTCTTCCTGCAGCACTAAATGACACCTGTCACACACAGTATAATTAAATTTCTAAATTGTTGTAAACTTTATTGCTGTATTTAATTTATTCTTAAAACTTGTAAGTTTACTTGCCAGCTGTGTATGTTGTATTACTTTCTCTACTGGTAAGTAGGGGAAGTATTGTACTCCACCCAAAAATTCGATCTCGAAATTTCACCGGAAATATGTTTTGAGACCCCCTGAATCCAAAAAAGCATTTTTAGAAAAAGGTCCGTGTGTCAGTTTGTGTGTCAGTCTGTATGTCAGTCTGTGGACAGCATAATTCAAAAACGAAAAGTCGATTAAAAACCAAAGTTGGTATTTAAGTTCAATGTCTTTCAAGGATGCGACACGAAGATTTTGAAGAAAATAGCCCCACCCTAAAATACCCTTTACATTGAAAATTGTTTGAAAATTTTGATTTTCTTGAAAATGGCTCTTACGATTTTAATTAAAATGTCATATGTTTGAGATGTTTTTATGAAATGTATAGGTATCTTGAATTTTCTGGCTATAGCCCCTATAGTCGTATTTACTTTGGACGACTTTCGCATAACTGGTAAACTGTTAGAGATAGACCAAATCACACTATACAAAACATGTAGATCTTGCTAAAACACACAATCTATGTCTGAATAAATTTTCTTGTAGGGTGAACCATTTCGGAGATATTCCTTGTTATGTGTGTGAGTTTCGGAAAACTCAGAACTTTCGTGAAATGGATCATCGTTGTTCATTTTTTATATGTTAAGTGTGCAAAGACAACAGAATCTCAAAGTTTTAAAACATTTGAGTATCGCACAAAGCCTACTGTATTCTAACATTCCCCTTGCACCTACAAGGAAATAAGCAATAATTTGTACAAATATTTATCTTAACTAATACGAAGAAGATATAGGAATAAGAGTTTGTAAGAATGGTTAGTACAAGAGTAGAGAAAGTCGTGTGAGTGCAACACATCAGATTTTTGTGTAAATGCATTGGAATGTATTCAATATGTAAGTGGTCGCGATAAGGCCTAAAAGGTTAAAGCGACCTTAAACAAAGCTTTATTAAAACAATTAAATAATCAACTCTAGCTTCACATTTTGTACACCAAAAGCCAATTGTGTAGCATGAAAGCACTAGTTATAGGCGTAATAAAAACTTAACAAAACAAAAGCAAATAAGTTTTTGCACGTTTTACCATCTTTCACCGCATTATGCGACGAGTTAAGATGGCGAATGAGTGAGAGGGAGAGAGCAGAAAGAAGGAAGGAACAAAGAAAGAGTAGGAGAGAGGCGCCTTAACACTAAATTAGACACGAGTGAAGCTGTATCACCATTTCATTTTTCTCAGCTCTATTAGTTTTATTTACACACTAAATTTTTACCTAAAAATGTCACATTTAGGCTTAGCATATGCAGTAGCCAATAGCAAATTATTGGGTGTTTGCCATCCTAAGAACATTATTTTCACGTATGAAAATAATGAAACTACATTAACCAAGTGGGTAATGTTGGCTTGTGCTTTAGGGTTCACTTTTCTATGATGGAATCTGTTCGCTTGGAACGTGGTCTATTGCATGTTTCTCTAGTATATTAGGTACAAATTCTGTGTTAAAGCCATAAGTAACGACCTGCAAGTTCCAAATATCCCAATTGATGAGCTCTCCCTTTTTGTTCCGATGATGCAGGTAACTATGTTTCAGGTAGAGCGCTCTCTGCCACTCAGGGAATCGCGTGATCGATACGTGGACGCTATACCATAGAGATTATTTGTGGTTTTCCCCAATTACCGTTCGTACGGAATCAGGATTTTCCAAAATCAGCTGGTCCCTGGGGAGGTATTAGAAACACGACATGCAAACCATTTCCACATGATCCCCAAGCCTGCACATCATGGTACAGGGCAGTTTAGCCGTTTGCGTCAGAAACCACTTGCTTTGTCTCTTCGGGACAGACTCATTTGCGACACGAAACGAGGTCAAGTAACGACCAAATCAGAGCAATTAGCTATTGACTTTATACGGGGAGAGCAAAAAACTTACGAACCGACTGCGCAGTGTTTTGCCTGTCCACGTACTCGGCGCTCGTTGCTATCTGCCGCTATCATAAAGAGGCGCGGATGAAACCTTACACATTTTAAAACCACTTTTAAAAGACTTTATTTGAACTTTACGAAAGGAGATGCTGAAACTGAACCGATGGGGAAAAGGTTCTACATGCTGCCCCTTTGGTCGTACTTGTCCATTCCTCCTGTCGTTTTGATGGTTCCTCTTCTTTAATTTTTCCAGTAATAGCAGTTTTTTGTGTACATCGCTTCTGTATATTTGTTTACTGCTGCTTCCTTAGCTACTCGTTACCAAGAGTTCCTACATGGGTCTTTATCCATCCAATATGAATCTGCCAGTTGAGATCTTTGAGGTTCGTAACTTTCAGCTATGGTTGCGAATGTTCTTGGGTAGTGCTACAGTGATTTTGCTCTCTGTGAAGAACGCCACTGTTCTTTCTTCCAGCTGAATGTTTAGGTCGTTAACTTCATTTATAACTTTTAGGATGGCCATCCGTTCAGTTTGATTGTTTGAACAAGCGTTCTGAAGTCTGTTCTTTATGGTATGCATTAGTGTACCCTGTTTGTAAAATGCAGCTCCCGCTCCCACATTTCCTTGCATTTTGCGTCAATCTGTGTATATTTCCACAGAATATGTTAATGTACATTTTACTTCATCTGTTGTCCTGTCAGCTGGGTGTGGCCAGTATTTCATTTGAAGTAGCCTGTCATAATCCTCAGGATCTTCCTTATTTCTGTGCTTTGCTTTGTAGATTTTCACCATTTCTTCTATGCTTATACCTATAGGTCCGGCTACAACACAGCACACGGGATAGAACAATATTTTGTGTGCTTTGCCTATTTTTATGTTCATTATTCTCTGAACTCTTCGTGGTTTAAATTTCTCTGTTTGCAGAGCTGCACTCCAAACCGAAGAGCCGTATGTCAACATCGGTATAATGCTCCCTTATAAATACTTTTTCAGAGCGCGGTGGCCTAGTCCCCATTGTAGTTTCGCCACTCTACTCAATATATTTACAACTTGTTTTCTTTTCTGTTATTTTATCAATATTATCTCCAAATTTTAGTTCATCGAAATATATTCCTAAATATTTTAATTATTTAACTTAGGAAGCGTTGCAGTTGTAATTTCTGTAATGTAATCGTTAATGATAAACGGGACAGCTGTTAGCAGTGCGTGTATGTAAACAGTCGTTAGAGACCTGTATGTTCGACAGTTTCGCACATTGATACGTCGCGTCGGAGGTAGCGTTGTGAGAAGCTGTTTTAATGTGATCAGCGAAGCCAGTAGTTCGTTAGAGAAAGAGATCTGAAAGACAGAACTGTATATGCCAAGATTACGAGAGGAAAGAACAGGCGTGAGTTTGAAGGTCACAAATAACTGTAGACCGAGTCATAAAAAAAAGAAAAAAAAAAAAAAATAAAAAAAAAAACAGAACTTGTTTTGTGTTTCAGTTTTAGAAGAAAACTAAATGAAGGAAAAGGTAATTGAACTTTGTCGTTTTTGTCATAATATTTACATTCCCTCTGCATGTCTGTGTATCTACACACATTGCACATACTTTTTCAATATTTTACAGAGCTTTAAATTTTGCATATCTGAGACGCAAATAGGCCTTTGTTTATACAACTTGGTTATTTTGATAATCAGGTTGCTCTCATTCGCCGCCAAACACAGGTCTCAATATTTCCATTTGCTGGATTAATAGTATATACATTGCTTTCTCTTGTTGAGATTGGCGTTTGTATTCTTAAAACTTCTTTGCGATCAAGTAGGAGCAGTACGTTTCCCTTAGTGATTAATTTTCTCCATTTAGAGTCTTAAAACATTTGGTTTTGTAAGAGCTAATTGCACGTTAAATTGCAGAAATTTCTGAACCTGGCAGCCCCTTGATATCCAAACACGCAGGAGACAGAGTAAATTATTAACAATCTCTCAAATATTCATCCCTCGGAGCTGGTCTTGCCGATCCTTCTCTGGAAGTAAGTTTGCTAGTCTGGATTATTGCAACCCCAGAATATTATCCCCTTAGCAACTGGGCTCGCTATTATCCAAGTAATATAGCAGAAAATTTCTAGAAACATTTACGGCATTAAAAAGAAGTTTTCCAATATGATAAAAAATATTAATAACCGTTCGTAAGTATTTTATATTTTAAGAGTTTACGCATTACTCTCTACAGCTTATGCACATAAGGTGGAAGGTAGAGGGAGTGTTGCACTTGACCAAAAGACTTAATTCCAAAAATTTACGTACAGCTCTTATGAGCGAATGACAACTTGTCACTATACTCTACCTCCTTCGTTTTGTGCATGAAGCATTTCCCTTTCACTCATTCAGGAAACCAATCATTACAGAGGTTCGCTTATAAGTACCATGGATGTGTCATAGCTTTGACGTCTTAGTTACGGGCCTCCCATCCAATCAGCGATAGTTTCAGCGTGCAAACTTGCTTGTTTAAAACTGAAATTTGATAACATTTGTGAACATCTTCATATTCCAACTCGAAAAAGGAATCCAGTGTCGAAGAATAAGATATAGCACGTAATTAGGCAATGTATAAACGTTTAAGAAGCAAATAATGTGGATCTGGTTAGTGCCAAACTGATAACCCCTTGTTCGCACTGCAACTGTCATTTACCGCCTTCTTTCATGATGGAGAGATCAAATCACCTAGCCAGGAGCTGTGGACAGAAGGTAGACTAAGCAACATTTATGGTATTTCAGAATGGGGGATCCTGGTGTTCACTCCAAGTTCCTTAACGAGACCGGGTAGTGATTTGGGCTCAAAAAATCAATTTTTTGTTTTTCATCTTTAAAAAAAGTAGAAACCTTCCTCTTCAAAATGATATATATCCTAAGGGTACCGGCATATTTAAGGCTTTAAACTACCCCATTTAAATATTGTGGAATGCTGGGCCACGCTGGGTAAAGAGGGCTTCAGAGATGACACACTTTTCTTTAAATGTAGTTTTCTGTAACTTGACATCTTTCAAACTCAAGTGCAGTCTTTTTTCAAAACCACTGAACCTATTTGAATGAAATTTTAGAGCAGTTCCAGAAGCATGTACTCTATAAGCGTAATCAATTGTTATTGGAAAAATCCAAAACATAAAGTTAAAAAAATATTTGTGCAAAAAAAAAAAAAAAAAAAAAAAAAAATTGTTTTTACAAAAGTTAAATATTTTTTCTTTTGAATATAGCCAGAGATATTTAAATAAATTTAGGTTACCAATTATGAATAGACATTGCCTAGTGCACAACAAAAGTTCCAACACATATGCTTGAATGTTGTAGAAGGGATTTGCACCATTAATACTATATATATTGTATTTTTCAAAAACATGTTATCAGTTGTTGCCTTATTAGATGCCCATTTTAAATAATTGCTTTGATATTCTCTATACCAATATAATCACAATGAATCCCTAAATATTCATCCCAAATTAAATTTTGATCTGAGGAGCAGAAGTTTAGATATCCTCAAGTAAAGTTATGTTTTGAAATACTGAAATCGTGTACGAATCACTACCTAGTCCCCCGAACTGCAACTGTCATTTACCGCCTTCTTTCGTGATGGAGAGATCAAATCACCTAGCTCGGATTTGTGGATAGAAGGTAGACTAAGCAACATTTTTGGTGTTTCAGAATGGGGGATCCTGGTGTTCACTTCAAGTTCCTTAAAAATACGTTCAGCACGGCAGTTCGATACACCTAACCAGTATCACATTTGCCCGCCTCGGTAGCGTGATGGTTAGCGTGTCTGCCTCGCGTTCAAGAGGTCGCGAGTTCGAATCTCGCTTAGGGTAAGTTATCCGGGTAAGGTTTCTTTCCGAGGTTTTCGCTACAATGAGAAGACGAATGTCGGGTAACTTAAAGCTCAATGGACCTCGGGCTCATTTGAGCATCATTTCACCCGTTTCATTTCATTCATTCGTCCGATATGACACAATGTTGGAGGACGTTAATTAAAAAAGGAAAATAAATAAAAAAAAGTATCACATTTAAATTAAGGAAATTGATCACAGCAATTTCGCTACAGTCTACAAAATTGAAAACTTGTTTTAGTTACTATACGTAATAATTAA
The DNA here is from genome assembly GCA_030765045.1 of Tenodera sinensis. NCBI lineage: Eukaryota > Metazoa > Arthropoda > Insecta > Mantodea > Mantidae > Tenodera > Tenodera sinensis. Next base: position 119,787,077 of record CM060961.1, on the reverse strand, counting down.
GGATATTGAGTGGCAATGTAATTATCGTCAACTATTTCTAAAATTAACACATTTTGTTTCACTATTTGGATACCTAAGTGTAGAAAGATAAATGTGGCCTCTTATAAGCAATACTTAAATTATTTAGGTAAACTGTTAAACGTATGTTCAGGTACGAGTATGTATACTCATGGTATTGCAGTAGTACTGTATTTGCAGTTATCGGAGATTCGTTTATCAGATCCCGTCTATGGCAATACAATTTTGTTACTGGATTTAAACTTTTAACCTTAGGCAACGCATTGTAAGTGTGAAAGAACAGTTAACAAACCTGTAAAACTAAATAAAACTACAAATGAGGCTTTATCAATATTCATGTGACCAATAAACTTTCATATTAATCAGTAATGCTTTAGTTCGTAGCTACAAGGCAACAAAAGCTATAGGTACTTTGTTCCACCAAAATACGCTATCAAAGCATAAAATACAGGTTCAACAAGACGCAAAATGCATTTTTGATAATAAGCATTAATTTTCCAAGCTTACTGATATCAATATTATCATTAATCAAAATAGTTCATCCCGCCATGGAATATTCACTCGAAGATTTAATACTTTTCGACTTCTCATAAAAATATGCCAACAAAGAATCATTTACATCTGCCTCATTACACAAACACAGTTCTTTAATTTCGTGTAACTATACATAAATAATATATTTCCAGAAAAGACAAAGAATGTTTAATATTGGCATCTTCGGCTAATTTTAAAATGTGTCCCGATGAACCTCAAAAATCAGCTTGTCATTTTACTTCAAATTCACATATTAAACTAGCACCCAAAATTGCAGAATATAATAATGATTATGCATCATGTCCTTTTTCCTTCCAAAGGCCACATCCCTCTTCCTCTACACACATTGTTACTACAATAAATAAACTTCATTAAATATACTAAATACACAACATATTGTAGTAAAATACTCTTAAGGTAGATAAAATATTGTGGACAATACGTCACAAAATTAGAGTTTAGTACTTGCGGCTCTCAGAACACTGCTTTCGTTTGGTTCTAACCTGAGACTCTCGTTACTAAATGTCTAGTTTTGTAACTACTACTCTAAATATCTATTATGCAGCGAATGTATGAACCAGACAGATTTAGATGCTACTCCCTTTAATGTTTTATAAGTGTTAAGTTACATTTATTTTGCCCAAACCTACAATTTGAATTCCTTATGTGCTTTCCCGGTCAGATGTTTCATCTCAACATTGCTTAATTCATTTTTGTAGTCTTTCAAATTGCTCAAGTCTGAATGTCAGGTAAATCCCGAAGGGAGATTCTTCACACTATGGCTTGCGCCATACAGGCGCACACGGAATAGCTAAATTGGCATTGTTAGCGAAGAGCTTGTCGAGTTTATTATGCTAGGCGGTATGTGGCAGAGCTAATTGCGTGATAATTGCATTCCCGCAATTGCAGAGGGGTCACGAAGGGAAATCTGAAAGTCATTTTTTAATTAATTTTAAATTTTTATATCAGTCGGTATTTAAAAATGGCAATTCTATCGTGACCTGTGTTCCTTATGTAGCGGCAAGCACTCAAAAGCTAGGTTTTCGTTCTGTTTAGTGACAATTTGTGCCTGTGGTAGTATGCTCCCCTTGCCATAAATGAAATATTTAATGCATTTTTACAAATTCAGTTTCGTGCAAGTAGCGCCGCTGATCTAGGCAGCATAGCAATACACCGCTCTCGCCTGACGTAAAAATATGTAAAAATACCTGTTAAATTCCCATACATTCTAGATTGTATATTTAAAGATTGCGATGTAGGTATAATTAGAACGGAGTGACTAAAGCGATTCTATAAACTTTTAAGAGCGTGTCGTTTAGTGATGACGTTGAAATTCCTGTTAGTCTGGGTGGCTCAGTAGGTTAGGCGTTGGCCTACTGATCTCAAGGTCGAAGGTTGAAACCTAGCCCTGGTTTCAGTAGATTTACTGACACGTAAAAGAACTCCTGTGGAACGAAATTCCGGTACACCGGGGGCAGTGATATAATCCTGGCAATTTACAAAGTTAATAAAACATTTATGTTCTTATTAATTTAGTTATCTCAACTAACACGAAAAAGATAAAGAAGTAAGAGTTCGTAAGAGTGGTTAGTACAGAGAAGAGAAAGTCATGTGAGTGCAACACATCAGATTGTTATAAAGCAGGTCGCTATTTGACGGCATGGAAAAAATGAAAGGTTTACAAACTATACAAAAATAATTTAGAATGAAGAGTTTACAGCTTATTTCCAGAAAATTCAAAATACGCATTTTATCTGTCAGGCATCTGTCATCTTAAGACGGGGAAGACAACTGCGGGCCATGTGATGTATTTAAACGAAGAGCCAGCTTGTACGTTCGTGTGACGTCAGGCGAGAGCGGTGTATTGCTATGCTGCCTAGATCAGCGGCGCTACTTGCACGAAACTGAATGAATATGAAAAATGTTATTTGAGCATGTTTACAACTTCCCGGGCTGCTTAGGGAGAACCCTCTTCAGCATAGTTCGAGGTTTTTTATTTGTTGTGTGAGGGATCTTAAAGGCGTTAGTGCGAATTTTGTTTTTATTTTGTGTTTTTATTGACGTTGTGTAGTGTTGTGTGTAGTGGTTATGTGTTTGTGTTCAGTTCCCCGTGTTTCACACCAGTTTGAGACCAGGCTTCAAGATGTAGAAACATTGTCAACTACGTTTCAGATCTTTGCAATCCCGTATTCATTGGATGTTAATGTTTCTAGCAGGTAGCAAATTGCATTAATAAATTTACAGTGCGATGATTTACTGAATGACAAATATAAACACAAGGAGACTTGGCTGATTGTTATAAGAATGTTCCTCAAACCAGATTTCTGAGGTATGTCATTGTTGCACGGGTATTATGTATGTTTGGTTCTACGTATGTGCGGGAACAATTCTTTTCTTTATGAACCTTTCTAAGTCAAAATCCCGAAGCATATTGTCCGATCACAATCTAACATGCAGTCTTCGGTTACAAATGTGCCGTACATTACGCCCTAACAATGACAAACTAGTTGAAGAAAAGCGAAACGGCAAATGTCGGAAAATGTCCACCTAATTGTTCTGTATAGCTCTCCTCTAGCTCAGGCAAAATAGTTATAATTTCTGTTCTATTTGCATTATAACACGACTGTTCAAATAAACTAGAATTGATATATACACGACATAGAGCCGAAATTTAATTATTTATGTGTGACTATTCCGTAATCGAAACAGTCAGCATTAAAATTACGATGTCCCGCACGCCATTTCCTCTTCCCCGCTATGACGTCACACGTTCAATTGGCCTTTGGTGGGAGCATGTGAGCTGAGTGAGCTGACGTCACAGCAGCGATACCTGTCTTCCACTGTCTTAAGATAATGCAGATTTGTCAGCCATGTTATGTAAATTACAGCTTAGGGTGAGCATAATTCTCCTTAAAATCTTCGTGTCCCATCGTTGGTGAGTTGACATTTCACCAATTTTTACTTTCTCTACTCGTATAGTAAGTGCGAGAAGTATTGTAGTCTACCTAAAAAATGGTGCGTGTTTGTGTGTGCGTCTGTGTTTATGTGCGTGTGCGTGTGTTATAACCTAAAAGCAAAACGTCGGTTCAAAACCAAAGTTGGCATTTAAATATGTCTTTCAGGGATGCGACACAAAGATTTTGAAGAAAAATCCTGCACCGTAAACTGTCTACATGGAACATGTTTCGAAAATTTTTATTCTCTTGAAAATGAATGATTTTGATTAAAATGCATTATGTTTGATATATTTTACTCTGGATGACTTTTGCATAACTGGTAAACCGTAAGAGGGACAAAATCGTACTATAGAAAAAATGTAGATATTGCTAAAACACACAATTTATTTCCGATTGTTTTTTCTTTTAGAGAGAAACATTTCGAAGATATTGCTCGTTATTTGTGCACTTTTGGAATACTTTCGTTACGAAACCCCAAAGCTTTAAAAGATTGTGACTAATGCTCAAAGCCTACAGTATTGCCATATTCCCCTTGCACCTACAAGGAAATAAATATGAAGATAAATTTCTGCAAATGTTTGAGTGTGTAAGAATGGTTAGTGCAGTGGTAGAGAAAGTCATGTGAGTGTAACACATCATTTTTTTTTCCTTCAACTTTCCCTTCTACATACTTGGAGCAAGTATAGAAAGTATTCCACCCAAAAGAACCGGGATTAGTAGAGAAAGTAAAATAAATAAATCTCGTCAGTAGAAAACTAATACGAATTAAAGTATGCAATTCAAAACGTAACCTACTATTTTAGCCTTCGTATGTGTAAACGGTAGCTTCGTTTTAGGCTTGTTCTTTGTTAGTTGCAGATATAGTAGTGTTACAAATAACAAGTCCAGTTACTTTTTTCTGTCACTAATCAGGAGAAGATATCGTCACCGCGCCCGCCGCATCTAATTGCCGACAACAGCAGTCTCACCCACACCAAAAAGTTACACTGGTGTCAGAAGTGGGATTCGTCGAATTGCTTCTAGTTTCGTTACATCGTCGTTAGAAGTTGCAACGTTAGAACCAAGATGGAGGGAGATTCGGAAACCAGGATGATGGCAATGATGAAAGAATTATTCGCCGAAATGAAGACGGCAAACGACAACCTCGTTGCCAAAATGGAAACGTCAAACGACAACCTCGCTGCCAAAATGGAAACGAGAAACGACAACCTCGTTGCCGAGCTGAAAGAGATGAAGACGGCAAACGACAACCTCGCTGCCAAAATGGAAACGTCAAACGACAACCTCGCTGCCAAAATGGAAACGAGAAACGACAACCTCGTTGCCGAGCTGAAAGAGATGAAGACGGCAAACGACAACCTCGCTGCCAAAATGGAAACGTCAAACAACAACCTCGCTGCCGAGCTGAAAGAGATGAAGACGGAGCTATCGGCGAAAATTGATGGCGAACTGATTGGCGTGACGGAAGACGTGGAAGAACTCGGCGAAAAGGTGGAAGACCTCTGCCAGCACGTGGACGTCGTGGAGGACGACGGGGAACGTCTTGGCGCCCTGGTAGTAAGAGTTGACGAGAGCGTCAAAGTACTGGATGCCAGGGGCAGACGGAATAGCGCGGAGCCGGGGAGGGAGCACCTAGTGGCCGAGGCGACAGTTGCGCCCGTTTCAGATGATGTGAGGGAAGACGTGAAACAACTCGGCGAACTGATTGGCGTGACGGAAGACGTGAAACAACTCGGCGAACTGATTGGCGTGACGGAAGACGTGGAACAACTCGGCGAACTGATTGGCGTGACGGAAGACGTGGAACAACTCGGCGAACTGATTGGCGTGACGGAAGACGTGGAACAACTCGGCGAACTGATTGGCGTGACGGAAGGCGTGGAAGAACTCGGCGAAAAGGTGGAAGACCTCTGCCAGCATGTGGACGTCGTGGAGGACGACGGGGAACGTCTTGGCGCCCAGGTAGTAACAGTTGACGAGAGCGTCAAAGTACTGGATGCCAGGGGCAGACGGAATAGGACAGACCCGGGGAGGGAGCACCTAGTGGCCGAGGCGACAGTTGCGCCCGTTTCAGATAACGAAAGTGTACGTCTCGGGGAAGACAAAGGGGCAGTTCAGGGACGTCGTCGAGGATCCTCTGGAGGAGTGTGTCGGGTACGTAACCAACCAGGATATGACGTGGAGGACGATCAGCAGGGAAGCGCACAAGCAAACGAGCAACACGCGAGAACCGACTTGGCGTGTGACATGGGGGGACCGTCAGAGCCATCCAATCACCTGACACATAGTGCCGTGAACGGAAGAATGGTGGACATCATCTTGGACGGCAGGATACAGGAGAGGCCGTGCCGAGCACGAGTGAACACGAGTGCAGCGGTGGAGGCGACTCGCGCGGATGTGGTGGGGTTTGTTGCCGCACCCATCGGAAGCAAGGTGGCTGCGAAGGTGCGCCAGAGAGGTCGGCGGACATGGTACCTAGTGAGCCGTTTCCAAGTGCGCAGGATGGCCCGTCAACACACCAGGAAGAAGGGCAACTGGACGAGGGACCGTCAAGACCGGCGGTACTGTTGCAGAATTTTGAAGCAGGATGGCATACATCGTCCTACCCGGACCAAGGGACACTATCCAACAGCTATACCTAGGATCGTGCCTCCTGGAGAAGGGGTTCGATGGGTTAGTCCACCGGGGCGCAAGGGAGATGCCGCAGTGATAGTGCTGTTCGGGACGACCAGCTCTGAGGAGGGAGCAGTGTCATCGCGCCCGCCGCATCTAATTGCCGACAACAGCAGTCTCACCCACACCAAAAAGTTACAGTATGTATTCACCTCGTAGTGTTAGTTGTTTTTCCTATTCGTGTGACAGTTATTTCACTAACCAATTACAAGCATTACCTGATGCTTTTTAAATGGTCGTATCTGCACCGCGAACTTACTATTCGTTTTGCCTAGAAAGCGCGAAGTCTTCGGTCTGGTAGAAAGTGTTGTAACTCGGTTCCATTCCTGTGTAACGCCTACTTGAAGGTACTAACCAACTCGAAAACACAGAACTCATAATAAATAAGGTTAGGGCGCAATGACGCAAGTATTGACGTAACATTGTTCATTCTATAGTCCTCAGCATGTATACCCCTAGTACACCGTAATTCCACCACATACCTTTTACACAGCGTAAAATCAGAAAGTGTTACTTCTGACTTTGTGTCATTTTTAGTCTTCCACACTTAAATTCTTTCTATATAAATTAATGAAGTTTAGTATACCTCCTTAGAAATAAAAGGAAACAACACAATGGAATGATTTATTTTGTATAGGCAATAGTATTCAAATTGTGCACATTTTTAGGCAAAGGGTTTCGTATTCAACGTTCATTTTCCCTCAAACTAGTAGGGTAATTAAAAATAGTACCTACAGTTATTAATGCACTAATAAAGAGATTGTTTATAAAATATATTCACAAAATATGAATTCACAAAATAATTGCTCGTTGTCCATAACGACATAAAATGATTAAAACACTGATAGCTTGGGGAATAACTTAAACTATGGATGAAATTTGGTGTAGATATATTACATTACATTTGCTGCATTAAACTTCTAAATGAATGAAAGTGAAAGTTCGGTTTAGAAATTCCGCAGGTGAATGGGTGTCATTAAAAGGCTTGTTAAATATTTAACCTCTTGAAATTGCAAAGATTTACTGAAATACTTAAGCTTACGATGTTGCTTTAAAATATTTTCCTTGTTCCTATATTATAAAGGGGACTGCAAGTTGCACGTTTTAGAGGAATTTCACTCATCCGTACTTTCTCAGGCAGCAGTGATTTTTTTAAACCTATTTACCTGCGCTAGAAGAAAATACGAGACGATCGATGGTTGGATGATAAAGAACCGTGAGCTTGTTACGAACTCATGTAAGACTTATAATTGGTTTCCGCTGCCTTGAAAATTTCATTTTTCTTTGCTCAGCTCGCTCTCTCGCGTCTTTATGAGAATGGATTTTCCGCGCCGTCGGTAGCAAAACAGAAACTAAACTCTATATAAAAGTGCCCCATCCCTTGCCATGAGAGGGGAATTAAAGGACTTGGGGCTCTCGACATTCCTGAGATGCCGCTGTATCCAGGAGCGCTTTCCTGAGGAATTTCCCATGGTATAATCAAGTAGTTCATGCTAGAAAACATCTCTGCGTTAAATACGAGTATAATTAATTACTGCTTTAGTGGATCAGCAAGCTACACCGCACAAAATATTTATAACCAGAGCCTGAACTCTGATGTCATGTTATCTTTTGCTCCATCATCGGAATGGGTAACCTGTACATCAGGTGTTGCCTTGTTTATCATAGTAAAAGGAGAAGATTTTTTTCAAAAAATCAGGAGAAAACAATAGATGTTTTAATCGGCAATTTTACTTGGTGTATACATATTTGACACAATAATAATACTACTAATAATAATGATAATGATGATGATAAATTCGCTCCAAAATTCTTGCGCTGTAGAGTTACTGCCACATGCAGTGTCAGTATTGCGCAATAGCCTCCATTCTGTATCTATTTGTTGGATTTCTTCTACATTCACCAAATTAGGAAACCGAGAAGCAAGTGGTGAAATTGACAGAAATGTTTGGATTTTAGCTGGTTGTAACACTTCTAACATTGTAAGAAGAAGATCACTTAATGAAAAACGACTTAGTATGTCGCGAACTGACTCAACGTAAAAATCAACACACCGTAATTTGAAAACTTGTACATATTTGTTGGGCAGGGATGATTTTGTCAGAGATATTTGAACTTTGGCACCAAAATACATGTTTTCCACAGGAAGAAATACTTTTATATCCCTGTATTCAACTTTGTCTATTTCAGTGGAATTTAAACCTTCAGGTTTAATGTAGCAGTCAAGGATAGTTCGCAATGCAGAAACAACAGATGTGGTATACTGTTTATGTATACAGGTGATTATAGTAATCTCTTGTTTTTATACACGAGGGAAATACCTTGACTGAAAATCCTTTTCGGAAGAGCAAATTATATGATGTTAAGAAAAATAGTGTTTAAAAATAGAAATACATAAAAAAAGCAGGTGGTTTTCAACTGCATTCAGGTTTTAGAAGCAGATCAGTAGCGTTCAGTGACTGGTGGTGTACGGGCAAGAGAGTTGGCTAACCTGGCTAACAGTTGCCTAGAAGAAATGGACAGATTGGCAGTGTGGTAGGCTGCAAAATGCTAGTTTTTTTTTTCTTTTGAATTAACGTCCTCCAACATTGTGTCATATCGGACGAATGAATGAAATGACATGGGTGAAATGATGCTCAAATGAGCCCGAGGTCCATAGAGCTTTTAAGTTACCCGACATTCGTCTTCTCAGGATAAGGGAAAACCTCGGAAAAAACCTTACCCGGATAACTTACCCTAAGCGAGATTCGAACTCACGACCTCTTGAACGTGAGGCAGACACGCTAACCATCACGCTACCGAGGCGGGCGCAAAATGCTAGTGAATAAGCAGTCATTTTGAACTGGTAATAGAACTATTCGTTGTAACTGCAATGAAGAGAACAAAGCTAGGATTGTAAATGTAAGCTAAATGTGTAGGTGTACACATCCTATACCATGACAGTGCAAAAAAAAAAAAAAAAAAAAAAAAAAAAAAAAAAAGATCTCCTGCAAAATCAGTAGGCCTGGCAACCCTGATCAAGAACATGAATAAACAGTTACTTCCTGATAACGGTTGAACTGTCACGGGTACAGCACGTTAATTGCTGCACGTAATTATTTGTTTTCGCGGTTGTTGACACAGTTACATTACATTGATACCAGTAATGATAAGCTCCATGTTTTGATACGATGTCGATAAACACTTAGATTAGCGCAACGAAAGCTTGCCAACGAGATGTGCGGAAAACTTCGGAACTACCCGGATAAAGTCGGGTTACCTCGCTCGATTGAAGGCACATACCACTTCCACCTGCCGCATTGTACCCGCTCCCACTGTTTACTGCCTCTCTAATCATTCGTGCATGTTGCACACCTGACTGATTAACAAAAATGTGTAGATGGACTAACGAGTAGAGTGAAGAACCGCATGCGGTCACTGTCATAAGTTATTTGGACATAGAGTGACCGGTACCGCGCAGCCATCGTATATTGACACGCACCAGTAGACGCCTGCAGCTGTGTACTGCGCGAGTAGCAGCAGTAGAACCTACGTGCACTAAAATTGTGGCTTATCGCCATGTGAGTTCTGTAACAATATTTTTCCTCGCTTACGTAGTGTTAATCTTTGGATTATTTTACTTTTGGTTATTAACATTCATACTCTCATTTATTCTTCCAGACTATAGTGAGGATGGGGAATAGTTGCGGCTAAAAAGATTACCACCCTCTAGCTAGGAATCGAAAACAGGACCTCTGGATTTGAAGGTAAGCATGCTAACCACTAGACTACAAACGCAGTTGGATTAATATTTGCAGATATTTATCTTATTACTAATTTTCTCGTAGATTAAAGTGAAGATTGAGAATACAGTAAGCTTTAACTTGAAAGTCATATTTTATAGCTAGTGGCTAAGCGATGGTTTGAAATTCCGTTGTTGCATGTCTAGGGCATAAAAACGAATGACTTCCCATTTTGGAGAAGTGCAATAATTAGAAAATTCAAGCAAATAATCTCGGATATGGTGCACCTCATAAAAACATGTATTTTATATATTGTGTATTTTAATATCTACATTTTTGGGGTTAGGTTTTATCTGTCTCTTCCAGTTTAGCTTTAGGTGTTGTGTAGAAATCATCCAGAATGGGGAGGACTTCTGAGGTCAGTTCAGAAAATTCAAAATATGTATTTCATGTGTCATAAAAGTATTTTGAACACGTGGTATTTTAATCAAAATCGCGTTTTCGCGAAAATAAGTTTCCCATGTGAAGGGTAGTTTGAGGTGGAAGCATTTTCACGAAAATCTTCGTGTCGCGTGATTGGAAGATGCTGAACTGAAATGCCAAGTTTGGTATTTAACCGACTTTTCGTTTTTAGTTATAACATACACACGCGCACGCACGCACGCACACACACACACACACACACACACACACACACACACACACATAAGGCCGCGCCGTAGCCTAGTGATTAGACCATTCGCTTTTCACCAAATCGGCCCGTGTTCGATCCCAGGCAACTGCATGTGGGATTCCTGGTGGACGAAGCAGCGCTGGGGCGGGTTTCTTCCGGGTTCTCCGGTTTTTCCCGCTATCTCATTACACCGGTGTTCCATCTTGATTCCATGTGTCATAGTGTCACCGCCTGCGCGGCCTTACGTAGTAAAAGGGCGCGTTATACACTACAAAAAAAAAAAAAAAAAATACACACACAGAAGGATCATTTTCTAAAAATCTGATGTTACACTGTCACGACTTTCTCTAATGTTGTACAAACTATTCTTACAAACTCTTACTCCTCTATCTTCTTCATGTTAATACAAACATTTGTAGAAATTGTTAATGTTAATTTTCTCGTAGATACCAGAGGATATCGGAATGGGGTAGTCTTTGAGCGACAATCATATCTTTTAAAATTGTTCGCTAAATGAAGGCTTTGAAATTCCGCTCTCTTTGCACAGTTAAGAGTTAAAAAGTGAATGACGACCTTCCATTTGAGAAAAGTATAAGTATTGCAGAACTCACAAATAACAAGGAATATCTCTAAAATAGTTCACTCTACAAAAATGGATTTGAACACAAATTGTAATAAATAAGTTTAAATAAATGAAAATATCCGCACACTACGTCCAGATATAAGAAATTAGGTATCTGGACATAGCTGGCAGATATTATTTTATTTTTTATTTTTTTTCTCATTGTACCCCTTCCAGCGTTTACATAGTTGCTAATTCTAGTTTAAAGTATTGCTTCACTTTATTGCTAACTGGTATGTGTGTGTGTGTGTGTGTGTGAGAGAAAGAGAGAGAGAGAGACTGTGTGTGTGTGTGTGTGTGTGTGTGTGTGTGTGTGTGTGTGTGTGTGTGTGTGTGTGTGTGTGTGTGTGTGTGTGTGTCCGCGCGCGCGCATGTATAACTGAAGGCTTGAAAGTCAAATAACAAACTTGGCATTCTCCAAAAATGCGACACAAAGGTTTTCAAGAAAGCCTCACCTCAAACTATCGTATAAATGGAACATTTTTAAAATTATTTTAGTTTGGCAAAATTTGACTTTAACAAATTTTAAGCCACTATACATATATTTAACACATCTTGCAACGACAGAAAATTTATATCTTCAATCTTCTGGGAATAGCCTGTGGTGTTGTATAATCTTGTATAAGTGGTAACGTTAAACGTTGAAGAAAATCCCACTTAACAAGCTTCTTGAAAAACACCCAGTTTATTTTAAACAAGCTTTTACGTGGCATAAACCATTTTCGTAATATCCGTTATTAATTGTTCGAATAAATATTGTTCAGTATACCGGGTGGACGGGAAGTCATTACATTAATTTAAACCAGTGGTAGACCTTGGTATTTGGAACGCATTTTTTATCTTACGTTTTTGTCTCCAACCATTTCCTATAGAGATATTTTAGTTTAATCGAAAACAACCTAGCCACACTGCAGATTGTGTGGGTGGTCACTTTCCCTTGCTCAGTACATAAACAAACAGCGAAACGGTGCGTTTTGAAAACAAACTCATACCTTGCCTTGTCCTTCCGTGTTTACTATGACAGTGTAGGCCAATCACAAGTGTTAGCTCTCAAAACATTACGGAAAGCGAAAGCTATTTACATCCACAAGCCAGGTCAATTCCCTGACCAACCTCAACGCAACGTTGTCGAGTTACGTCATCTCTGAAGTAGCAGAGCAGAGTATTCCTTCATGTCTTTCAAGTGGTCAATTATTTCGAAATCTATGTGATGCTCCATAATTACTACCGAAGTTACTCTACGCATCTTACAAGTAACAAACTGTTATCTTTGCTCATTCTTGTGGAAATACGCATCCAAATTGTATTACAAACTATTTATTTTTTCGAAATCGGCTGATCAAACAGCAAAATGCCATTCGACCTTTTTGTTCGTAATCTTTCTGCGAAGCACTCTGTATAAGTCCTGCCTGGAATGGCTGATACACAAGCTTTTTATTTGCAATAAATGTTATGCTTTAACGATAACTACGTTTCTGTGTAATAATATTTTGTGTGTCTCTTAAAGTTTATCAATTACACAAAAGTAATTGAGAATCAAGAGTACTTTACAGGTATTACGAGAAAACTCAAGATGTGCGTTTTATCACGAAAATATTATAACCATTTATGATATTTTAATCAAATCCGGTAGCATTTTTGAGAAGCTGTGTGTTGTGTCCGTTGTGTGTTGGAAACTTGTCTGACTCATGCTCAAGAGGTCCTGAGTTCGAATTTCGGTTTGGATGTGTTACAGGGATAAGGTTTTCTTCTGGAGTTTTCCCTTATCTTAAGAAGAATTTCAGATAACTATAAGCTCTAATGAATTTTTACTCATTTGAGCATCGTCCATTCGCCGTTTGATATAACTGGTTTAAGGACGTTAGAGAGTTCAGGAGAAAATTCAGAAACCATAAATCATAATTAAGTTAATAGGTTGTTACTATTTCAATAAACAAAAAAATTTGCAACATGCTTCACACATTTTCTTCTTTGGATACAATTTTCTCCTAAACAATTTAAGTGAGACACTTCTGATTTTGTAGATACATGTTATTTGACATACATAGCTGGTAGAAGATTAAGACGTTTAATCCAAAATAGCAGTTTTAAAAAAATATGAGTGCCTAAAAAGTTTTGAAAATATAAAGTGTAGACAGTAATGTAATTTTGTTTCAGGAATTTCATACAAAAGGGACATAAAAGCTTCCACCTGCTGTTTAGAGTAATACATTTTGCTCATGCACAAATAAATCACAGCTGTATGTATTATAGTGCATTTTTTTAGAAAAGTGCACCTGATGTTTAAAAAATACTGGTTTCGGTAAATGGCAAAAGAAATTTCCCACGCATGCTGGCAGCATAATTAAACGTAATTTAAATACCCCATTTAAATACCCCTAAATGCCACAAACGCTCATAAACCTTATGTGGACATATTTTACGAACTACGTAGTTTCAGGTTATATAGAAAACATAAAATCGATTATTTGAGCTGTCTACCAAATTGTCCTTAAAGTTGACAGTAGTCCGTATAAAGGCTATTTGTGGTGGAGTATTTTCTCGAAAATCCTTATAAGTATGTTTGGAAGCAGCCAAGTTTCTTTTTGAGTTATATTTACATACATAGACTCATGCACCCACGCATATGACATGTAGGTAATATCAGTTTTAATACTGACGAACAAAACAAATCATCCAGGGCTGCTTATTATGGGCATTTAACGAAAGCAGCTGATGTAAATAATATCTTTATTGTACTAATATACAAACGCTAAAGTAGGTTCTAATTAAGTTCAGCAGTTCAGTTACCAAATCCCGAATTAGCAGAAATGTGATAATGGAACAGTAATGGACTATTAAACTGATATAATCTATATCTATAATGTGGGTTTGATTTCCTGCAATCGGAAAGAAATGCCGAAGGGGGTGTAATTAGATGAGAATTATCGATTCCTCTGTAATGATAATTACCCTGTAATTAGACTGCTACTGCTAGTTAGCATCCAAGACGTTCTGAAGTTCATATAACCTTTTGGCCACATGGAGTAATATTTATAATGCTTTTTTTTTTCTTTTGAACAAGTGATATTTTCATTTTTTCTTTACTCATAGTCTACTACATAGACGAGCATCTACTTTGAGTGTTGTAAATGTTTCTATTGCCACTCCAAATTTCTCTAGAACTAACAGCTTGCCTGTATATATTACATAAATATTTTTCATCTCTGTGTACAGTATTTAAGGCGAGGATAAGCAGGGAAAGAAGAAGAAGAATTTAGGCTAACGAACAATATAACGCAACGAAAGCTTGCCAACGAGATCTACTGTAAACTTCGGTACAACTTGGATAAAGTCGGGTTACTTCGCACAGTTGAAGGTCGCATGGCAATTCCACCGCATTATATCTGCCATTCCCATTGTCTACTCATTCATTGCTATATCCACACCTCGAAACGCTGTTAGGTACTGGAGTCCGTAATAGGGGTATTGTCGCACTGCAACAGACGTAATGGTACGTGTTACGAAAATAGTCTTCTGCGCATCGTGCAGATTGGCAAGCTTTCGTTGCGTCAGCTCTAATATGTAAGGCCAGCATTCAATAGATCTTGGGTCCAATACCCGTTGATCGCACACTCTGACCCTAGAATTTTGTTTTTCCCTGGTTGGTTGGCGATTGCTGAGTAGTTTCTCTTCCAGCTTGGCTTTGTTTATATAATTTCCCTTTTAGTCGGTTTCCTTCACATTTTTCAAGTGTGCTTCTAGGTTTCGTGGCGATGCCGGAGAGATGGCGCAAATACTTGCTCAAAGGAAAGAATGCTTCCCTTGGACAATAGGGGACTGTGGTCAAGATTCATTCATCGCTCCATCTAGGACGCTGCGATATTATGAGAAGTCTTCGACTCTGAAATTCTTAGGGATTTCCGCACGTCACTGTGGTCTGTCTGTGTACTCTCCTGTGATTGCTTCACTTCATTCCTTCCTTCTCTGGGAGATGTAGCCATAAAATATCTATATAGGCCAGTATGTTAAGTGTCCCCGCCTTTGGCGTATCTAAGGTTTTGGGGGCTCCCTGCAAAGAACTAGGGGGGCCCTACTTACTATGAAGCTTAAAAATGGAGAGATAAAAATGTTCCATATTTACTCACCGAGAATTGCATGAAAGTGAAATAAACTCACCTAATGATGAACTGTTTTTGGAACAAACAACCTAGCAAATTGTTAAAATCCCTGATTACCAACACTAAATGTTATTTTTCCTAAACAAACAATATACAGTTGCTAAATGTGTCATGGAAGATAATTGTTACCTGTAAATATTCCGGGCAACACAAGCAAACCGCTATATCGTTCAGAAGCAATAACACTTTAACTGGTTAGAACAATATATATTGATTTTTCTTTATATCTCATTACCAAATTCTAAAGTAATCCAATTTATTGCCCAATCGACTACATTTTCGAACAGGTACTAGCACATGCTATGTAGTTCGGCTTTTATAAGGATCGTATTGAATAAAATGCCGTGCTTTAATTAATTTTTTATATGATTGTGAATGATTTTGTGCCTAATGCTTGAAGTGTAGAAGAATAGGAAGACGTATCTTGGTAGACAGAAGTAGATAGCAATCCATCCAAGAATTCGATAACCAATCTCACTGCAAACAAAAGTTTCAAGGCTCTGTGTATCTCCAAATAAATAAAATAAATAGATGAATAAATGAATAAATAAGCATATAAAGATGGAAAAGCCCATTGTCTGTGTGTATGTGTATGCGCGTGCGTGTGTGTGTCTGCGTAAGAAACTAAAAGTGCGTTAATTACCAAATTTGAATTTAAGCTCATCTATGAAGGATGCGACACAATCTTGAAGAAAATCCCATACCCCTAAGCTATCCTTTACATGTAGAAGTTTTTGTTATTTTTATTTTACAATAAAGTACTCTAGTGATTTTATTAAAATACCATAAGTGTAAGATATTTTTACGTTAAATGAAATGTGTATCTTAAAAGTAAAATGTATATGTGTAAATAGACTGTGAAGTCCTCTTCATTTTGAATGTTTTTGTGAATAGGTAAACCGTTTTATTCTTGCCACCACATACGACATGCTTTATAAAGAAATCACTCACTATATCTACAACGAAAGGTACAAATGGTAATAACTTCTCGACTAACAAGACTTTTATATAAGAATAATTTGTATCAAGGAGAGGGGGAGAGGGGAGAGAGGGGAGGGAGAGAGGGAAACAGACAGAAAGAGCAGAGAAAGTCAAGTGAATGTAAATACCTGGTCTTTAAAAAAGGTCCTTCCGTCCATCCATATTGTATGTGCGCTTCTGTAAGAGATAGGGGGAGCGAGGGAGAGCTAGAGTGAGTGAGTGAGTGAGAGAGAGAGAGAGAGTGAAGAGCATAGAAAGAGCACTAGAGGGAGGACAGCACAACTCAAAAACCAAAGGCGAATTTCATACCAAACTTTCTGCAAGATGAAATACAAACATTTTGAGAAATTTGCGCCAAACAGTCCACATTAGGGACCAAGTGTTTCTTTTCCTTGAAAGTAGCTTTAATGATTTGGATGAAAATGCTGTACGTTTGAGACATCGGTATGAAAGATTGTACATCCTAAGGAAACTTACACTAGAACAGATAATATAGGTCGCCACACATTACTTAAAAAAAAGATAAAATCCGACGTGTTGCATTCACATGTTCCAAACATGTCTACCTATTCCACAAACTATTCTTACAAAAATTTTTCTTTCACCTACTTCATGTTAATCAACGTAAACATATAATAAATAGCGTTATTACATATTACTAACAGTTAGAATGGGAATATGAGAACACGTACGCTTAAGCGATAGATAAAAAATGTGTTGCACTCACATGAATTCCTGTTTTCTTGCACAAACTTTATTACAAACGTCTGTTATTCCTCTTTGTTAATCAAGATAAACGTTTGCATAAATTATCTTATAGCTAGGTACTTTTCTAGTAGCTGCATGGGAAATGTGGGAGTACAATAGGCTTCAAGCAATTCAAGTCTTTCAGAGCTGGTTGCTGGTGATTTTGAAATTCTGTTCTCTTTGCATGATCAAAAGAAAATCGTGAATAACGACTTCCCATTTGAAAAAAAGTGTAAGTACTGCAAAATTCAGACAAATAAGGAATATCTCCGAAATGGTTTACTCAAAAAAATAAATTAATTAAAGCTGTTTGACATAAATTGTGTGATTTAATGAGGTCTATACTTTTTGGTAGCAAGAGTTCGTCTACCTTTTACGGTTTACCACTTTGGCAAAAACCTTAGGTTCAGAATGGAAAGACTTCTGAGATCATCTCCAGAAACTTCAAGATATGCATTTCATTTGTCATGGAAATATCTTACACATGGTATTTTAATAAACACGCTTAGCCATTGTTATAACAGAAGATTTTCGAAAAATGGTGAATATAAAGGTTAGTAGTTATTCAAGGGCTGGCCCCGTAGGGCAGTGGTAGAGCACCTGCCTGCTGTACAAGGGGTAGGAATTTTTCTCCAGCCAGGATTATTCCTCATCCTTCCCTGAGTCTGGAAGTATAATGGCGGCTCCGTGGCTGAGTGGTTAGACCGCTCGCCTACCACCTAAGCGGGACCCGCATGTGGTATTCGTGGTGGACGAAGGGGCGTCTGGGCGGGTTTTCTCGGGTTCCCCCACCGTTCATTCCACCAATTGCTCCATTATCACCCTTCCAATCATCCATTTCGCATGTATTTCATATCATCTTCTTCCTCACTACCATACCTGGTGCTTGGCTGACCACCTGCTTTCAGGTCTTCACTCTGTCTGGTCCAGAGGTTCCTGTGCTCCCCGACACTGGCTTGTAAGTCCTAGGGGGTGTAAGTCCTACATAAGGGGAGGGTAATCAGGAAAAGAAGAAGAAAGTAGTTATTGAAAATCTTCGTGTCTGATCCTTGAACGCTACCGAACTTAAAACACCATTTGTATTTAATCGACTTGTCGTTTTTGAGTTACGCTAGTTCCAGAGAATAGGAGGCAAGAACGCACGCACACGCACACACACAGACACAGATCCTTTTCTAAAAATGCATACGTTTTTGTTTGTTCAGGGAGCCCCAAAACGTCTATTTTTGGCAATTTCTTGGTATAGAATTTTTTGAGAGGTATACAGTACTTTCCCAACTGACTATAAGCAATAGAAATAATAGAAAACGAATTACAACTTCATATTTGAAAAAGTTGTTCTTTGTTTAAATTATAAAATACTATGGAATAACCAATCTCGGAAATCGTTAGTTAAAAAAAAATTGACAAACTTTGTGTTTCGACGAGATCTATTTTTTTGCGTAGTTAAGATTGTGTATCTCGTGTGATTTACCAGTTATGCAACAATCGTTTAGAGACTAGATCTCTTTAGAGACCAACCCCAGAGATATGCGAAACATGTATCTTAATTAAAATCGTTAGCTATTTTTGAAAACATCAAAATCTTTGTAAAAGTGCCCATGTGAAGAGTAGCTGGGGGAGGATTATGGAAAAGCCTTGTGTCGAATCCTTGAAAGATGCTGAACTTGCATACCAAGTTTTGTCTCCAACGACTTTTTTGTTTTTTTTGTTTTTGAGTTGTGCTGTTCACAAGCATACTTACAGAAACATATACCTTTTTATAAAAATGCCTTTATTGGAGTCGGGGGACTTCAAAACTCATTTCTGTAATATTTCTGTATCGAATTTGTGTGTGGAATGTACGTGAAGTACATACATGTACGTGATAAACTATGGCAGATACAAAATTTAATGGTGATGGATAGCTGAGCGTTACTATTCTCTTTCCTGTTGTGAAGATAAACGTTGTGGGCATTTTACAGCGTGATTTCACAGCATGTCTAACTATACAGCACAGTAGAGGAATGTTGTAGATATTCCAACAAAAAATTTAAAGCACCCTGAATAATTAAAAAAAAAAAAAAAAAACGTAGTTTAAGAAAATATTGTGTGTATGAGAGAGAGAGGGGGCGGGAGAAAGAAAAAGAGAAAGTGAAAGAGGGAGAGAGAGCATACCTCCAAAAGAAAAGTTAGGTAAATATGTACCAAACTTGATGGTATCGTATTTAAGTTCAGATCTTCCAAGGATGCAACAAGATTTTCAAAAAATCCTACCCCAAACTCCCTTTAAGTGGAAAATTTTTCGAAATTTTGGAGTTTCCCAATTGGTTATGCTTAAATACTGTACCTTGAAGGTGTTCTGATGACAAATGAAATGCATAGTTTGAATTTACAGAGAATTGTCTCTAAAGCCCCCTTCACTCTGAATGACTTACTTAATTGGTAACCCGCAAGACGGGGACAGAATCTTAGTACATACAAAACATAGACCTTATCAAAGCATACAATTTATGTCAAATAAAATGTTTTCTGGGAACTCTCCATATAGCTTTATTTTATTTCTTTTATTTGTTTGTTTATTTATTTCACAAAGAAAGCGCACTTTCAAATACATCATATAGTGACCGACTCTGAAAAGGTTGGATATCGCTTAGATTACTGTATTTTTCTTATGGATACCCACAACGAAATGTGTAATTAGTATATAATTAATATTTATCTGCATTTGACAAGGAGTATATGAAAAATAAGCTTTTGGGATAAATAGAAAGAGTGAGCAAAGGGTCTTGTGAATACAATATATATTAATAAAATATAATTTCTTAAAAGGATTAATTTAAAATAGGTGAAAAATATCAAGCACATAATAAAAGAAACTGATTATACACAAATAAATGCTTTTCATTCATGTATTAATACTTAACTGGAGAAAGTATACCCTGAGTTACAATTATAAAAGTTTTAATGGCTATTTGTATTTTGGTGTAAGTCCTTAAAGCGTGTTATTTTTCAGACGAAATTGTATTATCAGAAGGCTTGTGTATAGAAGTGGCTGATTTGTTTTACATTTCAGATTAAGCAGACTCTTAAAGGTATTTTGACTCCGAATATTTTGAACAAGACTATAGCGACAATAACATGGTAATAAATCGAAAGGCTCTCCTAAAAGGTTCGAAGACCAAAAATGGCATTATTATAGCATACAAAGGCATTCTAAATAGACAATTTTGTTTGTTTGTTGAAAAGCATATCCAGAGCAAGAAAAATAGTTCAAATTTGTGTCCAGTTTAGTTTAAAATGTGTTATAACAGGTATGTTATAGACAAATTGTGAATAGATCAGTTTAATTTTCATAGAAAAACCATTACTCAAGAAAAACAGCAAAATATTTCGGACTTACGTGTGTGTTGTGTGTGGTCGTGCTTGATTAAAGATATACCCAGATTTGTTCCAGTGAGTTAAGGTTAGATCTTAGCAATGAAATAAAAACTAAACATTCAGATAAAATATGCAGTCTAATAATTGGGTTTCACTTACACTGGAATAGAAATTTAAGAACTGCAGTTCCACTGTGTTGTATTTATGGATATTTGTAATTGTAGCACCGATTTATTGCTATTGTCATTTATTAGTGACATTTTTGTTGCACACATCGAATCCCGTTTAACATGTTCAAATTAGGCCTCCGAGTTATGCTGGGGAAAATTAAGGATGCATTGTTATTTCTATTGTAACGTAAAGGAGTAGAAACTTACCCTCATCCTGGTTGCTGCCTATGAGGATTTCCGTGTCCTGAAAGCCGCCCTCTTCCAGTAGGTCCAGGGGATGTTTGGGTAGGAAGACGCCATCAATGGTTGGTGCAGATGGGAAGCCTAAGATACCCCAGTAGGAATTCCACTGTTGAACAGAGAGTGTCTTAGAGTCGACAGCTCGCATGCAGGCCATAACCTTGGCTGGAGATTCCACCAGTTGTGAAGAATTACAACCACAATCATCGATCAGAACTCGAGCCACGTCAAGCGCCTTTTCTGCCGTCATGTAGCTCCAGGGAGCGTTTAAGGTGCCGGATTGCATGATGCCTCTACGGACTAAACCTCGTGTTACCGGAGACAGTAGATGTAGACTTACGGACCCACCACCGGCGGATTCCCCAAATAAGGTAATGAGATCTGGATCTCCTCCGAATGCCAGGGCGTTATCCCGCAGCCAACGTATTGCCAAAGCTTGGTCCCACATTCCCATATTCCCAGGAGATTCTTCGGTGTCCCCTCCGCCTCCACCGTTGAAATAAGGGCTCAGATATAGAAATCCGAAAGCACCCACTCGATATTGCATGGATGCTACAATGACGTCGCTTGTGGCAGCAACAATATCAGCGTCATATACATCCAACGTTGAAGTACCACTCATGTAGCCTCCTCCATAAATCCAGATAAGTATGGGTACCTTAGGTCGTGGCTGATCACCCTGAGCACCGGAGTGGCGTATCCTCAGGCGTTGAGGTACCCAAAGGTTTAAATATAGGCAATCTTCTGAGATGTTTGTGTTAGGATTCCACATTTCCTCCCCTTCAAAACCTGGAAAGTACTCGTATCGTTCTTGGTAGCAGCTGTTGGGCAGAGCCGTGGCATCCAAAACGCCATGCCAAGGATCAACGGGAACGGGTCTCCGAAATCGTAATGCTCCCACCGGGGGCTTTGCAAAGGGTATGCCAGTAAAAACATGAACTTCACGGCCAAGCACGACTCGTGAAGAGCCTCGCACCAAGCCGCTTTGCGTCTCCACAACAAGAGGATCGTTGTGGTAGTCCCGATTATTAGTAGCAGTGCTAGTGGCAGTGGGACCAGCAGCAGGAGAGCCATGAGCTGGACCAGGCGATACTCCTGCTGCGGCAGAGCTGGCGTTGTAATGTGGCTTAGTACCTGCTCCGATAGCAGAAGTATACCATGCATGACCTGTTACAGAGGTCATGAAGAACAGGACACTGAGACCCAAGCGCCAAGGTGCACAGGGTAGATGCTTGGTCTTATGCTGCTTCGTGGCTGATGTCATCACGTAGGCCGACAGTTTAATTACAAGTTATAGGCAAATATAGTTATGAACCTTACTGGAGAACAATGTTTATGTCCCACATTACTCTTCACTGAGGAAACATCACTCCGCACCAGTAATGTTTGGGGCTACCACATCAACCACTAAAATTTGTAGGCAGATATTCGCTACGTCCCTCCTTTCATTTACATTAAAATCTCAAAACTTTTCCTATACGTGTTTCATAAAGTGTGGGAAAGTTTTGCCCTCGCACCTCTCTTCACTTATTCGTAGTTCATAAAACGAAAAGTTTTCAGTAAGTCTGGATTCCTAACTCAGTCTCGCACTTTTCCCTAGCCGACGATAACGTAATTTAGGCGCGGGCCCACACACTCGCTATCGCAGTGCGCGCGCAGCATACACGCGACTGTCCCGATGTTCTCCCGTCTGGTCCAGCAGATGAAGTGGCAGACATAGCATTAGCATCACCTGATGATGCTGACGGGGAGGGTTGGTTAGTAGTAAAAGCGCAGGGCGCACCCGCTGACCTCCCCACCACCAACCTCGCGAATCTTCGATCTTCTTTTGGATGATGTACTGCTCCTCACGCCGTGGACATCCGTCGTTGTCGATGACTCAGGGTCATGTCCGTGTGCGGTCCGGGCAAGGTCAGTTGGACTGTGTAGTGTTGATGTCTGTGGCAATCGACTGAGGAGGGGGTAGGGGCAGGCGCATGCTCGCAAGGTGGGCTACCATACCATGTGTATGTGTAGCGCTAGTACTACGTTTCCGGAACGTGTACCGACAGGATGCAGGTCACACGACACGCTTACAACTGTCTCTTCAAATTCCAATGCTTTATCTTGCAAAACATTCGCCGATCAATAAATCCCTGTCCTTGCGTTGTAAAATTTTATCTTAACGTATGCTACACTATAAATTTTTTACACCGAGATCGGTATTCATAATCGCGTCAATGCATAAACAAACATTAACGATCGTCTTGTTTCCTCAGTTAACAAGTCTACCAACTGAAGTACTTTGAGGTTAATGTTCTTTTCTTTGTTTCTCCTTCACATCTTGATATGGATATGCCTATTATAAATATATATATTTTATATGTAGCTATCTGTTTAACTTAACATGGCCTATATGTACTAACCAACAGATTACGGCCCGATTGCGGCCTAGCAGCTCTAAACCTCGTGAGCCCACGTTCAATTTAGGCTCAAACATAAATTTTCTTTAGCTGTTTATTCACTATTTATCACACCTTAAATCTGACAAGAATGAATATGTCTATGATTCAATTACTTCAATGTTTCAAAAGAAAAGCAACAAAATCCAACTTTTAATGTACGAGTATTAAATAAGTGAACATCTTAACGGGACTACATTTGTTTTGTCAAAGATAAAAGCCACTGATATGATCATAGTTGTTAAAGGCGGCATATAAACGAAATGAGTAAAAATTGGTTGGCCCCTTGGCTTAGTTGGGAGAGCATCTGCCTGATGTGCGAGGGGTCCGGGTTCAAGTTCGATCCCAGCTGGAGGATGGGAATTTTTCTATAACCAAGGTTATTCCGCACCTTCCCTAGAGTCTGGATGAGTGTATGTGTATGTGTGTGTGTGTGTTTGAATATAAAGACCACACAAGGATTAACACCGAGAGTAAATGTGTTAACATCATTGAGTGGACTAAAAAGGAAAAAAAAAAAAAAAAAAAAAAAAAAAAAAAAAAAAAAAAAAAAAAAAAAAAAAAAAAAAAAAATTAAAAATTGAAGTGCTAGTAGAAAACGGCATAACTCAAGACCAAGTCTGAGAAACCTAGTTCTGGAATATTTGAATACTATATAAACAATTTTCATAAGTAAGAATGATTAGTTATTTATATACAAAATATAAACGTTCATGTAGCTGCAATTAATGTATAAGCGGCAAGATCAAGTAAACCTGTACAGTTCCTTTTAAACTGAACAAGTTTTCCATTCAATGATTTGATAAAATATCCCTTACCCTAAAGTTCATAGTGTCCTAAAACAGTGATGTAATAGGTATATTGTGTTTCAATATAATTAAGGAAATACTCCATTACTGCTCCGCTTAAATGTCCCTCAGCGTACTTCAAATAGTTGTTATATGCTAGCAATGCTAGGAAACTTAAGATTAATTCTGCGTTCCTGACAGACTACGTCACCAGTATTTTTCATCATGGCAAATATTGTACACAATAGAGCTGAAATCCAATCGATTTGAAAATTTCAGCGCAAACTATTGAAAGCTTCTAAACGACTACAAATAGATCAGCGGTTATAATTTTATTTTTAAAAGATATTTGCTTGTAAGTTTAAAAGCTGAATGACATTATTTATAATTTTTTTTTCTAAAAAACGATGACAAATACATATATTAAACTGGATGCGTTATATTTACCTGAGTTATTCTACCCGTTTTACTTCTACAAACTATTCTTATGAAAGATTGTTTTTTTTTCTTTTTGATTTTAATCGAGATAAGATTTGACACAAATAATTACATTACACATTTCGCTGTAGGTACAGAGGCATTAAAATGTGGACACACACGCTACCCTTAAAGGTTCACACGCGTACATGCAATTGTGAGATACAACTGAATAGCGACAGAATGACAAAAAGAATTCAAACTAACAATAATGAAAGCTACTTATAGCGTAAATATTTATTTGAAATAAATTATCTTGTAAAGAAGTTTACATTGTTGTGCAGTATGCTTGCGTCAGTTGCTTAAGATTGCATACTTTGCATAAACGCAAAGTTCCTTTCGTACCAAGAGCAGTTGGGCTATTTTCACAAAATTCAAGAATTACGTTATATTTTTCAAGTACATGTTCTTAGTATATGGCATATGAATCTAAATTGATAGCTGTTTTTGACAACAAAAAGCATAAAAAATTGATGTGTTGCATTTATACGAATTTTTCTACTCTTGCTGAAACTATTTTTACAAACACTTATTCCTCTATCTACTTCATGTTAATCGAGACATATATTCATAGAAATTATTACTAATTTTCTTGTAGATGCAAGGGGATCACAGTAGGCTTTAAGATGTAGTAAAATGTTTCAAGAGTGGTTGCTATATGATGACTTTGAAATTCCTTTCTATTTGCATGAACGAAGGATAAAAAATGAATAAGGACTTCTCATTTGAGAACGGCCTATAAACATTGCAAAACTTCTGACAAATAACGAGGAATATCACCAAAATGGTTTACTTCATAAAAATTTAATTTGACTAAAATTGTGTGTTATAACCACATCTGCATTTTTTGTACAGTAAGATTTCCTCTACCTCTAACGTTTTACCAGTTATGCAAAAGTCATCAAAAGCAAACAGGATATCATGATTTATAGCCAGAAAATTATTAATATGCATTTCATTTGCCATAAAAGTATCTTAAACATGGGACATTTTAATCGAAATCGTTAGAGCCATTTTTCAGAACTCAAAATTTTAGAAGAATTTTCGATGCAAAGGGTAGCTTAAGGTGGACAACTTTTTCTCAAAATCTTCGTGTCGCATGCTTGAAAGATATTGAACCTAAATAGCAGCTTTGTTTTTAACCGACTTTTCGTTTTATGCTGTACACACGCACACTCGTGCCCACACACGCGCACACAAGCACACACACGAACCTTTTTCTAAAAATAATTTTTTCTTTGTATTCAGAGGGCCTAACAATATATTTCCTGTTACATCGACATTGACGTTTTGGGTTGAACACAATACTTCCCCTACTTGCTATACGCAGTAGAGAAAGTAATAAGTTTCTCTCGATCGAATTTTCATTTCCGAACACAGAATTTCCAAATATGGAAAAGTTTGTATGCGCAAACATGTGCCCAGTTTTCTAAACCCATAGGAAAAGAAAATAAGAAAGGAGGATTGGAAAGAAACCAAAGAGCGGCAAGGGAATCAAACTTCAGCAAACGCGCACAAAAATCTGGAGCATGTGGAATTCAATTCTGATGCGCATATTCTCTTTTCTCGTATAGCATTTCCGCATCTAACATCTTAAACTTTGCTTTACTAGTTGTACATAAACCTTTTCTCGAAGTATTGGTTTTAAACTCCTTTTGCCTGTTTGTTTTCCCCAATAATGTTTAATATCCCCAAACTTGTTTTAGCTTTTAAACATTTCTTTTTTGTATAATTACCTTCCGGAGTGCACTCAGCCTCGTAAGGTTCCTGAGGGGCCAATTGAGGAGCTATCCGATAGAAATATAGCGTTCCTGAAAGGTCAAGTAGTCGCCTTACGGCTGAACCCCGCCGCCCCCAACCTGGACTCCTCCGTGGCGGTGGCCGCACTAAGGTCGGCCACGCGGTTCGAACCCGCGACCTTCCAAATGCGGGCCACATACCTTACAATCTGAGTCATCACGACCAAATCAGTCCGAATATAAAAGCTTTGCTTTAAAATTACTCAAGAGAGAGAGAGAGAGAGAGAGAGAGAGAGAGAGAGAGAGAGAGAGACAGAGAGACAGACAGACAGACAGACAGAGAGAGAGAGAGAGCTTATCTTAGGGATACAAAACGAGTACTTTTATTGGACTTCGAAGAAGTTTTTGCATGGAATCTGTTCACTACTACAAATGTTGGTATATTTGAGTGTAATTATATTCTCAGTGTTATAGCTTCTTTAATGTAAATTCTGTAATTTTTCTATAACGTGTCTTTTCAAGCGTGAAAATATAATTTGGGTGATACTGCAGAAAAACGACGATCGTAATTGGTTGATTCTGAAGCCACTCTGACTAAATTGGTCAATATTAAATGCCTGGAAATGAAGGAAGTAATCCGTGTAGATCCTCTTGCTGTAAAAGTAAACTGCACATCCGTCCTGTGATCGACAGTAATTACCTGAATACAATAATGATGTAAATATTTGCGGAGACGCAGTGACGTCAGTCTTGTTAAAGAACCTTGCCGACCGTGATCAGTAATCAGCGAGCGCCGAGCGAACATGTGCGAGCCGCTAATGAACGTACATGTGCTCTTCAAATGTTCCGCCGCGCTGTGGTACGTCAATAACGATCAGTCATGTAAGTGCATAGCAAATACTCGCTCTTACTTTCAGCCCCGTTCAGACATTTGTGCCCGTTTACCATCCTAGCCCTCTCTACCTTGGTTCTGGTACCATCGACCGCTGGTCCTTACGGCGACCTTGTACACCAACTGACTCGTCTTTCCATACTTATATTTTAAGCCAACGATACCGTGATAATTATAATAAAGATTTTTACTTTCTCTACTGGTAAGTAGGGAAAGTATTGTACTCCATCCAAAAATTCGATGTCGAGATTTCACCGGTAATACATGTTTTGAGACCCCCTGAGTCCCCCCCCCCCCAAAAAAAAGCATTTTTAGAAAAAGGTCCGTGTGTGTCTGTGGATAGCATAACTCAAAATCGAAATGTCGGTTAAAAGCCAAAGTTGGTATTTAAGTTTAATGTCTTCCAAGGATGCGACACAAAGATTTTGAAGAAAGTAGCCCCACCCTAAACTACCCTTTATATGGAACATTTTTCGAAAACTTTGATTTTCTTGAAAATGGCTCGAACGGTTTTGATTAAATTGTCATATATTTGAGATATTTTGATGACAAATGAAATGTATATCTTGAATTTTCTGGCTATAACCCCTGTAGTCGTATTCACTCTGGACGACTTTTGCGTAACTGGTAAACCGTTAGAGATAGACCAAATCGTACTATACAAAAAATGTAGACCTTGCTAAAATACACAATTTAGGTCTGATCAAATTTTCTTGTAGAGTAAACCATTCCGGAGATATTCCTTATGTGTGTGAGTTTCGGAAAACTTAAAACTTTCGTGAAATAGAACATCGTTGATCATTTTTGTATGTTAAGTGTGCAAAGAGAACGGAATCTCAAAGCTTTAAAATATTTGACTATCGCACTAAGCTTACTGTATTTTGATGTTCCCTTTGCACCTACAAGGAAATAAGCAATAAGATAATTTGTACGAACGTTTATCTTAACTAACAAGACGATATAGGAATAAGAGTTTGTAAGAATGGTTAGTACAAGCGTAGAGAAAATCATGTGAGTGCAATACATCAGATTTTTTTAAGTATACCAGCTTGTAAATGTCACAGCTTACAAACGTAAAATGTTTAATTTAAACAATTACTTCTCGATACACTATAAATGTATTATAGTGTTACAATACGCAGGAATAGTATATAATTTATTTTGAATATTTAAGAACCAATGGACTTTAAATAATGCAATACTTTCTCTTTATTTATTTAAGTATATATCTAAATACTTTCTTCTCTTGAGAGCTGCCACGTGCCACAGTTATACAAAATATATCTATACAATTAAAATTTTTTGAAAATGTTACAATGATAAAGACAATTTATAACTAAGTAACCCATTGTAGTTAATGTAACCATTAACTCCAGTTAACGTAACCATTAACTCCAGTTAACATATTAATGTAACCCATTGTGTAACACTGTAGTTAATACTATATTAGAGCAAGTCAGAGTTTTAAATACTTAGGAACGCACATCGGCTATAAGGTAGAAAGTAATTTAAAAATAAACTACCTACGTTTCAAAAGATATGCAGCACAATAAACAGAAGTCTGAGAACTGTAACAAGAAAGGAAACTCGAATGAAGTTTCACAAAGTAATGTCCGTGTCTGCTGTCCTTTATAGATCTGAAACATGGACCTTAACAAATGTATTGATAAACAGAAGATATAGACTGTTGAAATGTAATTCCTAAGATCGGTAAAAGGATGCACCCTTTTAGATGAAATCTCCAGCGATAAAATAAAATAAATATTCTCTACGGAAGAAACAATTATAAATTAGAGAAGTGAATGGAAATATAATTAGGACAGACCGTGAGCAGCCAGTTATTGAATTTTTAGAGTGAGGGTTGAGTGTTAAAATTTTCGAATAGTTGTTGAAGTCGTCGTGTACAATTTGTTTTAGTTTTGAGAGTGGATCGGCCAGCCTGTCGGCGAGCATGTATGTGTCGTCGAGTGATTGTATCATAACAGTAAAGATATAAGAAATAGTGAAAGACTGAGAAAGATTATCGGAAGAACCACTGTGAATTGTAATATTAAAGAAGACTATAAACTGTATTAGCAACGAGAAAGAAATGGTGTATTTGTAGTACGATTTAGAGGAAAATAAAGAATTAGAAAAGAAACGGGACTTTTTTGCCGATTTTGTCACAATATAAATAGTGACCCTCGTATTCCTTAATACTTATGACATTAACATTTGAATGTTATATCCACATGTTGTGTGTAATTAAGATCAAAAGATTCATAATGAGGAAATAGTACAATAGTTCAGTAAATTTAGCGGAGGAAGAAACTTAAATTGACGAGAAGTTTATGATTGAAAGTAACCATGGAACAGCTAATATTACAGCATATACCCCACTATTTATTCAAACAAGGAAAAAAAATGTAAGTAAGCCTCTTATTAAGTGAACAAACTGTGAACTCAGATCAGCACTGCTGGAAATAGCAGTGATCGGAAGTTTATACATGGTAAGCATAACAATACGTGGTGCAACATCGCTGTTACACTAGGACAGTGATACGGAAATTGATACTAGTGGTCAATGTAGACACTCGTTTGACTTCATTAGTCTGACGCGTACAGATCAAAGTTTTTCTTTTCGAATTTGACTGAGATGTCACTTGTGAGATCACTTGGCGGTTAGCGCAACTGGCGAGTAGGTTAATGTGCCGCGTATAAAAGCCAGAGTTTTGTGTTAACTAACGGCCGCCATACCTCCATTTACTGTCATCGAGTTTGTTTCAAGTATTAAACCTCAAGAAAAAAAAAATCTTTGTTGCACAGCATGACTTTCTCTACTTTTGTACTAACCATTCTTACAAACTCTTATTCCTATATCTTCTTCGTGTTAGTTGAGATAAGCATTTGTGCAAATTATCTTATTGCTTATTTCCTTATAGATGCAAGGGGGATATTAGAATACAGTAGACTTTGTGCGATAGTCAAATATTTTAAGCTTTGAGATTCTGTTCTCTTTGCACGCTTAACATTTAAAAAAATGAACGATGATCCATTTCACGAAGGTTTTAAGTTTTCCGAAACTCACACACATAATAAGGAATATCTCCAAAATGGTTAACCCTACAAGAAAATGTTCGCAGACATAAATTTGTGTATTTTAGCAAGATCTACATTTTTGTATAGTATGATTTGGTCTATCTCTAACGATTTACCAGATATGCAAAAGTCGTCCAGAGTAAATACGACTACAGGGGCTATAGCCAGAAGATACTCAAGATATACATTTCATTTTTCATCAAAATATCTCAAACATATGACAATTTAATCAAAATCGTTCGAGCAATTTCCAAGAAAATCAAAATTTTCAAAAAATGTTCCATGTAAAGGGTAGTTTAGGGTGGGACTATTTTCTTCAAAATCTTCGTGTCGCATCCTTGAAATACATTAAACTTAAATACCAACTATGGTTTTTAACCGACTTTTCGTTTTTGGGTTATGCTGTCCACAGACACACACACGGACCTTTCTCTAAAAATGCTTTTTTTTTTTTTTTTTTTTTTTTTTTTTTATCACCGGTGAAATCTCGACATCGAATTTTTGGATGAAATACAATGCTTCCCCTGCTTACCATAGAGAGA
This sequence comes from Tenodera sinensis, assembly GCA_030765045.1. Lineage (NCBI taxonomy): Eukaryota > Metazoa > Arthropoda > Insecta > Mantodea > Mantidae > Tenodera > Tenodera sinensis. The sequence goes on along the minus strand of CM060961.1, from coordinate 119,756,263 downwards.
GTAATAATTATTCCTGTTGTCATTTTTCGACAAACCTTAAGGATAAAGCTCGTTAGCTCTACTTCAGCAGCCGTGGGAAGAATACTGCAAGAACTTCAATAGTCAACCAACGTTGGAACCCAGTGTAAATTTTTCAGAATCGACAGAGAATAAAATCTGCATCAACGGACACCAAAGCACATCACTCAGGTATCTGAAGTCCATGGACCTGCAATACAGATTCGTGCTTGTGATCTGAAAAATTATTTGGTATCGAATTTTAATAATATTATATCTCTTATTGTTTAACTCGCCAATCTAAAAATAGAGAGGAAACGAATCTCCAAGCAGATAAATCTTCCAATTTGAATGTCACCAATGAGCAAGAGAAAGACATTCTTTGGTCAGCTGCATTTGGTAGGGGTTTTCAAATGTACACACGAAGTTCTAGTTGGACTATATGCAGGGAATGGTGCTGGAAGGGACATATTTCCTGCAACAATGATACAGAAACAAGTGCTGGCTTTGTTCTCTTGTCTTAAATTCCATGACAAGAATTCAAGAAACGAGGGAAAGACGTCAGGTAAGTTTGCAGTGGTGCCTGAAGTATTCAACAAGTTCATTGCAAACTGTGCAACGAATTACAGCCCATGCAAGTACTTGAAGTCGGGTTTGCGTTGGAACAGTCAGAACACAAGTGAAATAAAAGGCGAATTCCTTCCACATAAAGTCAGAATACTTGGGTCTTCAGTTTTTGGTTTTGACGGACGCATCCTAGTTCTTTGTACAGACAAAACATAGATCTGCCATATATTCACCCTGCACCAAGCATTGACAGACACCAATAAGCTCGAAATGATATTCTTTTACAAGATGACAAAGGATGAAGAGGATTCCCTGGACCAGAGACAAATTGCCCCCATTAGAAATACAAATGTTGTTAGCTAATGCTGAATTTCTGACAATGAAGTCATTAATCCTCCTGCTCTCCAATATTTTTCACTGATGGATGCGGTGCCAGAAGTGGCTGGGCACACTTGAAGGTGGTCTCGATCCATTTCCTCTTGCAGATCACATAGAGGACAGAGTGGTGAAGAATATATCCCAATTCTGTTTAAATGTTTTGCCAGACAATCATGTCCTGTAATCAACCTGAAGGTTGCACTTGCTGTTTTTCGAGGATACTCAGGAATTACTGTTTGAATGTTTGGTAGTTCCCATCTTTTATTCTTTGATTTTTCATAGTAATACTTTGCAATAATTATGATATCAAATGTTGATATCTTATAAAAACAATTAAAGCTATTACTCTTTTAGGCCATAGGCGTCCTTCGTGGCCTAGGATCAACTTGCTGGCCTATGGTTCCATTATAACTCGTTGCTGAATCTTAAATTTTTAAAATTTATAAAAATATTGACGTTTGCACACGAGCTTGTGCTTCATCAGAGCGAAAACTACATTAAGTAGAAAGTTACATCAACAGAAAGTAGCAGAATGCTCCAAAAACAACAAAACACAATTTAATGAGAAAACATCACAGGTAATGTTGATATCTAGAAGGCGACCAGAAAATCAGGAATTGCGTATTTTCCTAAACAATAAATCATTAAAGCAGATTGACATAATAAAATGCCTGGGATTAACCATAGTCGAAGCATGAGCTTTAATAAATACATACGATACATAGCTGAAAGATGCAAGAAGATAATTCACTCTCTTTCAAGGTCTGCAAAATTAAGTTGGGGCACGAGGCTCTACTAACAATCTACAAAGAAGCAATACCTTTGATACGGAGTACCTATCTGGAGGAAAGCTCTAACAAAAAAACACAAACAAATATAGCTTAAGAGTACAGAATTTAATAAACATAAGGATAGCTAAGGTTTATGGAACAGCTTCACACGAAGTTCTTTGTATGGTTACAGGACTAACCTCAGTAGTAATTAAGTTGGAGAAAATAGCCGGACTATACTTTGCAACAAGGAGATCAACAGTTGAGGACACTGACGACACGAAATTACAAGACTAGAATCACGCAGGAAATTTTATTAAAATAACGGAAGTCAACAAAAACATACAATGCAACTGTGAGATATTTACAGAGTGAAAATGGGTTTGGTTCAGGCATCGCTATTTTCATCAATCAAGAGTGCACACACAAACTAAAATTCAAGCTCGACCCAAAATGCTCCAGTAATCACGCCGAACAACTGGCGTAAAAGCACTTCAGGAAGTAAAAGAACATGGAGTTACAAGAAAATAACAAAAACCATATCTATATATACCAACAGTCAAATCACACTAGATCCCATTCGAAACTACACAAACCCCAAAGCCTCAATGGAACAAAGAGAGGAAATCGTAGAGCCACGACAAGAACAGCGGGAGATTTCTCCTGAATCAAGGTACATGTGAATTTGCTGACAGGCTGGCGAAACAAGCACCTCAAAATATCAGCCTCGAAACTTCATACCATCAACTGTAATCAAACAGGAATTACACAAAACAAGATTGGAAAAATGGGAGGAGTGGAAAATGACCTCCAAAGAAGAGATAACAATATGCTTTTCAACCCTCACAGTTCATAACAAATTAACATTTCGAATTAAATGTTACACCAAATTTCTCTGCGATTGACAGAATTCGCAAGCTAAGAGCATACCACTACCGCTTCAAAATTACAGATAATACAATGTTCCTGCGTAAATCAGGAGAACAAATGTAATCCATGCGCTTCACGATTGTAATAGAATAAATAAGGAAAGACAAAAGTTTAAAAACTTGTATTACACAAAGGCTATCAATGATCAATTCGAAAGAAATATACTCAACTTTAAAAGGCAGTTTTTAAAATTTGTAAACTCGGTTCAATTTGACCAATTTTACTATGTATGTACTGTCAACAAAACTAATATAGATCAGGTAAAATAGCGTAAAACAGAATAAACAATGTAAACACTATATATCGTTTGTTCATTAACTATACTTATGTATTCTCTGTATTATGTAAAATCTAGCATGTAATATTACAAATCATGTAATGGGAAATGGCAATAAACTGATAAGAAACGTCACCACCCACACACACCCCACACAACTCTCACACACACATCACATCACACCCAACACATCACAACCACCACAGCACACCCAACACATCACAACCATCACAGCACACCCAACACATCACAATCACCACAGCACACCCATTACATCACAATCAACGCATCACAACCACCACAACACACCCAACACATCACACCCAACACATTACAACCACCACAACACACCCAACACATCACACCCACCACAGCACACCCAACACATCACAACCACCACAGCACACCCATTACATCACAATCAACGCATCACAACCACCACAACACACCCAACACATCACACCCAACACATTACAACCACCACAACACACCCAACACATCACACCCACCACAGCACACCCAACACATCACAACCACCACAGCACATCCAACACATCACAACCACCACAGCACATCCCATACATCACAACCACCACAGCACACCCAACACATTACAACCACCACAGCACATCCAACACATCACAGCACACCCAATACATCACAACCACCACAGCACATCCAACACATCACAGCACACCCAATACATCACAACCACCACAGCACACCCAACACATTACAACCACCACAGCACATCCAACACATCACAGCACACCCAATACATCACAACCACCACAGCACATCCAACACATCACAACCACCACAGCACATCCAACACATCACAACCACCATAGCACACCCAACACATCACAACCACCATAGCACACCCAACACATCACAACCACCACAGCACATCCAACACATCACAACCACCATAGCACATCCAACACATCACAACCACCACAGCACATCCAACACATCACAACCACCATAGCACACCCAACACATCACAACCACCACAGCACATCCAACACATTACAGCCACCACAGCACATCCAACACATTACAACCACCACAGCACATCCAACACATCATAGCACATCCAACACATCACACCCACCACAGCACACCCAACACATCACAACCACCACAGCACACCCAACACATTACAACCACCACAACACACCCAACACATCACACCCACCACAGCACACCCAACAGATCACAACCACCACAGCACACCCAACACATCACAACCACCACAGCACATCCAACACATCACAACCACCACAGCACATCCAATACATCACAACCACCACAGCACATTGAGCACATCACAACCACCACAACCACCACAGCACACCCAACACATCACAACCACCACAACCACCACAGCACACACAACACACCACAACCACCACAACCACCACAGCACATCCAACACATCACAATCACCACAACCACCACAGCACACACAACACATCACAACCACCATAGCACACCCAGCACATCACAACCACCACAACCACCACAGCACACACAACACATCACAACCACCACAGCACACCCAACACAGCATAACCACCACAGCACACCCAACACATCACAGCCACCACAGCACACCCAACACATCACAACCACCACAACCACCACAGCACACACAGCACACACAACACATCACAACCACCACAACCACCACAGCACACACAACACATCACAACCACCACAGCACACCCAACACATCACAACCACCACAACCACCACAGCACACACAACACATCACAACCACCACAGCACACCCAACACATCACATCCACCACAGCACACCCAACACATCACTACCACCACAGCACACCCATTACATCACAATCAACGCATCACAACCACCACAACACACCCAACACATCACACCCAACACATTACAACCACCACAACACACCCAACACATCACACCCACCACAGCACACCCAACACATCACAACCACCACAGCACATCCAACACATCACAACCACCACAGCACATCCAATACATCACAACCACCACAGCACACCCAACACATTACAACCACCACAGCACATCCAACACATCACAGCACACCCAATACATCACAACCACCACAGCACATCCAACACATCACAACCACCACAGCACATCCAACACATCACAACCACCATAGCACACCCAACACATCACAACCACCACAGCACATCCAACACATCACAACCACCATAGCACATCCAACACATCACAACCACCACAGCACATCCAACACATCACAACCACCATAGCACACCCAACACATCACAACCACCACAGCACATCCAACACATTACAGCCACCACAGCACATCCAACACATTACAACCACCACAGCACATCCAACACATCATAGCACATCCAACACATCACACCCACCACAGCACACCCAACACATCACAACCACCACAGCACACCCAACACATTACAACCACCACAACACACCCAACACATCACACCCACCACAGCACACCCAACAGATCACAACCACCACAGCACACCCAACACATCACAACCACCACAGCACATCCAACACATCACAACCACCACAGCACATCCAATACATCACAACCACCACAGCACATCGAGCACATCACAACCACCACAGCACACCCAACACATCACAACCACCACAACCACCACAGCACACACAACACACCACAACCACCATAGCACACCCAGCACATCACAACCACCACAACCACCACAGCACACACAACACATCACAACCACCACAGCACACCCAACACAGCATAACCACCACAGCACACCCAACACATCACAACCACCACAGCACACCCAACACATCACAACCACCACAACCACCACAGCACACACAGCACACACAACACATCACAACCACCACAACCACCACAGCACACACAACACATCACAACCACCACAGCACACCCAACACATCACAACCACCACAACCACCACAGCACACACAACACATCACAACCACCACAGCACACCCAACACATCACAACCACCACAGCACATCCAATACATCACAACCACCACAGCACATTGAGCACATCACAACCACCACAACCACCACAGCACACCCAACACATCACAACCACCACAACCACCACAGCACACCCAACACATCACTACCACCACAGCACAACCACCACAGCATAACACATCTAAACCACCACAGCACACACAACACATCACAACCACCACAGCACACCCAATACATCACAACCAACACATCACAACCACCACAGCACACCCAACACATCACAACCACCACAGCACACCCGACACATCACAACCAACACATCACAACCACCACAGCACACACAACACATCACAACCACCACATACATCATTACACACCTACCTGTCACGTACCCCAAACACCATACACCCCCCACACATCACGCACACCACCCACACCTCACACACCACACACACAACCCACACACAATCCACACCAAACACATCACACCCATCTACACCACACACACCCACATACACATATACATTATTATATTAGTACACATACGTATTAACGAGATCAGAAGTCCACAAATTCATAAGCGCATATCTCAACTTGGAGTTAGAACTTTATACTTGTGTAATGCAGAAAGAAATACTACAGAGGGAAAAATGTTGTGAGAACTGATATGTTGCTTGGTTGACCTATGGCATTTTTATATTTTCGGAAGCGAATTGTCCATCATTTGACGAAGTGGAGGAGTTGTCCACGTTGGGAGCCTGTAATAGACTGACAAACTTTTTGTTAATCATGTAGGTACTTGATGACGGCAAACTCGTTAGTTGTGCACAGAATGTGTAATGGGACAAACTCGTAATTTGACTCTCTTTGCAGGGCTTCATCGGCATGCACAAAGCGACTTTTTGTCCTTGCTAACTACTCACTTTACACAAAAAATCATGCCCCTGACATAAAAATCTAGTAGCTTAAACTTGTTTCCGGTAATGTACCTGTGAAAAATAATGTAGCTTTTCAGCCATTCTGTATATGTAGAATGTTACAAAGTAATTCATAAAGAAACCTAGTTACCAAACAGAAACCGTAAATCGGACTTACTTCACATCAGTTTTAAGATGCACAAATAAGTTCATCTTATGTACACTATAATTAGTTGGTAATAGTTGCCTGCTATTTGCTCCTTTACACTATTCGTGTGAAACACTAAGTTGGAAAGTCAAATCGTAGTAAAAAGTTCTGATGTCTTGCACTCACACGACTTTCTCTACTTTTGTACTAACAACTATTCTGACAAGTTTTTATTCCTCTATCTTCTTTGTGTTAGTGGAGACAAATATTTGTAGATATTTTTATTGATAATTTTCTTGTAGGCACAAGGGAAATTTTGGAGTACAGTAGGCTTTGAGCGATAATCAGATGTTTTAAAGCTTGGAAATTTCGTACCGTTTGCACGTCTATGAGATAAAAAAAATGGAATAACAACATTCCATCTCAGAAAAGTATAAGTATTGCAAAACTCACACAAATCACTCCAAGACATACATTTGGACATAACTTGCGTATTCTAACGACATCTACGTTTTTTAGTAAAATTTAGTCTATCACTTACGGTTTACCAGTTATGCAAAAATTATCAAGAGTAAGCAGGACTACATAGACTAAAGCCAAAAATTCAAAATATACATTTTCATTTACAGTAAAAGTATCTAACACGGTATTTTAATAAAAATAGGTAGACGTTTTCGAGGAAATCCAAATTATTGAAACATTTTCCATGTAAAGGGGAATTTAGGGTGGAGGAATTTTCTTCAAAATCTTCGTGTCACATCCTTGAAAGGTATTAAATTTAAATACCAACTTAGGTTTTTAACACCGATCTTTCGTTTTTGAGTTATGCTGCTCACAGGCGCGCGCGCACGCACATACACCCACACAGACGCATACACACAGGCATTTCCGTAAAACTGCTTTTTTGGATTCAGGGGCCTCAAAACATATTTATGATTAAATCTCATATTGGGTCGAATACAATGCTTCGCCTACTTGCTGTACGTAGTAGACAGAGTAAAAATCTTGTATTGCATTCATATGACCCTCTCCACTCACTCTACTACAAAGGGTTCTTATGAAAACTATATTTCTTGTTAATCCAGATAAATTTTAAAGAAGCCTGTTTAAAGTATTTCCTAATTCAAGCTTTTAGCTTGTCAACCGTTCTTTTTAATTTTTTAGCAAAATAACATCCATGCCATATTTTGGTTTTAATTAAAATTCTATCCATCCACAACCTAACAATGTATCTCAAATTGCTAAATTTTCTGCAAATTTTGTTGAAGTATACAGTCTAGGTAAAGCCATTTTCGATTTTTAAACGGCATGCCACTTTGCGATGGCCTTGAGATTCCATATTCTTTGCATTACCACGAAAAAAAGTGGCAACTAGAGCAACGTATAAGAAAGTGCACATTCTAGCCAATAAGAAAGAATATCTCAGAAACGGTTAGCTCCACAAAAATGTTATTTTATATAAACATCTATTTCTTTTGGTTTACCAACTACGTGAAAGTAACTGAGGATTAAAAGATAAGGCTAAAGAGTAAAAGATAGACACAGAGGGTAACATCTTGTATGCTGTGATCTATATACGCCTCTCTCCAAGGAGGAAGGGATGAATTGAGGAAACCACAGTGGACAACAGGCCACAGATAGGCCACATATGCCTAACTTTCCCAAGCATGACAACTACTCGTGAAGATGATCTATCGTTGAGTGATGGCAGCGATTTAATTAGTACATAAGAGCCAGAGAAAGTGAAACAAGACACTGAAAGGATTGAGGCAACGTTACGAGAAGAAAAGCTTTAAGTTTTGATAGCAGAAAATACCGAAATAAATAATAAAATAAAATAGACTGCTTTAACGACGAGAAGAAAATTGTATTTTTGATAAAACGTTAGAATGCAATAAAGCGATAGAAAAGTAACCGTGCTGATTTTATCGTCTTTGTTACAATATACCAGGTGGAAGGTACTGCTTCGGCCATATGCTAACCAGGTATTCTACATGATGAGTAACAAGTATGACCTATGTAATTATTGTCAAATTATTGTCAAACTTACAAAATAATGATGATGATCTTCATAAAAAATATTATATACAATAATATAAAAATAATTTTGTCGAATAGTTGGCGCCACCTAGCTTTTTGACGAATGAAAATAGACGGTTTAGTGTTTTACTAATTGTCGCGAAAATATGTTAACATTGCTGCAATGCATTTCTACCTTAATTGGAATGGATTTAGTAACAATTTAATGTTAAAATGTCATGCAGATTCAAATTTCTAATAGATTTGGCAACGTCATGTTAAAATTAAATACTGACTAATTTCATTCGAATTGATATAAAGACATTGCAGTATTCACACCATTTTTGCACGACAGTTAGTGAAATAGACCATTTATAGCCATTCGACAAAAGGCTAGATGGCTCCAAACATTTCACATAAATTGTTCTGTTTTGGAGAAACGGCCCTTTATTGACAGTGATTGTATTGGACATACTTGTTACACTCACCATGTAGAATCCCTGGTTAAGGTATGGCCGAAGCGGTACTTTTCACCAGGTATATATCACAGGCTCTACAGCATGATTTCACAGCTTGATTAACTGTACGACATTGCAAAGCATTGCAAGCCTCCTATTGGACGTTATATTCACCAGATCCTCCTGCCACTAGCCACTAAATTTTGCGTTTGCTGTAGCTTTACCACGTTACCAGCTCCTATCCAGAACAATAATTTCTAAATGAGTAAACATAAGACCATAAATATCAGAGCTACTACAGCGAGAACTAGCATTTCTGATGTAATAGCATCTTCCAGATCAAAAATCAGATGCCGTACGCAGCTATGTAGAATGCTCTATACTCGATTCAATAATACTATGATGTTAGGCCCAGTGCACGGCGGTGGACGGACGAGGGCCGAGCTACTCGTATCATGTGACGTGTCGGCCAGTAGGCAAGACGTCATGCTGCCTTGCGTGCCTGATGTGTGTACGTGACAGCAACAATAGGTGGCAAGAACAAGAGAGACTTTTCTAGCACCCTCTCGAGACTTCTAGCTACGTCATTTCCCGGACGCGCACGCGCATGTGTGTGGAGTCGAAGGTCGGTGTAACGTCATCCCAAGTATAAAAGGACATGAGACAGTAACAGCCAGTTTCGTTTTAGAGTTGCAGTCGTGAGTCGGTCAGGGTCAGTGTATGAGCCAGTTGTGCGTGTGTGTCGTCATGAAGGTTACGTCAGTGCGTTGAAAGATTGAAATTGTAATACCGTAGTTGGGTGTATGGGAGACAAAGACCGTGAAGAAAGACATTGAAAGGACAGAGCAAGGTTATGGGAAGAACAGTTGTGACTTATGGTAGCTCGAGGGAGTGTGGACTGTGTTAGCAACGAGAAGAAAACTGTAGTTGTGGTAAACTTTTAAAAGACAAAGAGATAGAAAGGTAACCGGACGTAATTTTTGTTGTTTCGTCACAATGCTTACTGGAGACAAAATAGCTTAGTTCACATTGTGACTGCAAGGCAATATTAGCACAAAAAGCTTATTAAATGCACAAACCAATTTGCTTCCGTTTTGGTTGCAATTTACTTCTCATGGTTGACTTCAGTTAACCCATTTCAAACCGCCTATTACACTATTAACTAACTATTTAGTGATGCACTAAATTATTAAATTTTCTAGGAAGTGACAGATAAGTAAACATAGAGATTCCGATAAGTTTCCCCCGCGGTTTCTTTATCAGCAGTGCTTCACACGAGTCTGAAGTGGTAATTACTGGGATTGAAGAAAAGGATTAACAGAAAAGGCAAAGCAAGAATGAATCTGTATAAAAGAGAAACAGTCTCTTGCGTGATATGCCATGTGGAACATCTTTTAAAGGGGATAGCGTGTTGGAGTATCCAGACGCCGGAAACAGATTCTATCTGGTGTTTGTTGCCCCTGTGAGGTGATCTTGAATACTCAGACTTTAATTTGCGTTGCTTTCTTTGTCAATCACTTCGCTTTGCAATTCCTTCTCAATGTATAACCTGGCTTCTGTATTCGTTTGGCTATATAATCTGATATTCTATCACTTTACTGTTTTCTAAGGCTTTACCTAAGTCTGCAAGTCTTTTTCTTGTCAACACAGTCTAGAGTCTTTCGGGCTAACACAAAGCACAATTGTTATTCTTATAAACTTACTTAGTTCTTTAAGTGTCTTTCCTCACTTCCCCTGTCTCTCACACTCTACGTTACAATCACTCGCGACGCTCGTTCAATCTTCTTACGACGCACCAACACGATGGTACACGCACATAGTCGTCTTACACTCACTGACACACTGACGGACTTAGCTCAACTCTAACCCTTACTGCTGTGTTCTACTTATATGTGGGGGATGACGTCACACTGACTTTCTCGATTTACACACACGCGCGCGCGCGCGCGCGCGCGCGCACACACACACACACACACACACACACACACACACACACAGTGATGCGCGCTCATCGGAAATGACTCAGAGGTCTCGCGATCTTTTCCGAAACCCCTTCTACCACGACCGTCACGTAAATACAGCACTCGCGCGAGACAGCCGGGCCTTGAACGTCTTTGCCCACTCGCCGGCGTGGCATGTGGTGTGAAGTAGCTTGGTCCCGTCCGTCCATTGTAATGCAGCGAGCCCGACGTTACAATGTTATTCGATTCCTATACTTTAATGTGTTTATTTCTAGTTAGAAATCTATGAAGTCCACTTCGATACATATTTTCATTTCGATATATGTCCTACGCAGTGCCATAGAAAGACAGTTTATTAATAATGATATTAATAATAATATGAATTCCTTTTAAGTTTATTTCACTGTTTTCATTCTTTCCAATGAAATTCTAATAAATCTTTTGTTCACACTTTTCAAACTTTAAAAACCAATCTGTTATCTACCTTGTTAATACACACCTGTGTACGGCGCACTTTGCAAAGGTAATTTCTGGTAATGAATCTTTGTGAAACTGAGCTGAAAAAGATGATGAATTTATATTTTTCGACTGCTTTACGTAAATCTGTTCATTTGCTGATAGAAACCAGGATGTCAGGGGGCGTGGAATTAATTTCCACCTCTTCAAATTCACTAATAGGCTTTTCTGTCTCCATATTGTAAAAGCCTATGACCTTGAATCAATATTCGCTGTTATCGAACTGCATCTAAAACAAGTATCCAGAAATTGATTTATCACATTTCTATTTTCTTTCATATGCATTTAAATATGAAATGGTGGTTATTAACCCTTCACTGGTCGCTAGGGGTCAGGGAGACCCTTAGGTTTATTTAAACGCTATAGTTTTTGTACGAATGCACCTATGTGATTGACTGGGACATCTAACATTACACTTTACTCGACTGTTAGCTGAAGGGACAGCCTTATGTTTATTTCTCTGGTTGCAAGAATGAATAATCGGCAGTTATGTGCTCTAGAGGCCAGCCAGACCCCTCGCGCCTATTCTCGTTACACTTTGCTCACATGCGTTTTTCCTGGTTAGCTGTGTAATATCACTTTTTAATGCTTCGTGATGGACACGAGTAAAGGATGTGATCTGCAAAGTCCTATCGTTTACTGTGCGATAGCTTACCCACAGATGACAATTTGTATGAAACAGATGATTCTGATTCTGAATATAAACTGGAAACTACCAACATCACCACCAGCAGCACCACCACAAATAATGATAATAATAAGCATAATAATCAAAACAATACTAATACTAATAATGACAAACATAATAGCGATAAACACGCCAATAAGAATAAAATAATAAATTTAATATTAAGTTAAAAATGTAAACAAGATAAATAATATAATAATTTAATATAAACAATAACGTCAAACAAAAATAACAATAACTAAAATAATAATAAAATACAACAATAACATTAATAAGAAGCAAACACATTACGCGCCCTCATGTTTCATGGATTTTGTTACGGCAATTTACAATCTGTAATCCGTAATGTTAGACAATAGTAGCATATACCGGAATGAGTTTATTTCCTGGAAAATAGTCTTGTAAGTGAAGTGGGAAATATTCTAAGACTGTTCCTCCGTATCATCGCGCACTACACACGCCAGTTGAACCCTGGGCATTTCCTTTGCCGCTCCGCTCTGTTCTATTACAAGCAGAACAAGGTTCACACACGCTACTGACTGAATTTATCCCTGTTATTTCTGCAACTGTTTTAACGCACGAAGGGTTGTCTACTGATCCGAGGGTCGGCTGGAGTAGGCCACCTGGTATAACGACCTTCTTGAACGGAGAGAATGGTATCTCCGAAGTTCAAAGGACAACCAGAATATTCCTAATACCTATTACATCTAACACCTATTGTAATAAAATGTTGTAGTTTATATTTCCTTACCATACAAGTAGGTAATCCATTAAGCGCACATATACAGTTTGTTCGCAATTTCCAAAATACTGTTTTTGTATTAAAATGGTTTGAACCTTCAACTTCAATGACGTACTTTGGTTCCCTAGTTACCCCTATTTGCTTCTAATGCCATTTACTCGACTGATTTTTTATATTTTTGCACATTAGGAAGTTCATTATGATGTGGTTTATAACCAGCCTGGTTTTTCTACATTTTTAAATTGCTCAAGATATGATAATTATTTTGACCATTGGGAATATATTCCAACAAAAATTACATTTAAAGCTTTAAAAGGGTTTTCTGAAACAACCAGAAAAGTGAAACATATCTATACTAGTTTATGTAATTAATGTGGTACTATTCTTTTAATTATATCTGTATTGTGTGTCATTAGTGATTAGTGAACATAGCAAAATAATTAAATGTTTTTATAAAAACTGCTATTGATATATCTGTATTAAATTTTAAACACAGGTTTTTGTTCTAGAGAAATATGTGATAGCATTTTAAAAATTTTCACTTTTAGTATAGTATTACTATAGTATACCTAATACAGTACAGCGTAGATGATATCTTTGAAGTCCGATTAATAAGTAGCATTAATTTTCAAAATGGTCCAGTTATGGCTTCGGCGTCTACAGTAAGTCCAATAACCAAAATGTTTTGAACTTCGCTATTACATGAGTAAGTGTTAAGGTTTGTAAATTACCTGTCCAGAGTTAATGTTCCTTAATGATCATTGCCGGATTTGCAGAGGTGCATCAGATCTTATATTAACTATTGCCTGACTTACGAACTAAGGTCTTTGTATGCTAAGTTGTATGCTTATCAAACTATACAACTATTTTCCATATGGAATTAGCCATCATATTCGGATATTGTGTGTCTCACAGAACACACTCTACGTCAACGCTTGCAATCATCTTGGCATCTGCCCAAGAGAACACATTAGTACGCACAGCGGCGTCTTCATCAGCACCATACACACGGTTTATCACTGAACTATTCAGTCCTGCCAGTGAAGAAACTCCTAGTCCATTTATCTCATATATGGGCGTCCAACTTTTTCCTTTCCATCTCGGTTTATATTCTTAAATCTCTGATTTTCTGCACTGCTACATCCGTTATACCAGTAAATGCTCTTTCCATTTATTTCTACTTCCTAAAATGATGTCCTTTAATCTAAAAGTGTTCGACTCTCCCCTTTCTGTCTCTCTTTTTACGGAGGTGATTCCGGAACGTCTGCCCATCGCATGTTGCGCTTCAGACCCCGGCAGGAAGGATGAATGAGAGTGCCCTGCAGCGGCCAGAGCGCATCGAAGGCAGAGCTACCACGGTGGGTTCCTAACAGATGCAGGTCGTTCTTAAGCCCGTAAAGGGCGCCACCATTCAGGGCCGGCTGGATAGACAGTCCCCCTAGCGGCGACTAGCGGACCGGTGCACCTCCCCTGGGCCCTGCTGACGCTTTCAACCGGCAAAGACCCGATGGAGAGAATGAAATTAAATTAAATGAAAGGGAATAAAGCTCGGGGGATGTAAGGTAAACATGCCTCGCAGCATTCGCCTGAATGACTTGGGACAATCCCCTGAAAAAAATCCAAGCTCAGTAAGGTCGGCCACGGGAATCGAACCCGCGACTTCCCGAATGCGGGCCACAGACGTTACGGTCTGAGACATTCCGCTCGGTTTGACTCTCCCCTAATTGTTGTGCTTCTCTTTTGATTGTTAGAAGGAATACAGAAACAAGTATACATATCAACCAAAAAAATGAAGACACCTAATTTACAAATCTGTAAATAAAAGGAAAATTGTGATGTTAAAAGGCCCCTCCGAAGGAGTGTCGCCTTGCCGCGGCGGAGGGGCTCAGTACCCGATCCAGACGGCCTACTAAGTGTGTCTGTGACCACTGGTAGCCAAGAGGTGAGGGGAAGCTAAGAACATTCCAAACGGGTAGATGGGGCTCGTTAGTCTTGGTCGACGACTCATCTAGGAGAAGAGGACTCCGAAATCAAACTCCCCCAGGGGCTCCTACTACGGTAGGTACGAGTTTGGCGTACCCGGGGCCCCGAGCCATACTCTCGATTGGGTTCCTCCAAATGGTGAGACGGCACATGCCAAACGCCCAATAAACTATGGTCTACTTTTGTGTTTAACCTCCCACCTGTTACCTCCCTGTACACAGTCTGATGGATAACCTACGCGCGGGTTGTAGGAGGATGGGGTGACGCAAGGGGTGACTGGGTAATCGCGTAAGTCCCAGCCCCTGGTTATCATGTAGGATCTGTGTGCGTATCCGCTGATAAAGGTCAGTCCAGGGGAGGGGCCATTGCATGAGCTGATGCACTCCTGAAGGCGATTGGGTCCCTCTGTCTATACATTGGGAGGTGAGACCCTAGGGTGAGCAAGATCCAGGCCAGGACTCTCACCTAAGCCGGGGTGGCGCCCAGGATGTGAGCATGCCATCGGCGACATTTGCAATGGTGGAGGATGAAAGCGCCATGAGTACAAAAACTCATAACAAAACAAAACAAAACAAAAGAAAGTATGGGTAAAGGAAGTAGCAGAGTCGAGTGGTCCTCGCTACTTAGTAATAACTAGAACTGAGGCAGAGAAGAAATTTTTATCGGTGAGCCCATTTACCATTCAAAAGGGTTTGGACAACATTGCTGGTCCTGTAAAGTCATATACTAAATCTCGCAATGGCACGCTCCTGCTTTAAGCACATTCAGCTACCCAGGCAGCTAAGATACTTACAGCGAACATGCTAGCAAGTTATCCTATTCGTGTTGAGATGCACAGAACCTTGAACTCCTCGCGCGGCGTGATAAACACCCGTGCATTGGAAGGATTATCAAATGAGGAGATTCAAGAGAATCTGACTGAACAAGGCGTCATTCACGTTTACCGGGTTCAACGTAGAGAAGGTGGTGAATTAAAGCCAACTAATACCCTCTTCCTGACCTTGACCAGGTAGATCTCCCGCAGAGGATTAAGGCAGGGTACGAATCCATCGAAGTTCGGCCTTTCATCCCGAACCCGCTCAGATGTCTCAAGTGCCAGCGCTTTGGACATACAAGCGAGCTTTGCAAGGGACAAGCTACATGCCCTCAATGTGGAGATGAATTCCACGATGGTGCATGTACAGCAGCTCCGTCATGTGTGAACTGCAGAGGTGAACATCCATCCAGTTCCCGAGATTGCGCCCGTTTTGTAGAAGAAAGAGCGATCCAAGAGATACAGGTTAAAGAGAAGGTGCCCTTCTCAGAAGCCCGGAAGCTCTTGCATATACGCCAACCCTCTGTTCCAAGGTCCGAGACCTATAGCTCAGTTGTAGCTAAACCGGTACCGAGCAGAGAGATCGCAACGCAGACCAGCGATTTCAATGGGGCAACAATATCTGAAAAGACACCTGTAACCCGTAGCTCTATTCCAAAGCCTTCAACATCAGCGCGCACATCTGTGTAAACGTCAACGTCTACAAAATCCGCAAGTGCAAAGAAAATCAGCGTTACATCACAATCAAGAGCATCAAGATCAGCGCAAAAAACTAGCAAGCCCGTAAGATATGAAGCCTCACCAATCAAGTTTAAAATGAGTTACACAAGCACCGACTTCCTCAAGGAAAATAGTATGTCTAGTCCCAGTACATCGAAGGGATGTAAGACTCCACGAACATCTCCTCGAAGATCTCGAATATCCTCTTCTGGAGAATCTTCAGGGGTGGACTCTGACCGGCGTCTTTCATCTTCGTAGGTCTCCGTTTCAAATCGGTTCGAAGCTCTCGAACCTAAATTCAGTATCGGAACACGGACGTCCTCGGCAGAGGACATGGAGCTGGAATCTGCCCACACTGGGTGATACCCAATATAAAAGAGCCGCGAAAAAGCGCCCGACAAGAATGCCAGCCCAAGAGAAAAGAAAAGGGCTAAATTAGTTCGACAACCGTCTACTCCAAAGTAACGAAGAGTTACCTTGGAATTACGTATATCATACACAATGCAATATGGCTATCCTACAATGGAACGTACGTGGCATTCGGACTCAAAGGCCAGAACTTGAGCTTTTGCTCAAAGAAAATGAACCTCTGGTCGCATGTTTGCAAAAGACTAAGCTACGTCCTCATGACGCTTTCCATCTAAGGCGATACACCCCAATACGGTGTGATGTTACACCAGAAGAGTGTGTACCGGCACATGGCGGCGCTATGATGCTTGTTAGAGATGACGTGTATATGCAAACTCTACCATTGCACTCTGATATACAATCAGTTGCTGTATGGATTAAACTGCCAAACATACATTTCACCATCTGTAATCTTTATTTGCCTCCGTCCCATGACTTCTTGCACATTGATTTAGAAGATCTAGTTTCCCAATTACCAACACCGTTCCTGTTGGTGGGAGACTTCAATGCGCACCACCCACTTTGGGGTTCAAGTCGCGCTTGTGCGAGAGGTACACTCATTTGCGATTTCTTGGACAGTCACAACCTAGCTCTCCTAAACACTGGAGAGCCTACATTCATTTCGGACTCTCACAATAGTTTCTCGCACCTTGAGCTTGCAGTTTGTCCACCTCAATTGGTAGTCTCCTTACAATGGAATGTCATCTCTGATTTAAACTCTAGTGACCACTTCCCATGTCTTATTAGTCTCTTGACGCAACATACATATTCCACACGTATGCCCCCATGCCAACTGGAACCTATACACCCAGTTGGCTGTCTTTACGTACAACGAGTACGACTCGGTGAATAATTTGGCGCAGCATCTCACGGAGACGATTCTCTCTGCTGCTGAACAATCGATTCCGAGGTCGACTACTCACCCCGTCGATTTCCTGTCCCCTGGTGGACGGAAGAATGTCGGAATGCCATTCGTGCTCGAAGGCGTGCACTTAGGGTTTTCTAACGTCACCTTACCTTGGAAAACCTAACCGAATACAAGAAAATACGCGCCAGGTCCACACAAGTCATTAAGGATAGCAAAAGGTCATCATGGAGCAAATTTTTAGCTCCATTTAACCGACACACACCTTCCTCGGTTGTGTGGGATAGATTAAGGCGTGTTGCAGCTAAAACTACCCAAATACCAATAGCGGGACTAAAAACAGCCACAGGAGCTGTTGTTGATTCATTTGAAGTGGCCAATACCTTTGGCAGTGCTTTCGCACAAGTGTCTAGCTCGCAAAACTACTCCCCTGAGTTCCTTCCAATTAAAACTCAGGTGGAATCTCAAGGGTTCTCGTTTCGTTATAGAAACATAGAAGATTACAATCGCATTTTCACCATGGCGGAGCTGGAGCATTCCCTGAAATCTTCGCGATGTTCAGCACCAGGACCGGACGGTATTCATGTACAAATGTTACAACAGCTCTCTCCTGAAGGTAAGGCATTCCTGTTCGAGGTCTATAATCGTGTTTGGGTTGACAGTATACTCCCAGGAAATTGGCGGGAGGCCACCGTTATTCCCATCTTGAAGGCTGGAAAGGACCGTCATCTTCCCTCCAGCTATCGTCCTATTTCCCTCACCTGCGTTTGCAAGGTGATGGAACGCATGATCAATGGACGATTGGTATGGTGGTTAGAAAGTCGTAACCTACTGACTAACATCCAGTGTAGTTTCGACGACGCCGTTCAACTGTTGACCATCTTGTGTCAATATCGACACAGATAATGGACGGCTTGATGAAGAACTGTCAAACCGTTGGCATATTTTTCGATCTTGAGAAGGCTTATGATACATGCTGGTAAGCAGGGATTCTACGTTCCCTGTAGGCCTAGAACATACGTGGAAGCCTACCACTTTTTATTTAGGAGTTCATGAAGGACCGCTTTTTCCGAGTAAGGTTCGGCTCGGTTTTTTCTAATTCTTCTGTTCAGGAGGAGGGAGTACCTCAAGGTTCGGTGCTAAGTGTCATGCTCTTTGCTATAGCAATTAACTCCATCTGGAAATGTGTTCCAGCTGGAGTTTCGTCATGCCTATTCGTAGACGACTTCGCTGTCTATTGCACTTCTCAGCGCACGGCGTTCTTACAACGGCGCCTGCAGCAATGTTTGGACAACCTTAGAGAATGGAGCATGAAAAACGGCTTCCGTTTCTCAACAGAGAGGTCAATCTGCGTTAATTTCTGGCGTCGTAGGAGACGATTACCACCTTCTCTCCGCTTCGGTCCAGATTTACTTCCGTTCGCAGAAGAGACACACTTCCTGGGTTTGATCCTGGACAGGAAGCTTAGTTGGTCGTCGCATATTGCACAGCTAAGAGTACTGAATGGCAAATCGTGGGGAGCGGATCGGACAATTTTGTTGCGAAGATATCGCACATTGGTCCGATCCAAGCTAGACTATGGGTTTATTTTTTATTCGTCAACACGACCATCTGTGCTGAGAAGATTAGACGTGGTCCATATTAGGGGCATCCGCATTGCAACAGGAGCTTTTCCAACAAGCCCAGTGGTGAGCCTTTACGCCGAGTCCGCAGAACCTCCTCTGCAATATCGGCGTGAGATTCTCTTGGCAAATTATGGTTGTGCGCTTAGATGTATGCCTAAGCACCCAACGTTCGCTTCTTTTTTCACCATTACGCTAAGGGAAAGATATAGGAATAGCACCCTTAGTCCTAAGCCTGCGGGGTTCTGTTTCCAAGACCTCCTAATGTAGCTTGGAGTGGAACTGCCTGGGATGTTCGCCAAGGGCGAGAGGCTTTACCCCCCCCCCCCCTTGGATACCTGGCACGCCCCAGATCTTGGGATGACCGTACACCAGAAGTCCACGATGCCTATTTCAAGTATCCGCACGTGTTTCTTAGAATTTTTGTCATGCTACACTGACCGTCGATATATTTACACCGATAGATCAAAGAGCACCAACGGTGTTGGATGTGCTTATGTTTATGGATCCGAAACATATACATTCGGTTTTCCAAATAGCACTTCCATTTTTACTGCAGAGCCTTATGCAATTTATCGAGCCGTTTTGTATGTTCGCCGTCGTAAATTAGGTGACTGCCTGATTTTGAGCGATTCCCTTAGTGCACTGCAGAGCCTTTGTCAGTTGTACAACTCCCACCTTATTGTACAACGTATCCAGGATGCCCTCCATGTTTTACACGCTTCTGGTGTTGACATGGTATATGCATGGATCCTGGTCACGTAGGTTTGCCGGGGAATGAAATGATAGATTTAGCAGCAAAGACGGCAACTACAGAACCCAGTATTACCATCTCACGTGTTACTTCGGAAGACTTCAGGCTTGAAGTGCGGAGAGCGGTGCTGTCGTCCTGGCACGACGAGTGGTCAGCTCTCCGCGGTAATAAGCTTAGAGAAGTGAAAGAACTTCCGATAAACTGGGTAACTTCCTGTCGCACATCTCGTCGCGAGGAGGTTAGTTTGGCTCGATTAAGAATAGGGAACTGCAATTTTTCGCATGGTTACCTATTTAAAAGGGACTCTGCGCCTCTATGTCCGCTGTGTGACAATCTTTTGTCATTTCGCCACGTGTTGCTAGAGTGTTGCTCTCTAGCGCACCTTCGGGATTCTCTGCAGCTGCCTGCCAAACTTGCAGAGGTCCTAGCGGACGACAAAACAGTGGTTGATAGAGTTTTTAAGTTTTTAGCGGATTGTAATATCACTTTTAGGATTTAAAATTTTAGATATTTGCTTATGCCTTTTGACCTATTTATTACATTGTTTTATATCCGGCTGTTGCCGCTGTTTTTACGTTTATGTGTATTTTTTCTTTGATAGTAGTATTTTATTTTTGATTCAAGTTTATATCTGGCTATTGCCATGAATTTTAGATGGGTTTTAATGACCTAGAACTTGAGCGCCCTTAAACCCGTAAATCATGATAATGTTAAAAGGCAATTTATAAAATCTAAAATTATGGTCGATAGAAAAATTATTAAATAATAAACATATTTAATTATTCCGAATAAGGAGAAGGAAATGCAGATTTATGCACACAATTAAATGGACACGAACCAATGCGATTTATTGCAAGAAGAAATGTAAATGACAAGAGACACAGGTGAAGTTTATTTGGTGGGAATACCAATGTTTTTGTATGAACATTCAAACATTGTATATGAATATTAGATAGAAAGGGGAAGAAAAAGAACTCTGACAGCAAAACTTGGACGCCGATGAAGCAGGTTAAGTGTATCTAAACCACAGGTTGTCAGGGTCAGCAATGCAGAGGGAGCAAGCACCTACTCAAGATAAACCTATATGAGCTCGATGCAACACTGGACCTACTACCCCACTGTTCATATGCGAGATGCTTGTTTTACAGTCTGTAATTTTCATGGCGCACTTATTTTGATTGAATTCGTAAAGAAATTATATGCATGATTAATGATGAATAATAGATATTCATTTTTACCCTTAACATTTTATGGGTATCTTTTGAATTCCAAAAGCTTTTAATTTATGTGATAGACAACACATGTTTATGGTCACTGCGAGGTCGATTGACTTCAAAAAATCGATTTTTTGTTTTTAATGTTAAAAAAATGTAATTCTTCACCTTTAAAATGATATAGGTATAGTGTTATTTGTTATGATGATGGTTGCAGTGGTAGATTTACAGTGATGGAAAAAATGGGTATAAAAGTTAGTCAGAATATGAAGGAAGCCTGTATAAAATATATATATATATGTCGACTCTCAGAGGCAAAAAGGGCAGTTCAGTTGCTTGAAAATAAAGCTAGAACTAAGAAAAGGAAAAGAAAAGATGAGGAAAACTTAAGTGAGCAGGAATATGGAGCAGGCATTCTGAAAGTATGTGTAATTTGGAAAGAATAGTACTTCAGCTTTGATCGCAATTTCCCGAAACCTTGATTTTTCACACTTCAGGTACACATTTCTCAAAAACTATAAGAGATATTGATATCAAATTTTTATTCCTTATTTATCCATGTTTGGCGAGTACAGCCGGTTAAAGATTTTGTGAATTAGGGCTATAATGTGGAGGAAAAAATTTTTAATGCTTAAAAATATTACCATATTTTTCCTATATAGAATTAAATAATTTTTTAATTTGCAAAATACAAACTACATAGGATTTATGTTTAACTGGCGATGTCAAGCTATGCTTTATGTTATTCAGATAAAACTTTGGTGCCTGTAGCTTCAAAATCCTACAAGAAAAGTGTACCTGAAGAATGAGGTGTAACATTTTTTTTCAGGATACATAGTGTGCTTTATGCCCCTTTTGCATGGAATTCTGTGAATGTAATTTAATTATTATGTAGAGGTTAAATGTACAAATGCTTGAAGTATAATCACACCAAATTTCAATTTATTTTAATCATTAATAGCTGCTATATTTAAATTTTAAATATTGGTGTAAGTTAAGCTCGTGGTGTTAAAAATAACCTCCCAGTGCCCTTATCTATGGTTTTCATAACAGAAATTGCATGTGTTCATTATGAAAATGGAGTTAAGTTTTCTGTTGGTTCGTTTTCTCTCTATCACATATTTTTATGCTTATACACTTATCAGTACAGTGCGCTAGAGAGTGCCAAAAATGTATACAGTTTGATAGGAGATGTCTATTAATATATTTCAAAGTTAGATTGAAAAACAATAGGAATGTGTGTTATGAAGTTCTAGAAACACTTGCGACTACTAGACCGACATACGGTATGTGAGTGTTGCTATGTAAATCAACAAAGAAGAAAAAGAAGACAAGGTTATCGTATGATGTGTAAAATAAATGTGATTCAAATTAAGCTGAACGAAACTGTCAACCGGCATAACTGTGTCTGCTGGTGTGAAAACAATCCACACATTTTTGTGGGGAAAGGCTGTCAATATACCTGGAATTAATGTTTAGTTTGGGTTGTCATCTAGGGGTCTAATTGCACCATTCTCTTTTGATGGAACAGTAATGGCCAAGTGCACCGAAACACACTACGCACATCCATCTTACCCGTTATCCGTTCATTCTAGGAATTTTACTTCCAACAAGATGGTGCACCACCACGATGTAGTGCGTACCTCGATAGGTCTCCCACGGCACTGGATAGGTCGAAGAGATCCGATTGAGTTTCCACCGCGTTCTCCGGATCTAACTCCGCTGGACTTCTATCTATGGGGAACTCCGAAGAATGTATGCCGTGGTAAACCAGCCACACTGGCAACACTTCAGGAAGAAATTGAAACGGCATGTGCTGGTTTTCACTTTAAAATGTCGTATCCTGAGTACATGCGTTCTAGATCACATGACGGGACAGAGGCAAAGCATAAACACATTTGAAATTCATGTATTTTGTTATTCTCAGGTGGACTGTTTCCCTTCAACAGATGCTTGATCGCATATAATTTGGCATGTCCACGACGTCTATGAATACTGCAATGTGGCATTCAAATTTCGCTACCTGTTAATGACGGTGTAATACTAGTTATGTTTTAACAAAAGTATCCACATTTGCTACCGAGCGATATGTCCATGATAATATGTGAATCTTGCATTCGAGATGTCCAGGATTCGAATCCCGTTAAGCGGAATATAAAGCAACATATTGTGACGGCGGGTGCGGCGCACAAAAAAGACAATTGGGGCTAAGCTACTTTGCACCACATACCAGGCCGGCGAGCAAACAATGACACCCAAGTTCAGGCTGCCTTGCGCAACTGTTTGTGTGTTTGTGACTAACAACAGTGGATGCGGTGTTTAACAAACCATTTGCTGGAACTTTCGACAGGCGTCCGGCGGTCGGCGTGTTTGTAGAAGTTCCAGAAAAGATTGCGTGACTTCATCCGCGCTGTATAAGGAAACAGGCAACGAGTTAGAGAAGTTAGGTTAGACATGAGTCGGTCAGTGTGTCAATGAGCTCGAGACAGCTGTGTGTGGTACTGTCGTCGTGAAAGATACGTCATGTTTTAATGAGTGTTGAGTGATTGTAACGTCAGAGTTAGTTTATGAGACTGCGAAACTGGAGAAAGACAGTGAAAGGACTAAGTCATGGTTACGAGAAGAAAACAGTTGAGGTGTAATATCGCGAACGACTAAAGACTGTATTAACGTCAGAAAAAGAGAATTGTGTATTTGTGCAGAGTTTAGAAGAAAAATAAAGCGATAGAAAAGTAACCGAACTGATTTTGTCATTTTCTCACAATATGAAGTAACATTTATCTCCAGTTCATAAGTTACCAAACCACAAAGAGAGCATAGATAGCGCAGCCTACGTAATGCCATATAATCTTGTATTCCAAAATAATTCGTTTAGAAACAGTAACCTTGTAGTTGCTTTCTCCGTAAAAATGCGTGTAAAAACAAAACCGGTTAAATGTTTTCCAATCAATATCGATAGATGGCCGTTGTAACAATAGATCAGTTAGAAGTAACAGCTTAAAAAGTGATATACGATTCCGTTTATAATGGCGTGTCATTTACTAAATATGTATATTGGCTAATTAACGAATAATAAAACCCCTGCATAGCCTTTTTTCTAATTATATACTTGTCTAAACCTAGTAACTCTCATGTAGTAACGTTTTATTTTATTTCCTTTGCAGTGTGCCATAGTCAGTTTCGTTAGCAGGTCATGCAAATAATTCCACACAGAGAGAACATTTCTAACATTAGGAATTACTGAAGCCTTTTGTTCTATTAACAACAGGTGAGATGATAATTTTTCTTGAGTGTTACAGACTTATGCGCCTTTGCCAAGGAGGTTAATACGATTGTCTAGGGTAGAGATTTTACATTCATCAGCTTTACCTCTTGTTTCGTTTTGTATGTTAAGCAATCCTTGGTGACTCGCGCGATACCTTGCGCGACTCTCAGTTTCTTTACCCGCTAGACATACAATTATCTGTGTGCAAAAGGCGGCAAATTTAGTGCATATGGGTCTACTCTTGCGCTGATACACAGCTTCAGGCGTATGCTGATGCCCCTGGATATATGTACGATAGATGCACGGTACCGTTATGTTATTCATTCCCCATGTCCAACTCGCGTGTGACTGCACACAGCTCCACGCTCTACATAGTTATCAGTCGAGGTCGTGAGCAATCGCCGCCCTCTGAGCACCAGTTGCCCAGCCCTGATGTTAAGGACTTCTGCGTTATGTGAGAACTACTTAGCTATTAGGTTATTAAATAACTGTAGGCAAGGCTTAAAATTTCCGCTTCCATAATTAATTATATTAAATATTAATCTACCATGTTTTATTTATCACAAAAGGGTATTTGGGGATTATGTACCGTTTCCAGAACTGTCAGGGGATGAAGATTAAGGGAGTTGGATAATACTTTTGCGTGAAAATCAAGGGATTAGAAATAGTCGGTGTTGTAAAGAATTGTAATTATAAGAAGCAAAAATGAGGATCCATCCTAAAAAGTCCTGTAGAACAATTTCATAACCAACGGGTGGAATTAAATGACTTTAATTAATCACACATTTAAATTTAAAAAAAAAAAGAAGCTAATCTTGCAACATAGGTTCGGCCGATTAGTCTGAACATATTCAGAAAAACATCTGATGTGGAAATGTGCAATTATGTTGCAACTGAATTAAGTAGGGATCAAATTAAATTAAATTGAACCAAACTCTGATATGAACCGCAATTCTCGACATACTCGGTTGGTGGTATATTAATTATTGTGCCAAAGGCAAACGTTGAATGAGCGTGTGATGCGTTCAATATTTCGTAATGAGCCAATTTCATCCCCAATAGCGCGGAACACATGTTTATTCAAATATCACAATGAAAAATAGCGAGTGGTAACAATATTATAATTTTTGTTTTATGCTTCCACAGAAGCATTTAACTATAATATACTTTGGATTATGCAATATTCAAGATGGGAAAATGAGAAAAAGTTACCTGCAAACGTGCTTTTAAAAAAATAACTTTTCTAATCATTGTAGATCTGCTCCGAGTGGAAATAAACTTACCACATTCCTTTTAAGATGTGGAGCATTACGAACCAAAGAAGGAAACGGAATTTTGTACTTCGTCCAGTCGTATTTAAAAAAAAAAAATGTTCTTAATCCAAATTCGATGTTCAATTCAAGGAGAATGAATTAAGAGATTTATCAACAAATCATCCGTTCTCCAGTGATGTTGACCACATGAAGCCAGAAAACAAACAGCATTTTAAAATATGTTTTATGATTTATTTTGAAAATAAAGTATCATAGATGTTTAAAATTATTGGACCACACAAACTGAATAAAATTAACAGTAACAATAACAATAATGATGATGATGATGGTGGTGATAGTGATGGTGATGGTGATGGTGATGATAAATGAATTACAAAAGAACAAAGTAGTTTAAAAGTATGTCCAAACTTAAAATTAAATGAAAGAACAATGATATAATAATATAATAATGAAAATAATAATAATAATAATAATAATAATAATAATAATAATAATAATAATAATAATAATAATAATAATAATAATAATAATAATAATAATAATAATAATAATAATAATAATAATAATAATAATAATAATAATAATAATAATAATAATAATAATAATAATAATAATAATAATAATAATAATAATAATAATAATAATAATAATAATAATAATAATAATAATAATAATAATAATAATAATAATAATAATAATAATAATAATAATAATAATAATAATAATAATAATAATAATAATAATAATAATAATAATAATAATAATAATAATAATAATAATAATAATAATAATAATAATAATAATAATAATAATAATAATAATAATAATAATAATAATAATAATAATAATAATAATAATAATAATAATAATAATAATAATAATAATAATAATAATAATAATAATAATAATAATAATAATAATAATAATAATAATAATAATAATAATAATAATAATAATAATAATAATAATAATAATAATAATAATAATAATAATAATAATAATAATAATAATAATAATAATAATAATAATAATAATAATAATAATAATAATAATAATAATAATAATAATAATAATAATAATAATAATAATAATAATAATAATAATAATAATAATAATAATAATAATAATAATAATAATAATAATAATAATAATAATAATAATAATAATAATAATAATAATAATAATAATAATAATAATAATAATAATAATAATAATAATAATAATAATAATAATAATAATAATAATAATAATAATAATAATAATAATAATAATAATAATAATAATAATAATAATAATAATAATAATAATAATAATAATAATAATAATAATAATAATAATAATAATAATAATAATAATAATAATAATAATAATAATAATAATAATAATAATAATAATAATAATAATAATAATAATAATAATAATAATAATAATAATAATAATAATAATAATAATAATAATAATAATAATAATAATAATAATAATAATAATAATAATAATAATAATAATAATAATAATAATAATAATAATAATAATAATAATAATAATAATAATAATAATAATAATAATAATAATAATAATAATAATAATAATAATAATAATAATAATAATAATAATAATAATAATAATAATAATAATAATAATAATAATAATAATAATAATAATAATAATAATAATAATAATAATAATAATAATAATAATAATAATAATAATAATAATAATAATAATAATAATAATAATAATAATAATAATAATAATAATAATAATAATAATAATAATAATAATAATAATAATAATAATAATAATAATAATAATAATAATAATAATAATAATAATAATAATAATAATAATAATAATAATAATAATAATAATAATAATAATAATAATAATAATAATAATAATAATAATAATAATAATAATAATAATAATAATAATAATAATAATAATAATAATAATAATAATAATAATAATAATAATAATAATAATAATAATAATAATAATAATAATAATAATAATAATAATAATAATAATAATAATAATAATAATAATAATAATAATAATAATAATAATAATAATAATAATAATAATAATAATAATAATAATAATAATAATAATAATAATAATAATAATAATAATAATAATAATAATAATAATAATAATAATAATAATAATAATAATAATAATAATAATAATAATAATAATAATAATAATAATAATAATAATAATAATAATAATAATAATAATAATAATAATAATAATAATAATAATAATAATAATAATAATAATAATAATAATAATAATAATAATAATAATAATAATAATAATAATAATAATAATAATAATAATAATAATAATAATAATAATAATAATAATAATAATAATAATAATAATAATAATAATAATAATAATAATAATAATAATAATAATAATAATAATAATAATAATAATAATAATAATAATAATAATAATAATAATAATAATAATAATAATAATAATAATAATAATAATAATAATAATAATAATAATAATAATAATAATAATAATAATAATAATAATAATAATAATAATAATAATAATAATAATAATAATAATAATAATAATAATAATAATAATAATAATAATAATAATAATAATAATAATAATAATAATAATAATAATAATAATAATAATAATAATAATAATAATAATAATAATAATAATAATAATAATAATAATAATAATAATAATAATAATAATAATAATAATAATAATAATAATAATAATAATAATAATAATAATAATAATAATAATAATAATAATAATAATAATAATAATAATAATAATAATAATAATAATAATAATAATAATAATAATAATAATAATAATAATAATAATAATAATAATAATAATAATAATAATAATAATAATAATAATAATAATAATAATAATAATAATAATAATAATATCAAATATCAAAAATGTAATTTCACGCTTTGCTTGTAAGGGAGAAGACTACCCATTTGACAGTTTCGCTAGTAACTATGTGATTTCATAAAAGGTGTTTAAATAATTCATTACTTAAAAGTACATTCCAAACTCGTTTCTTCAGACGTAATGTGCGTGTAATACTCGGCAACATTGCAAAGAGGTCGAATTAGGTCATACATCTGAACAGGCTTCCGGGTGTAAGCAAACTATACCTAACCTCAGTCTTCTCCTTTATCTGAAGGGTTATTAGCGGTTTGGTTTTCCACGTGTCTTTATCCAAACAAACACGACGAAAGGGGCCTAATGTTTTGGTGAAGTGGGAAGTACTACCTCGCAAAGCGTATCGGAAAGAATGTGAATCTGCCGAGTTGTTTATGTGAGCTTAATGCGCATGCATGGCGAGACAGTGTATGTACACTCTGTACAGATGCAGTCATATCTTCAGGACATCTCAGGTGCGAGATATTAATTTGTATTGTATTACTGACTGTACGCCAAGTTACTGATATTTCGCTGTTGTAGTAAACAAGATAAGAAGCGATGACAGCGCTCGTCAATCAAGATCAATACGCCTCGTCGCTTTGCCAAGTAGTACAATTTGCATGCTACTGGCCTGCATTAGCACAGTGAAAATGGAACGAGTGCCTTCAGGGCTCAATAAGGGCCTAACGTTTGCGTATACATGCCAGAAAGATGATTTGGTTGTTTACACTACGGCAATATTCATTGCAAAAAATGTTTAATTTTAATATTGAGCGAGCTGATAAAAATATCCATAGATTGTGAGCCTAAAGATGCGGCATTAGAAGATTCAAATGGAATTATTAGTAGCCTACAGGAAATGTTTGTTTATGCTCATGAGACTTTAAATTGATTTTTTACATTTCATTTTGCTTTACCACTTATTGCTGCAGCAGAAGTAACAGTTCGACCCTACGCTGGTTCACGCCTCTTTCTCCGGGTTCCGGTACATCCACTGGGAATTCCTATCTGTTCCTTATTTCTAAGATGCGACCTACAATAGCCTGACTATAGATTCAGTGTGGAATCCCCTCCGTTTGTTGTCTGTACCTGCCCCTTTCGTCCTGTCTTTAATGCTTAGCAGTTTTTAGACTAGTAGTCATGTATTGCACCAGAAACGCTATATATTGCTGCATAACATTAATGACAAAGAAAAACTTTAGAAGTGTATAGCTTCGTTCAGAAAGCTTCAAAGTATTAAATTTTGCGCGGAACGCAATCCATGTTCTAACGTAAAAATAAAAAGAAAAAATTACATTTCTCTACCCATTTTTCAGCAAATTACTCTTACCAAAACTTATTCCTCTATCTGCTTCATGTTAAATGAGATTTGTAGAAATGTTAGATACTTCCTTGTAAGTGTCAGGTTATTCTAAAGTAAGCTCCCAATTTGAAGCAGCTGTATTTTCTTGACACATTAGCAGTTCGGTTTCATGTTTGAAGGGTTTGATTTTTTTCTTCTCTGGTAACTGTGTCATGTTTGTATAAACATGTGTAACAGACGATATGCACGTGCACTGAGAACATATCGAACTTTAAATGGGTTGAGAAGAGGATCCTGCTCTCTAAAATCATTTCGCAAGATGATGAACTTTTAGAAACTTTGATGAAACTGAAACTAAACAGAGCAGTGGCGGAAATGTTAAGCAATATTTTAAAATGCTGCAAGACTTTGCATTTCCCACGTTATAGAATTATGAAATTGAAACATTGTTTTCATGCAAGACGGCCCTCCTCCCCACATCCACAGCACTGTAAAATCACTATTACGCAATACATATGGACATCGTATAATTAGCGAAATTTTTCGAACAATTGGTCTCCTAGGTCCTCGAACATAAACCAGCTGACTACTGGCTAG
The DNA here is from genome assembly GCA_030765045.1 of Tenodera sinensis. Lineage (NCBI taxonomy): Eukaryota > Metazoa > Arthropoda > Insecta > Mantodea > Mantidae > Tenodera > Tenodera sinensis. The sequence goes on along the minus strand of CM060961.1, from coordinate 119,725,126 downwards.
GGGGTTATCTAAAGGAAAAGGTATTTCTTACCAGATTCACTACACGTGAAGAACTGAAGCAGTCAATATCGGATGCCCAGGGAACATCCCTGGGAATGCCCTTGCTAATGCATCTGTAGCATAGAAAGACTATTGTTTATTGAACATTAAGGTGTGGTCATATTTAATTTTACCTTGTTTTAATCAAACCCATTTATTTACGAAAAAATATCTTGTTAAAATATAACAATATATGTAATATATTACCATTTTAAACTGGGAGTGCACTTAAAAATAACCCTCTTTGATATAAATAGGGCAATATAATCGGCTTAAGAGATAGCGAACCGCTCTTAAAAGCTTTCACTTTGATGGGTTGAAAATTCCGTTCTCCTTTTATGACGAAAAGGAAAAAAGGAAGCAACGACCCCTCATTTAAGTAAAGTTTAAGTGTTTTAACATGCAAACCAATAACAAGAAATACTTCGGATACTGTTAACTCCATAAAAATTTATACAAAATTTGCGCTTCAACGAGATCCACGTGTTTTTGTAGAGATTTTGTCTATTGCATACGGTTTAACAGTTGTGCAAAAAATCTCTTAAATGCAGACGACCTTAGAGGTTATGCTAAGAAAATTAAGCTTATACATTTCATTTGTCATTAAACGTGTGCTATTTTAATCAAAGTGTAACTTTTGAAAAATATCATTTACGAAACAAATTCCATTGAAAGGGTGGTTTGGGATGGGAGGGGTTTTCTTGAAAGTATTTGTATCGTATCCTGGGAAGAGGAACTTAAATATGAAGCTAGCATTTAAGTGATTTTTTACTTTTTGAGTTCTGATGTTCACAGACACTCGCCAACATACACTTTTGTAGAAGTGCTTCTTGGGGGGATTCTGGAAGTCTCAAAACGTATATTTCCGATGGAATCTCTGTATCGAATTTTTGGGTCGACTGCAGTGTTCCCTCTACTTACCAAAGGTAAGTAGCAGGAAAAGTAAAAATAGGACTTCGTTGTTCTAGACTACGAAGCATTAAATATACTTTTATGGCTGTGTTTAGTGCTTGCAGCATTTTATGTGCGATATAACTAGTGGCAGTAGAATCTATGGCAGGTTAAGACCTAAAGGTCCGATCTTACTGATAGGAACGTGGTGTAAATCTTTTCTTTGGCTAATATAGAGCTGACCATAAAGTAAATCTCCGATATATCGCAGAGCTGTCGTGCTTTGGAGCAGAGCTGTCTTTATATGTGCAAGGTGAGTTACTGTGGCTGCTCGCCACACAAGAAAGGTCAACAAGATTCCCACCGCCCTCTCCAAGGGGAAACTTGTTTTCTTTTTTGTTTCCACTTTCTTCTTTTCTTCCGTAGCCCAGACTTCGTCGTAGCCTCCTCGTTTTTCTTTTTTTCCAGAACTCCGGTTTCTGTCCGCACACACGAACAAACTACTACAGCCCCCGGACTCACTTCATCTTGTTAGGTCCTACAAAATGTTCCTTGCTTCATGCCTTACAGCTTTTCTGCTTTAGAGGAGGAAATCTCATGTTATATACATGTGCTCATCATGGGAATTCACGGTGAGGGGTCCAACACTATAGTGCAAGCATTGTTGTGGTCTTCAGTACCATTGTATGTGAATAGTTTCCTATGCAAATGTAGTATTTTATTAAGAATCTTCAACAAACCCTGAGCATCTGTGAAACTTTTGGCACACAAAATAATATAAAGAAGCTATAAAATATACTTAGTTTGGGATTATTCTGTTATTTAATGAGTTATTTTCTCCATGATTAAGATTTAGCCAGATTTTTGCTTTCTCTACAACGTAGGGAAACATTACATTCCACTCAAATTTTTCATCAGATTTTACGGAAATGAATATTTTGGGGCCCCTTGAATCCAACAACTGTTATAGAAACACCAGTGCTTGAGGGGGCAGCGCGGGTGCGTGCATGCGAGCAGTATAATTAAAAAAGTAATTTTGTTAGGTTAATTACAAAACTTGTGCTTAGGTTCATCTTCTAAGGTTGTGACACGAAGAAAAATCTCCCCCAAACTACCGTTTATGTGGAAAAAGTTACCAAAATTATTCGGTAAAATGTCAGTTGTTTATGTAACAATGTAAATGTAGACACACAAAAATGCACTGAAAATTCTTAGCTCTTCTTGATTTGTGGTTGGGTCAGGCTGATGCCATGTTTATATTTGAATATGGGAAACTGTACATCAAAGTAATTCCACAAAAGAATCATTTGTTACTGCAGAGCACTTGACGTATACTTCTTTCTGTGCGTTGCGTGTGGGGGGTGTAAGTGGTTGTGTGTGTGTGTGTGTGGGGGGGGGGGGTGTATGGTGTGTATGGGGTGTATGTGTGGGGTGTGTGTGGGGTATGCTATTTAAAAATCTTTAAAGTTACTAAGTATTCATGTCAAACCCTGTAATGGAGTAATTTTTGAGTCAACTGTTTTGATGTCAGCAAGATTGCAAGATAGCATGTGTGATTGCTTAGCAAGCACGACGTTCAATCCGAAGGATAGGTACTATTACAGTAACCACATTAGTCGTAAAACGAATTATGTTCTTTACAGTTTCATGCACAACACTGTCAAATACAATAAAATAAACAATCAAACGTGTTAATCTTTCTTGTATAAATCTACACTCTGATTCATTCCACATGGATAATGGTTTTGTCTATATTCGCGGAAGGGAGTCTATACGTTGTCTGTTGACAAATTCATGCTGTCCTACGCTAGCAATAAGCATCCTTCATAAATCTTCAATATCGACCAAACAGGATACAGTGCAAATGAGTTTCTTTTAGGATAATTAATACCTACCGTACAAGCTACGAATTTTTACTGCACTTTAACAGGATTTGCGGTCAAAATAACACCGTGCTTCGACAGACAAGTCATGTTCCTCTGCAAGTACCAGGCGGATTGAATTCTAAGCTTTGAGGCTAGTTAAGGGATGTAATATATAAAGCCACAATTCTTAGACACTGATGGTATAAGTGACACTCCTACACATGATGCGGCAGTAATAATTGTGGCTTTGGTAATATAAGAGTCTTAAAATGAGCATCCACTATATTAAGTACTAAACACAAGGACAAATCTCCCTATCTATTTTTAAAAAGTCAGACTTGTTTACGTTGAAGTGAGATTTCTAAGATACTGTGGCTCGCATTCGACAGGTCGTGGATTCGCCGACTGCGCACTTTGACTAGGGGTTTTCTGTGGTTTTTCCCTTGTCACTTGAGTAAATGCTGGGGTGCTCATGCTCGTACCTCGTAGGACTGGGTGACGATGGATGGTGCCCATTCTCTGTGAGAGGTTTTATCGCCGGCGTCGTTCCGTATCTGGCCTACAGGATCGGGAACAAGCGGTGTCATGTCTTCTCTGATATCGTCCGAGTCTGCGCCGTACAGGTGCCTCCCCCACTGTGAGGTCCGTGATGGAAAGAGACCTATAAAGGGGGCAAAGATGAAGCCGGATGCGTTCGTACTGAGAAGATAGGGGTTCAGTTCATGCTTGTGTCTGCCATTCATCCGGATCTGGTCGCCTTCTGGGTCTTTTCCCCGATCACTTCCTTTCAAGGGTCACGTAGAAGGATAAAAGGGTCGTAAGGACTTACATGCGTTGCTTTGTCCCCGTTGCGGGAGCCTCTCCGTTAGACCTATTTTTACTGTTACATTACGTTACAGTATACATCGCAACCTCATGGACACTCATCACAAAATAACAAAATCCTTTTGAAAAAAGTGTTAAATATACACTTCAATAGTAGTAGGTAGGTTAAGACAGAGCTGGAACAGACCCAAATGCGCAAGATGGCCGCCATGCGCAATCTAAGGATTACTAGGTGAGGTGGTATTGGAAGCATGCATTGTAGGTGTTTGAAGGAATCTCTAGGGATGACTCTTAAGGCCCATAGCAGTGTATGTATGCTTATGAGCGTTCATGGTGTCTGAGTATGTCCTTCACTATATTGATGTACGCCACCTAACACAGGAGCTTTCTGATTTGATTGAATATATTACCCCAACATAATGTTACCTCACCCCACATTGCCTCACTAACCTAACCTAACCTAACCTAACCTAACCTAACCTAACCTAACCTAAGCCTCATACTACTATTCGGGTAACCTAACCTAGCGTTACTCAACCTAAGGGGAGCATAAACCTTCCTATTTATTAAGATATTTTAACCTTACCTAAACCCCATACTTCTACTCGTCTAACCTAACCTAACCTAACCTAACCTAACCCAGCTCCCACTATTTACTCCCGTCTTTGATAATTTAACCTAAGCCTCATACTTATACTAGTCTAACCTATCCTAACCTATCCTAATCTAACATGGCCTAGCCTAACCTAAGATAGATCCTCTTATTATTATTTATTCTATTCTACTAACATGATACGTTTCTAGACATTCATTCTATCCTCTTATCATCTATCCTATTCCCTCCTCTGCTTATCTATTCTATCCTGTCATACGCTACCCTGATCTCCCTCTAGGAATTTCATAAACATTTTTTGATACTATTTTGAGTCCTCTGATAGATCTTTTTAAGCACTTTTAGCATATTCTTGATGCTTTTACAACATATTTAACAACTTTTCAGACAATTTTCAGAATTATTCAGTCATTTTCATACATTTTTAAGACGTTTCGCCCCATTTTGCTACAATTTTGCACCCTCTGTTAGATCTTTTAGACGCTTTTAGTATATTCAGGGCGCTTTTACAACATATTTAACAACTTTTCAGACAATTTTCAGAGTTATTCAGTAATTTTCATACATTTTTAAGACGTTTCGCTCCATTTTACTGCAATTTTGCACCCTCTGTTATATCTTTTAGACGCTTTTAGTATATTCAGGACGCTTTTACAACATATTTAACAACTTTCCAGACAATTTTCAGAGTTATTCAGTCATTTTCATACATTTTTAAGACGTTTCACCCCATTTTGTTGCAATTTTTCACCCTCTGCTAGATCTTTTAGACGCTTTTGGTATATTCAGGACGCTTTTACAACATATTTAACAACTTTTCAAGCAATTTCGAGAATTATTTAGAAGTCATATTATATATTTTCAGCGTGTATTGAGACCCGTTTAGACTCGTTGATAGATATTTCAGCCTGTTTCCAGATATTCTGAAGACTTTTACGTCCAGTTTAAACATTTTTCAGAGTATTTTAGACGAATTTGACATTATTTAAGGCAATCCGAGAGTTATTCTGGACGCCCCCTGTCCATTATTGTTTGCTTTAAGCACTTTGAAGGGTAATGGAAGATAATTTTCACGATATTAGGAATACTGAACCGTCTATTTCAAGGCTGTTAGACGTATCTCTACCAGTTAAATATCGTTTCAGCCATTTTAGAGACATTTTAAGCACTATAGGGATATTTTAGACTTTGTCACCAACATTTTGATTGGTTTTCAGAATCCTTTGAAACACTTTTATAGGCGTTAGACGCTTTTAATGGTATTTTTCGAGCGCTAATTAAGACATTTCAGCTCCTTCACAGATATTTTGAGGATTTTCAGGGCATCTTAAACTCGTGAGAAGCATTTTTTTCGACAGTTTGAAGATGTTTTAAGGCACTGAAGCAGGTATTTTTGAAGTTGCTAGGGGTATTTTACTAAGCTTTCTTCAGTAATCGCTTTGTTTTATAGCAGTTGAAGAGCAGTCTAACCTATTCAGTCATTTATTGCATTTCATCATCATTATCAATTACTCTATCTTATAGTCCAACTAAGCTAACCTAACCTAACCTGACCTAATGAGGAAATAGGGATGTTAAGGCAAGCAATGAAATAAAAAAAGAATAATAGCAATGAGATAATTTTTATTCAATTTATAGAGATACATACACTAGCATTAACATTTAGAAAACAAGTATACACTGCTGAAAGACGATAGCGCCCTCCTCAGTTCTTCTTCTTATTATTCGCATTATCATTCTTCTTTATTGGTTAGATGTGCCATTGGCGCACGAAGTTCATAGTTCAACAATCTTCATTTTTTTTTCTACAGACAAGCTTTAAGTATCCATGTCTAGGCACTATTCTCGACACTGTAATGCCCGTACGCATACGTTGATATTCCATCCTCTGCAATTACTCTCTTGTCATCATGAGGTGATAAGGCTATTTTATTAGCTTCAACCGTAGAAATATTATGATGTCGGGATAGGATTAAATTCATAGGAGTTCTAACAATTTTCAAAGTTTTAAGGCACTCTACATAGCTATTGAAGTTGATGTATTGCTTAATGGCGCTACGTTTTATACCTTTAACTTTTTTTATCACAGAACCATCAATATCGATAGCATACATTTTAGGCCTGAGACCTACAAAACGATGAATGATTTTTCCAGAGGCTTCATCTTTAAACTTTCCCAACACTTTTTTGTTGTGTGTAGAATGACATACATGGTTTGCAGGGTAATCAGATGTATCCAGATGTTCAAGCATACATAATTTATCCTGATATATATCTTTAGTAGACACTCGATGGACGAAAGAATCCGTATCCATATACAAGAGCTTAAGATTTTCAGCTCCATAATATGGAAGTAACACGTCATATTGATAGGAATACATTAGAGTCTTGGAGATGTCTAGTACACTCATACCAATGTATATGGGCTTGTTGAACACTATTTTACGAGAAGCCATATGTACAGCCGCAAGATTAGGTCCATATATGGTTCGATCAATGAATATAGGTTTGGCTATGAGTTTTTCTAACGTTTTGCTGTTTGTCACAAGCCGTATATCCATACGATTACGAATATTTTCCATAGTTTTTCCAAACATAGCGTTATTGAATAGTTTATAAAGGTCCTTCTCAAAATCATTTCTAGCTTGCTGTCGTAGTCGGTTATTAAACTCGACGTAAGGTTTTAGCCAACATGATTGATGGAACTGAAGTGCTCGATGAATCTTTGTTAATAGTAGACCATGACCAAGAGCTTGTTTCAAGGCCATGTAGTGTACCACATACTTCTTTCGGCATCCAAGATGAGCAATTAACTTCTTTGAAGAGGATTCTCCCGGTTTCATACTCTCAGGCAGGAAGGGCAAATCATTATGAAGATCGTGGAGCTCGACAGGATATTCGACATCAACTTCTAAGATGTATCCAAGGGGGTCATCTTCCTTCAATAAATCCAGGTCTAGATGATCAGGAGAAACCCACTTAAAACCTCCATAAGGAAGGGCCTTACACATTCCCCAACCGTATTGGTTATTGGCGTCTTCGTATGTAATAAACTGAGAGGGTTTCCGAGAGTCATACTGTGACATATAGATATTATTCGCCTCAGCATAGCGATGAGAAACCTGGCATAAGCCTCCTCTTATACCAGATTCAACCATGAGCAGCTGATCGTAGTCCAGCAGCAATTGCAGCTCAATTCCAGTATACAGCAGCATAGCATCCCATGTAAGCCCTGGAGAAGTGAAATAATGTGCAGGATCTACTTTATGAGTTTTCAGAGTCTGGTCCCTGAATGTTTCAAAGACATCTGCGAGGAGCAGAACATCAGAGATTAAGTAAATATCGCTGTACTCGCCCAAATTTCTTACATTGAACTGATTCCATACATTTGTAGCATGCTCGTAGTCATCGTCGGTAATTTCTTCTTCGTTTAATTTATTGTAGAATGCTTTCCTTGGAGGCAGATGAGTATCATTCAAAACGTCCCACGATGTGAGGTAATCGTAGGGGAACACTCCCTTACGTGTCATCAAGCCAATCTTCTCTTCACCGAAGTACTTCTCTGTTTCGGGATACGTAGTTAGGTTTTTCACTAACTTGTCCAAGCTTGTACTCAGGAAACGGAAGGTATCCACAAATCTGAGTTTAATATCTCCAACATATTTTGAGAATGAGATATAGCTTTCTTCAGAGTTTGGTATTACCTCCACTCTTTCGCTTGTGCATCCTAACTCCTTAACAATGAAATGAGAGTCATACCCACTCAGATTATGCATGAAGACAGGTATATAATTAGGTGTTTTACAAGCCAGGTTACATTTATTGTGTAAAGATCCTCTATACATCCCGGAAACATGATCGTGATCGCGAACCTTCCAATTATCTTCTGTAAATTCACGCCCGCACAGGTAGCATATAGTAGAAGCATCGAACGATTCTTGTTCTTCAGCTGTAAGTTTAAGAGGCTTAGCAGATTTATATAAGTCACCAATTTTCTTCGCGAGGGAAGTTAGATACTCTAGGAACTTCTCAGCAGCATCATGACCTCGATACACGTAGGGATGTGTAGGAAGATCGGTTTCTACTTTGTCAACGCTGGATGATGGTTTGACGTAAACAGCAAAGCTCATTGGAGAATGACTTTGATAGGGTGTTGTATAGGAGGTTTCAGGATTAGAGGCGCAGGTATGGTAAGGTGTGAGAATGCTCTCAAAATCAGCGTATATAACATAAGGAAGTTTCAACATTCTTTCCACGTTTTTGAATCTGACGATAGAGTTTTCTTTTGTAGGCATAACGCATCTAGCAATAGCATGTTGCATGCACATTTCTCTATGCTCCTCCAATTTTTTCATTCCACTTGGTCCATGTTGATCATCAAAATGGCTGAAGCAACGTTTACACGTATATATTTTTCCATCATGTTTAGTTTTCTGCTGACGAATAAGTCTCTCAAAATCCTTTATATACACATAGTGATGTCTGGCAGTAGCATCACTTAACAGAAGGAGATCGCGATGATCATCTAATTCTTCATCAATCACCTTTATCGGAAACACTTCATGTTTTTCATCCACTCCAAACACATTTATGGATATATTATTGAGCTTTTCAAATTTAGAGATTTCACCCAAGCTCGTAGGAAATGAGACGCATGAGAAATCGTATTTTTCTTGGCGATCCTTATACTTGCTAACACGATGAGCATTCTTTTGAATGAATTTTGCAAGAACCGCATATATAAAGCATTTCTCGTCACTATAATTTTGAGGGTTTATACAGGCTTTTCTCGCTTCCACAGATGCAGGTAGAGGAATATAGCTGCTCCCTCGAAGGGCATTGTACTTGTTAATTCGGAGTCGAACTCCATCAACAGCCAGTAGAGCCCAATTACTGCCTTTCAACTTACTTTCCTCCATTTCAACACGAAGCTTCTCGAATTTTTTTTCCAAGATGGCGTTCATATCAGTTTCTAAAAACACAGGTTGGTTACGTGTTTTAAATGTTCTGTCACATGTCTCTCCATGAACATTCACAAATTGACAGTCGACCATGATGTTAATTTTCACACTTTTATGTATCGACAGTTCTTTCTTTATAGCTTGAATTATACGAGGTTTTGACTCCTGTAGGTAAGTTTTCATATCCTTGAAGGTGTCACAACGTATATAATATGATTTGAGTCGTCCTTCAAATGATGTTTCATACTCGATCATATCACACTCATCAGTCATTGTCAATAGATGATGCTTGCTAGGTTCAAACTTGATTTTCTTGCGAGATACAGTTTTTTCACATCTTTCTTCATGTACGTCTCTTCTATGCTCAGTATTGCAAACATCACCACAATGTTTACAGCTGTAGACTCGACCGCATACCAACTCATGTCTCTTCTTATCATAGTTGCGTAGAAAACGCTTATCACATTTGCTACAGCTATAGTCTGGCATAGCATTCAGAACCGATTCCATCACTCGTCCACTCCACATCTTTATAATATGTAGTGGCAACACTTGTAAATTATATAAATCAATAAATGCTTATAGCGCACTACGCTAGTTCACCTTGATAACTTATCAAAGCTATTGAACGACAATCTCACTAAGAGAAACTCGTCTACTCAACTCGAAGCAAAACCACACAATGAAAGTTCAAGATAGATCTAGGTATATTTATTCCACTAGCACGTACCTTATAAACTACTACGCGAATCAAGATTAAGTTTATATTTAAAAATAGATATATCATTAACTACGTGAGTCAAGGATCAACTTGTTACATTTTTATTTGCCAGTTCAACGTTAACATGCATTTCCCCTCATTTTTAAAGTTTAAACAAGGTAAATTATATTTCAACCACTGTATTTATAGAAATAAATGTTTATAATTTTAATACCTTCATGCCGAACACACACACACACACACACACACACACACACACACACATTCACATACGCACAAAGATGCATAGCACACATACATACACACATCCGCAAACACACACATACACACGCCCGTAAACACTCATACATGCACAAACACATACACACACTCTCCCACACACACATACACACAAACACATACATACAACCCAGCCCACACACACACACACACACACACACATATATGCATGCACATGCACACACACACACACACACAACCACGCACACATGCACAAAGATGTATAGCACACACACATACACACAGGCATGCACGATAATTCAAGATCACGATTGCAGCAACTCATAGCGGCTTCAATCAGTACTAAAACGCACCTTCGACCGATTTTATACTCTTTATGACGGTAAATTATATATTAGCCCTCAAATTATAATTATTTTTATGGTTTTCCACCGTTTTTTACGTACTTTGCGACGAATCCGACAGAAACATTAAGATGCGAAACGGCGTTTATGTATCTTTAAGTAACATTTTTTTATCGATATCGGATGACAGTAATGAAACCATCTAAACATTATTTAAACGCTTAAAGAAACAAATACCCCGTATTTTTATAATTCTTTCTCCATTTTTATTCACTTTAAGACGAATCAAGCGTCATATTAAAACATAAAACGATGATTATGTTTCTAAGTACCATCATTTCAACAACAAAGACATTAATTTTAACTATCACCACGAAATAAACCTATTTACACGCGTCTTAACACGCTAACATACTATATGTTACAATCTCTCAACTGAACCCACCTTATAAACGACTACGCATTCAAGATTAAGTTTTGTATTTAAATGTATATAATCAGGAAACTACGTGAGTCAAGATTAACTTGCTTCGTTTTTATTTGATAGTTCAACGTTAACATGCATTTCCCCCACATTTTTTAAAGTTTAAACAAGGTAAATGTTTATAATTTTAATACTTTCACGCAGACACTCACATACGCAGACACACACAGACACACACACAGACACACACCCATACACACAGACACACAAACACACACAGATACACAGACACAGACACACACACATACACATACACACACATAAAACACACATACACAAACACACACACAAACACACAGACACACGCATGCGCAGACACACACATACACAGACGCACACATACGCAGACACGTACATACGCAGACACATACAGACACACACACATACACGCACACACCCACACACATACGCAAACAGACATACACACATACACGCAAACACACACGCGCATGTACATACACGCACGCTCACACGCACACTCATACACATACATGCACACACGCAAACACATACACATGCAAACACACACACACGCATAAAGATGCATAGCACACACATACACAGACACACATGCACGCACACACACGCATAAAGATGCATAGCACACACATACACAGACACACATGCACGCACACACACGCAAACACACTCAGGCACACACACGCACACAGATGTATAGCACACCCACAGACACATATACACCCGCAAACACGCACACACACGCCCGTAAACACACACACACAAATTTTCAGCAAACACACATACACGCACACACGCACACATGGACCTTGTTTCTAAAAATACTTTTTAGGGATTCAGGGGGTCTCAAAACATATATTTCGGGTGAAATCACGACATCGATTTTTTGGGTGGAATACAATACTTTCCCTACTTACAATTCGTAATAGAGAAATCGTTTGTCTCATATAAACGTCTTTATTAGAAAGAACATGAAAAGTTTCGAGAACACAAAAATGCATTTTAAATTCTCACAAGTATATAAATTAATTCAATAATACTTTTTCCATACGTTTATCACAGTCAGTTTGAGCAATATTAACACGATAAGTTTTACCGCGTACAGGGTTCGTTCTGCAAACCTACGGACAAAGTAAAACACATCGTAATAACTCATACATAGAGAAAACGGGGTTCTTTCCACATTCCAAGAAGTTATTTGGCGTAACAGTAAACTCATTTAAAGATGTGTTCCTTAACCCGCTCTTGCATTAAATGGAGTAGTCATATAGTGTATGTTCTGGCTCAAGAAGTGGCATAAGTGACATGTATGTTCTGGCTCAAGAAGTGGCATAAGGGACATATCAGTCACGCCCCCCCCTCCCCACCTCCCCCTCCCCCCTCTGACTGTTGACAGATTCTCAAGACCAGCGCAGGTGGTCTTCGCCCTCTCCCACCAAATTCTGAAGGTCAGTGGGGGGTGGTCTTCGCACCCTTCCAAGTGAGGATGAAAAAAGATGGTTATCTGAATGGATCCTTTGAGAAACTGACATATTTATGTGACAGTTGGAAATGTTCCCTCTACCAGTATTGAAAAAAGAACATACACTATATGACTACTCCATTTAATGCAAGAGCGGGTTAAGGAACACATCTTTAAATGAGTTTACTGTTACGCCAAATAACTTCTTGGAATGTGGAAAGAACCCCGTTTTCTCTATGTATGAGTTATTACGATGTGTTTTACTTTGTCCGTAGGTTTGCAGAACGAACCCTGTACGCGGTAAAACTTATCGTGTTAATATTGCTCAAACTGACTGTGATAAACGTATGGAAAAAGTATTATTGAATTAATTTATATACTTGTGAGAATTTAAAATGCATTTTTGTGTTCTCGAAACTTTTCATGTTCTTTCTAATAAAGACGTTTATATGAGACAAACGATTTCTCTATTACGAATTGTAAGTAGGGAAAGTATTGTATTCCACCCAAAAAATCGATGTCGTGATTTCACCCGAAATATATGTTTTGAGACCCCCTGAATCCCTAAAAAGTATTTTTAGAAACAAGGTCCATGTGTGCGTGTGTGCGTGTATGTGTGTTTGCTGAAAATTTGTGTGTGTGTGAATGTGTGTGTGTGTGTATGTCTAAATGTGTGTGTGAGTGTAGGTGTGTTTGCTAAAAATTTGTGTGTGTGTGTGTGTGTTTGCGTGCATGTGTGAAGGTGTAGGTTTGCATGTGTGGGTGTGTATGTGTCTGTGGGTTGGGGTGTGTGTACGTGCATGTGTGTCTGTTTGTGTATGTGTGTGTGTGTTTACGGGCGTGTGTGTGCGTGTTTGCGGGTGTATATGTGTCTGTGGGTGTGCTATACATCTGTGTGCGTGTGTGTGCCTGAGTGTGTTTGCGTGTGTGTGCGTGCATGTGTGTCTGTGTATGTGTGTGCCTGAGTGTGTTTGCGTGTGTGTGCGTGCATGTGTGTCTGTGTATGTGTGTGCTATGCATCTTTATGCGTGTGTGTGTGTTTGCATGTGTATGTGTTTGCGTGTGTGCATGTATGTGTATGAGTGTGCGTGTGAGCGTGCGTGTATGTACATGCGCGTGTGTGTTTGCGTGTATGTGTGTATGTCTGTTTGCGTATGTGTGTGGGTGTGTGCGTGTATGTGTGTGTGTCTGTATGTGTCTGCGTATGTACGTGTCTGCGTATGTGTGCGTCTGTGTATGTGTGTGTCTGCGCATGCGTGTGTCTGTGTGTTTGTGTGTGTGTTTGTGTATGTGTGTTTTATGTGTGTGTGTATGTGTATGTGTGTGTGTCTGTGTCTGTGTATCTGTGTGTGTTTGTGTGTCTGTGTGTATGGGTGTGTGTCTGTGTGTGTGTCTGTGTGTGTCTGCGTATGTGAGTGTCTGCGTGAAAGTATTAAAATTATAAACATTTACCTTGTTTAAACTTTAAAAAATGTGGGGGAAATGCATGTTAACGTTGAACTATCAAATAAAAACGAAGCAAGTTAATCTTGACTCACGTAGTTTCCTGATTATATACATTTAAATACAAAACTTAATCTTGAATGCGTAGTCGTTTATAAGGTGGGTTCAGTTGAGAGATTGTAACATATAGTATGTTAGCGTGTTAAGACGCGTGTAAATAGGTTTATTTCGTGGTGATAGTTAAAATTAATGTCTTTGTTGTTGAAATGATGGTACTTAGAAACATAATCATCGTTTTATGTTTTAATATGACGCTTGATTCGTCTTAAAGTGAATAAAAATGGAGAAAGAATTATAAAAATACGGGGTATTTGTTTCTTTAAGCGTTTAAATAATGTTTAGATGGTTTCATTACTGTCATCCGATATCGATAAAAAAATGTTACTTAAAGATACATAAACGCCGTTTCGCATCTTAATGTTTCTGTCGGATTCGTCGCAAAGTACGTAAAAAACGGTGGAAAACCATAAAAATAATTATAATTTGAGGGCTAATATATAATTTACCGTCATAAAGAGTATAAAATCGGTCGAAGGTGCGTTTTAGTACTGATTGAAGCCGCTATGAGTTGCTGCAATCGTGATCTTGAATTATCGTGCATGCCTGTGTGTATGTGTGTGTGCTATACATCTTTGTGCATGTGTGCGTGGTTGTGTGTGTGTGTGTGTGTGCATGTGCATGCATATATGTGTGTGTGTGTGTGTGTGTGTGGGCTGGGTTGTATGTATGTGTTTGTGTGTATGTGTGTGTGGGAGAGTGTGTGTATGTGTTTGTGCATGTATGAGTGTTTACGGGCGTGTGTATGTGTGTGTTTGCGGATGTGTGTATGTATGTGTGCTATGCATCTTTGTGCGTATGTGAATGTGTGTGTGTGTGTGTGTGTGTGTGTGTGTGTGTGTGTGTGTGTGTGTGTGTGTGTTCGGCATGAAGGTATTAAAATTATAAACATTTATTTCTATAAATACAGTGGTTGAAATATAATTTACCTTGTTTAAACTTTAAAAATGAGGGGAAATGCATGTTAACGTTGAACTGGCAAATAAAAATGTAACAAGTTGATCCTTGACTCACGTAGTTAATGATATATCTATTTTTAAATATAAACTTAATCTTGATTCGCGTAGTAGTTTATAAGGTACGTGCTAGTGGAATAAATATACCTAGATCTATCTTGAACTTTCATTGTGTGGTTTTGCTTCGAGTTGAGTAGACGAGTTTCTCTTAGTGAGATTGTCGTTCAATAGCTTTGATAAGTTATCAAGGTGAACTAGCGTAGTGCGCTATAAGCATTTATTGATTTATATAATTTACAAGTGTTGCCACTACATATTATAAAGATGTGGAGTGGACGAGTGATGGAATCGGTTCTGAATGCTATGCCAGACTATAGCTGTAGCAAATGTGATAAGCGTTTTCTACGCAACTATGATAAGAAGAGACATGAGTTGGTATGCGGTCGAGTCTACAGCTGTAAACATTGTGGTGATGTTTGCAATACTGAGCATAGAAGAGACGTACATGAAGAAAGATGTGAAAAAACTGTATCTCGCAAGAAAATCAAGTTTGAACCTAGCAAGCATCATCTATTGACAATGACTGATGAGTGTGATATGATCGAGTATGAAACATCATTTGAAGGACGACTCAAATCATATTATATACGTTGTGACACCTTCAAGGATATGAAAACTTACCTACAGGAGTCAAAACCTCGTATAATTCAAGCTATAAAGAAAGAACTGTCGATACATAAAAGTGTGAAAATTAACATCATGGTCGACTGTCAATTTGTGAATGTTCATGGAGAGACATGTGACAGAACATTTAAAACACGTAACCAACCTGTGTTTTTAGAAACTGATATGAACGCCATCTTGGAAAAAAAATTCGAGAAGCTTCGTGTTGAAATGGAGGAAAGTAAGTTGAAAGGCAGTAATTGGGCTCTACTGGCTGTTGATGGAGTTCGACTCCGAATTAACAAGTACAATGCCCTTCGAGGGAGCAGCTATATTCCTCTACCTGCATCTGTGGAAGCGAGAAAAGCCTGTATAAACCCTCAAAATTATAGTGACGAGAAATGCTTTATATATGCGGTTCTTGCAAAATTCATTCAAAAGAATGCTCATCGTGTTAGCAAGTATAAGGATCGCCAAGAAAAATACGATTTCTCATGCGTCTCATTTCCTACGAGCTTGGGTGAAATCTCTAAATTTGAAAAGCTCAATAATATATCCATAAATGTGTTTGGAGTGGATGAAAAACATGAAGTGTTTCCGATAAAGGTGATTGATGAAGAATTAGATGATCATCGCGATCTCCTTCTGTTAAGTGATGCTACTGCCAGACATCACTATGTGTATATAAAGGATTTTGAGAGACTTATTCGTCAGCAGAAAACTAAACATGATGGAAAAATATATACGTGTAAACGTTGCTTCAGCCATTTTGATGATCAACATGGACCAAGTGGAATGAAAAAATTGGAGGAGCATAGAGAAATGTGCATGCAACATGCTATTGCTAGATGCGTTATGCCTACAAAAGAAAACTCTATCGTCAGATTCAAAAACGTGGAAAGAATGTTGAAACTTCCTTATGTTATATACGCTGATTTTGAGAGCATTCTCACACCTTACCATACCTGCGCCTCTAATCCTGAAACCTCCTATACAACACCCTATCAAAGTCATTCTCCAATGAGCTTTGCTGTTTACGTCAAACCATCATCCAGCGTTGACAAAGTAGAAACCGATCTTCCTACACATCCCTACGTGTATCGAGGTCATGATGCTGCTGAGAAGTTCCTAGAGTATCTAACTTCCCTCGCGAAGAAAATTGGTGACTTATATAAATCTGCTAAGCCTCTTAAACTTACAGCTGAAGAACAAGAATCGTTCGATGCTTCTACTATATGCTACCTGTGCGGGCGTGAATTTACAGAAGATAATTGGAAGGTTCGCGATCACGATCATGTTTCCGGGATGTATAGAGGATCTTTACACAATAAATGTAACCTGGCTTGTAAAACACCTAATTATATACCTGTCTTCATGCATAATCTGAGTGGGTATGACTCTCATTTCATTGTTAAGGAGTTAGGATGCACAAGCGAAAGAGTGGAGGTAATACCAAACTCTGAAGAAAGCTATATCTCATTCTCAAAATATGTTGGAGGTATTAAACTCAGATTTGTGGATACCTTCCGTTTCCTGAGTACAAGCTTGGACAAGTTAGTGAAAAACCTAACTACGTATCCCGAAACAGAGAAGTACTTCGGTGAAGAGAAGATTGGCTTGATGACACGTAAGGGAGTGTTCCCCTACGATTACCTCACATCGTGGGACGTTTTGAATGATACTCATCTGCCTCCAAGGAAAGCATTCTACAATAAATTAAACGAAGAAGAAATTACCGACGATGACTACGAGCATGCTACAAATGTATGGAATCAGTTCAATGTAAGAAATTTGGGCGAGTACAGCGATATTTACTTAATCTCTGATGTTCTGCTCCTCGCAGATGTCTTTGAAACATTCAGGGACCAGACTCTGAAAACTCATAAAGTAGATCCTGCACATTATTTCACTTCTCCAGGGCTTACATGGGATGCTATGCTGCTGTATACTGGAATTGAGCTGCAATTGCTGCTGGACTACGATCAGCTGCTCATGGTTGAATCTGGTATAAGAGGAGGCTTATGCCAGGTTTCTCATCGCTATGCTGAGGCGAATAATATCTATATGTCACAGTATGACTCTCGGAAACCCTCTCAGTTTATTACATACGAAGACGCCAATAACCAATACGGTTGGGGAATGTGTAAGGCCCTTCCTTATGGAGGTTTTAAGTGGGTTTCTCCTGATCATCTAGACCTGGATTTATTGAAGGAAGATGACCCCCTTGGATACATCTTAGAAGTTGATGTCGAATATCCTGTCGAGCTCCACGATCTTCATAATGATTTGCCCTTCCTGCCTGAGAGTATGAAACCGGGAGAATCCTCTTCAAAGAAGTTAATTGCTCATCTTGGATGCCGAAAGAAGTATGTGGTACACTACATGGCCTTGAAACAAGCTCTTGGTCATGGTCTACTATTAACAAAGATTCATCGAGCACTTCAGTTCCATCAATCATGTTGGCTAAAACCTTACGTCGAGTTTAATAACCGACTACGACAGCAAGCTAGAAATGATTTTGAGAAGGACCTTTATAAACTATTCAATAACGCTATGTTTGGAAAAACTATGGAAAATATTCGTAATCGTATGGATATACGGCTTGTGACAAACAGCAAAACGTTAGAAAAACTCATAGCCAAACCTATATTCATTGATCGAACCATATATGGACCTAATCTTGCGGCTGTACATATGGCTTCTCGTAAAATAGTGTTCAACAAGCCCATATACATTGGTATGAGTGTACTAGACATCTCCAAGACTCTAATGTATTCCTATCAATATGACGTGTTACTTCCATATTATGGAGCTGAAAATCTTAAGCTCTTGTATATGGATACGGATTCTTTCGTCCATCGAGTGTCTACTAAAGATATATATCAGGATAAATTATGTATGCTTGAACATCTGGATACATCTGATTACCCTGCAAACCATGTATGTCATTCTACACACAACAAAAAAGTGTTGGGAAAGTTTAAAGATGAAGCCTCTGGAAAAATCATTCATCGTTTTGTAGGTCTCAGGCCTAAAATGTATGCTATCGATATTGATGGTTCTGTGATAAAAAAAGTTAAAGGTATAAAACGTAGCGCCATTAAGCAATACATCAACTTCAATAGCTATGTAGAGTGCCTTAAAACTTTGAAAATTGTTAGAACTCCTATGAATTTAATCCTATCCCGACATCATAATATTTCTACGGTTGAAGCTAATAAAATAGCCTTATCACCTCATGATGACAAGAGAGTAATTGCAGAGGATGGAATATCAACGTATGCGTACGGGCATTACAGTGTCGAGAATAGTGCCTAGACATGGATACTTAAAGCTTGTCTGTAGAAAAAAAAATGAAGATTGTTGAACTATGAACTTCGTGCGCCAATGGCACATCTAACCAATAAAGAAGAATGATAATGCGAATAATAAGAAGAAGAACTGAGGAGGGCGCTATCGTCTTTCAGCAGTGTATACTTGTTTTCTAAATGTTAATGCTAGTGTATGTATCTCTATAAATTGAATAAAAATTATCTCATTGCTATTATTCTTTTTTTATTTCATTGCTTGCCTTAACATCCCTATTTCCTCATTAGGTCAGGTTAGGTTAGGTTAGCTTAGTTGGACTATAAGATAGAGTAATTGATAATGATGATGAAATGCAATAAATGACTGAATAGGTTAGACTGCTCTTCAACTGCTATAAAACAAAGCGATTACTGAAGAAAGCTTAGTAAAATACCCCTAGCAACTTCAAAAATACCTGCTTCAGTGCCTTAAAACATCTTCAAACTGTCGAAAAAAATGCTTCTCACGAGTTTAAGATGCCCTGAAAATCCTCAAAATATCTGTGAAGGAGCTGAAATGTCTTAATTAGCGCTCGAAAAATACCATTAAAAGCGTCTAACGCCTATAAAAGTGTTTCAAAGGATTCTGAAAACCAATCAAAATGTTGGTGACAAAGTCTAAAATATCCCTATAGTGCTTAAAATGTCTCTAAAATGGCTGAAACGATATTTAACTGGTAGAGATACGTCTAACAGCCTTGAAATAGACGGTTCAGTATTCCTAATATCGTGAAAATTATCTTCCATTACCCTTCAAAGTGCTTAAAGCAAACAATAATGGACAGGGGGCATCCAGAATAACTCTCGGATTGCCTTAAATAATGTCAAATTCGTCTAAAATACTCTGAAAAATGTTTAAACTGGACGTAAAAGTCTTCAGAATATCTGGAAACAGGCTGAAATATCTATCAACGAGTCTAAACGGGTCTCAATACACGCTGAAAATATATAATATGACTTCTAAATAATTCTCGAAATTGCTTGAAAAGTTGTTAAATATGTTGTAAAAGCGTCCTGAATATACCAAAAGCGTCTAAAAGATCTAGCAGAGGGTGAAAAATTGCAACAAAATGGGGTGAAACGTCTTAAAAATGTATGAAAATGACTGAATAACTCTGAAAATTGTCTGGAAAGTTGTTAAATATGTTGTAAAAGCGTCCTGAATATACTAAAAGCGTCTAAAAGATATAACAGAGGGTGCAAAATTGCAGTAAAATGGAGCGAAACGTCTTAAAAATGTATGAAAATTACTGAATAACTCTGAAAATTGTCTGAAAAGTTGTTAAATATGTTGTAAAAGCGCCCTGAATATACTAAAAGCGTCTAAAAGATCTAACAGAGGGTGCAAAATTGTAGCAAAATGGGGCGAAACGTCTTAAAAATGTATGAAAATGACTGAATAATTCTGAAAATTGTCTGAAAAGTTGTTAAATATGTTGTAAAAGCATCAAGAATATGCTAAAAGTGCTTAAAAAGATCTATCAGAGGACTCAAAATAGTATCAAAAAATGTTTATGAAATTCCTAGAGGGAGATCAGGGTAGCGTATGACAGGATAGAATAGATAAGCAGAGGAGGGAATAGGATAGATGATAAGAGGATAGAATGAATGTCTAGAAACGTATCATGTTAGTAGAATAGAATAAATAATAATAAGAGGATCTATCTTAGGTTAGGCTAGGCCATGTTAGATTAGGATAGGTTAGGATAGGTTAGACTAGTATAAGTATGAGGCTTAGGTTAAATTATCAAAGACGGGAGTAAATAGTGGGAGCTGGGTTAGGTTAGGTTAGGTTAGGTTAGGTTAGACGAGTAGAAGTATGGGGTTTAGGTAAGGTTAAAATATCTTAATAAATAGGAAGGTTTATGCTCCCCTTAGGTTGAGTAACGCTAGGTTAGGTTACCCGAATAGTAGTATGAGGCTTAGGTTAGGTTAGGTTAGGTTAGGTTAGGTTAGGTTAGGTTAGGTTAGTGAGGCAATGTGGGGTGAGGTAACATTATGTTGGGGTAATATATTCAATCAAATCAGAAAGCTCCTGTGTTAGGTGGCGTACATCAATATAGTGAAGGACATACTCAGACACCATGAACGCTCATAAGCATACATACACTGCTATGGGCCTTAAGAGTCATCCCTAGAGATTCCTTCAAACACCTACAATGCATGCTTCCAGTACCACCTCACCTAGTAATCCTTAGATTGCGCATGGCGGCCATCTTGCGCATTTGGGTCTGTTCCAGCTCTGTCTTAACCTACCTACTAATAGTAAAATTGTTCTTAATGTGGTGCAAAAGACTGCGTAACATCCAATTACAGTATGGCGTTCTGCTATATACGCTTATGTCTATACGCAGTGTTATTTTGCGGTTACATTAGTATGTTCAAGAATAGTTTGGAACAATAAGTGCTATATGTGTTAAACGTTTATTTATATATATGGTACAATTTAACTTCACTTCAGATTAGCGGGTCTCTAAGTCTATAGAGTTAATATCTTAATTTGCTTGAACTGAATAATAATTTAAAGGTAGTTTTCGGTACTTATGTCATACGCTGGGTGAAAATGTGGCTAAGCTACATACTATAGGGTTCCTTCTTCCCCTCTTCTTGCATTTTAGATGTTCACGTAGAATTTTTGTACACATTCCAGGGCCAGAAGTTCTAACAAGTCACAGGAATATCTCAAGCATTTGTACAACGTAATAAACAAGACATAAGAAGCTGATATTATTCACTTAGTCCTCGAAAGTTTCTCAGTGATTTCAATTTTTTGGGCTTCAATTTTAACATTACTCGCGATGTTAACGAACAAACACAAAAATGTTAACCTTTTTCTGATTCTGACAGCTGCAATGTTTGGCGAGTTTGACTTGAGGCATTACAGTGACTATTAGAGCTAATAGTTACTGAAAATACGGAAATTTATCTTAAAGAATGGGTCGGTGAAATATGGTAAAAATGGAAACGTTTCACTTCTTTATTTCCATTTGTATTATGCTTATCTACCTATGACTTGTACTTTGTACTATTCAATTTTAACTAATATCAACATTTTTCAAGTAAAAATGACCATTTAGTTCATCCTGTGTCATTTAGGTAAAGCGCATTGAGCTTAAAACTACGTTTTCCTCAGTTTTACTTCTTTGCTTGTTTCATTTTTCAAATTCTCCTTGGTCCACAGTTTATCTTATTTTCAACCGAGCTTCAAAGACTACGGATTTATTACACTGTATGTAATAGTTAAAATATGAGATACTTGAGCTGAAATTATGATCCATAACTAAATGGAAAAATAAGTATAATAAATGAATAAATTTTGTGACCGCAAATAATATTTATACCATCGACTTTATTATGACTGCACAGCGTGTTTTCAACTATACAACACCGCAATACGTGGCAAGTCTCTGATTGGAAGTTGTGCTTCTCCTTCCACCCGCCATAAATTTCGTGTCTGCAAGAATAATCCCTTCTTCCTTGAGACTGAACAGAAATATATTCTTTAAAATACGTACATAACCATATTCGTTGATAGGAAGAAGAAACATAGTAATATTAAATCTGAAAATTAGCAGTTTATTTGAATGTGACACAGCATGAGAGAGTTTAGTACAATTTAAACTGTATTTTGTATTATCTTTCAATTAAGTTTTTCTGTTTTCTGTCCAGGTTAGTGATTAGGTTGAAACCAACGTTTCGAAGGTGCATCTTCGTCCTCAGGATAAACTGATTCAAATGGAATTCCGGATCTCCATGTTTCTACCACTAGAGATGGTGAAGCTCAAATATCACTGTTGTGCAGCCAACTATTGATACCGGAATTATTGACTGGTAAGATTAATAATTATGTTACAAAAAAGGAGGGGAAGGTACATAAATATTTCCATCTATAAAAATCAATGCATTATGTAATAAGCACGAGCTACAACTGTATCCAGTAAGAAGTCATTAGCCAAACGCCATGTTCACAATAAGCAATTAGTTGTAAGTCAGTGTAGGTAAGGCAATTAAGCGTTCCAGCGAAACAGTCAACAAGAAAGCCATCATAGCTCCAGGTTCGGGTACTAAGAACTCAATACCTTCAGAAATCTCAGAGTTGCAAATATGTACATATTAAAATATATTATCTCCATATTGGACGAGATATATATTGCGGTTCATATAACTTTAGTACGCACGAATAGTTGAGTGTTTCAAGAATAACAAGTTGTGATTTGGCTACGTAACGTATGGGAACTTCGGTGGGACTTAGATGGGCGAAAGCGCGCATACTTCTAAAATTTATCTTTTCTTTCGCGACTTTGTTTTACAGTCTTGCTGTGATCGATTATTGGTGGTCTATAGGTCCAAAGAACGCTCTGCGTTTATCCATACTTGACGGTCGCCGCAGGGGCATTCATTTCTGCAACTCACGGTGACTTACGGTCCTCCTCCTCCTCCTCCTCCTCCTCCTCCTCCTCCTCCTCCTCCTCCTCATCATCATCATCACCGCTACCATCATTATTATTGAGACTATTATTTTAAACTGTAGAGCTATAGTTTCTGTTTCTACTGCCAAGATTCACAAACAATTTAGTTTTACATCCTCATACATTTGGGAAGTCGCTTGAAATATTTATCAGCCAACTTAGTTATGTTGTC
This sequence comes from Tenodera sinensis, assembly GCA_030765045.1. Lineage (NCBI taxonomy): Eukaryota > Metazoa > Arthropoda > Insecta > Mantodea > Mantidae > Tenodera > Tenodera sinensis. Next base: position 119,701,535 of record CM060961.1, on the reverse strand, counting down.
TATTGTCACAACTACTCACGTATACCATGAACAAAATATTCCCTAGTTCGCCAATATAACAACCGGCAGCACATTTATCAAAGAGGAGAAATTGGAGACGTTATAATCAGTTAGCTGGCTAGAATGCCAATAAAATTTGAAATCCAATTATATTATAAAGTATGAAAATGTCATTGCATGTACTTTAAATACAAACATGTAAATGAACTTTTAATTTTAGGAATTGAGCAAGTTTTATTGTTTAAAAGATGAATATATAGAATGATTCAAAGATATATTTACAAAGTTTGTGGGCGGGTTTCTTACACCGAAACAAGAAAAAGGTTCATGTAAATGCGTACAAAAATCCTTTTTCTATTTATCCAAGTTCGAAGTGTTATTAATGAAACAATTTTAAAGTGACAGAATATATATTTTGGTATTGTCAGTTTGTTAGGAAGTGTTCAACACATAACTCATATCAGATACTCTGTCGTCTAGACACGCCTGCACCCTGTCAAACACTCCCTGGCGGTATAGCATGTAAACAATTGTAACGTTACTACCTGGCAAAGCCATGAAGCGTATCGGAAATAATGTGAAACTGCCCAGATGTTTACACCGCTAAACGGTGTGCGTACACTGTTCAGATGCAATCATATCTCCAGGACAGCAACGTCTCATATATCGGCAGGCGCGAGAGATCATCTATTTGTGCTTTATCACTGACTATATTCAAGTTACTGATATTTCGCTCTTCTAATAAACAAGATAAGCGATCGTAGCACTCGACCACCAAAGTCAATACGCCTCAATACTTTGCCAGGTAATAAAGACAGACTGATAGGTATACTTTTAATTAACTCACTACATGTAAACAAATGTAAAATGTAAACAAGTATCTATGGCAACACAATCATCATGTATATGAGATACAATGAGCCTCAGCCTTATATGCACGTAAACTTTCATTCAGCAATTTGTAGATCAATAACGCGAAAACGAAGCATTTTAGGACGTATGTTTGAGCTTTTGCTCTTGTTTTAGTGTAAGGAACCCATCCTCAAAGCTTGTAAAAGCAATTTCGAATCACCCTGTATATATCTTTGGTGACATTAGAATAACAACTACGTTCAAGTTAACCTAAGGGAGAAGTTGTTTTAAACTGTTTGTGATTTACAGAATTAACGTCAAATCGGAAGTATTAATGTCATATGTTTTACTGTAAATATAAAGATTAGTCCCTACAGTGCTGCCTCCAATCCAATTAAGGCTGAAGCCATCTGAACTCAATAATTCTATCACAGAGTCACACAGAGTATCATTTCTCGTGGACTGTAGCTGACTCAGGTAATCCTAATTGGTAGATTGTAACCGAGATCAATATCAGTGGAGCTAAATTCAGTAATCCTGTTGGGAGAGTTGCAGCTGACCCTGTCACTGAGATCAGCGTTGTCGGATGGACTGCTGGGACTACATGGATAATCCTGCTGCAACATGTCTACACGACTGCAACTTACGAGTAACTCTTTCACTAAAAGGACAACTGAGAGTTTCACTGTCTGCAGTAAGCCTGCTGGTGAATGATGTCGCACTGTATGGTATAGAGCGTCAATATCCTCTAGGTTCCTGGAGACCGAACTTGAATTACGGGCAATAGGGATCGCTATCATTGATTTATGTTGCTAGTAATTCATCCGATAACCATTAGCTGGATTCTAAAATGCGACAGGATATCTCTGAGGGCTAAGCGACAAGAATCAGTAATTATTTTGGTAGCTAACACTAGTATCCCTAAATGCAACTGAAATCCGTAAACAAATTCTGCACACAAGTGTTTTTAGCAGATTACTATGTGCAGTAGAAATGTGTTGAGCACAGGTTTGTGTAAAGCATTTTGTTTTGCGAGTTATGTCTAGACATAATCCTATGTAGCAGTAATATTCAACACTGCTGATACCGGATAAATCACACGGTCGGCTGCTGTGCTGAGCGATTGTTTGTGGTTAATAGAATTACACTAAATGAATTGTGTGATGGGGTTTGGGGAAATGTTAGTTAAATTAAGACATATCTTTGTCGGAGTCGAACCAGGACGATAGGAGGATCTACTGTTTCCAAAAAAGGAGAAGAGTAGGTAGATTAGGACAGAGCTGGGCCACTTTTTTATGGGCAAGATGGCCGCCATGCGTAATCTAAGCATTACTAGGTAAGGTGGTAGGGGAAGCAGGACGTTGTAGGGGTTTGAGGCTGACTCTAGGGATAATGTTTAAGGCCTATAGCAGTGCATGTATGTTTATGAGCGTCACTGGCAGTTGAGTATGTCGTTCACTGTATCGATGCAAACCTCCCAACGCAAGAGATTTCTATCTTGATTGAATATGTTACCCCAACATGACACCTCGCCCCACATAGTGGCCCTAACCTAGCCTAAGCCCCATACTTCTACTCGTCTAACCTATCCTAACCTAACCTAGCTCCCACTCTTTTTACTTTGAACTTTCATAATTTAACATAACCTAAGCCCCATACTTCTACTCGTCTAACCTAACCTAACCTAACCTAACCTAACCTAACCTAGCCTAACCTAACCTAATCTATCCTAACCTAAGCCCCATACTTCTACTCGTCTAACCTATCTTAACCTAACCTAAGCTCCATACTTCTACATGGCTAACCTAACCTAACCCAGCTCCCACTATTTACTCCGGTCTTTGATAATTTAACCTAAGCCTCATACTTCTACTCATCTAACCTATCCTAATCTAACCTGGCCTAGCCTAACCTAAGGTAGATCCTCTTATTATTATTATTTATTCTATTCTACTAACATGATACGTTTCTAGACATTCATTCTATCCTCTTATCATCTATCCTATTCCCTCCTCTGCTTATCTATTCTATCCTGTCATACGCTACCCTGATCTCCATCTAGGAATTTCATAAACATTTTGATACTATTTTGAGTCCTCTGATAGATCTTTTTAAACACTTTTAGCATATTCTTGATGCTTTTACAACATATTTAACAACTTTTCAGACAATTTTCAGAGTTATTCAGTAATTTTCATACATTTTTAAGACGTTCCACCCCATTTTGCTACAATTTTGCACCCTCTGTTAGATCTTTTAGACGCTTTTAGTATATTCATGCTGCTTTTACAACATATTTAACAACTTTTCAGACAATTTTCAGAGTTATTCAGTCATTTTCATACATTTTTAAGACGTTTCAACTCATTTTAATACTATTTTGAGTCCTCTGTTAGATCTTTTAGACGCTTTTAGTATATTCATGCTGCTTTTACAACATATTTAACAACTTTTCAGACAATTTTCAGAGTTATTCAGTCATTTTCATACATTTTTAAGACGTTTCACCCCATTTTTGCTACAATTTTACACCCTCTGATAGATCTTTTAGACGCTTTTAGTATATTCAGGGCGCTTTTTACAACATATTTAAGAATTTTTCAGAGTTATTCAGTCATTTTCATACATTTTTAAGACATTTCACCCCATTTTACTGCTATTTGCACCCTCTGTTAGATCTTTTAGACGCTTTTAGTATATTCAGAACGCTTTTAACAACATATTTAACAACTTTTCAGACAATTTTCAGAGCTATTCAATCATTTTCATACATTTTTAGGACATTTCACCCCATTTTACTGCTATTTGCACCCTCCTTTATAGAACTTTTAAACTTCCAGTAGAAGATGTCCTAACCATTGATGTTGAAGTTCTTATTACTACTATTTTTGCCCTCTGTCACAGAATTTTATACAACTGTATGACTCTTTTGCTTGGTTCTGTATGTTCTGGGGGTAACATCTTCAACACGACATGCAGTTTTCTAAGTGTAACCCCACCTATTATGATCTAACCTGCTTATTAAGTGTTCTTTACAGCTTTATTCAACTTTGTTTTCCTAACCCTTTATAGATTTTTAAACTTATCACTAAAAGATGATCTATCCGCAGATGTTGAGGTACTTATAGCTCAATATTTTTAAGAGATATTCAGCAATACCTTTGATAGTATTTTAACACAATCTTCTGTTTATATAAAGTTAATGAGGGTATACTTACTTTAAGGTAGTAGGGTATACGCCTCTCCTCTTTTATCTGGGCTGGAGACCAGCACTAGAGTTAAAGTCTAGTGGCAGAGTTAACGCCTCCCTTTATAATTTCTATTTTTCTTCTTTCTTCGACAAGTTTCATGAGAACCACGGAGAAGCCAGGTGAGTAATTTTTTTATTTTTTCTTCTTTCTTCGTCAGACTTCATTTGAGGCGTGGAGGAGTCAGTTGATTAAACTTTCATTTTCTACAGGAGACGTAACGGAGAAAATAATCATCTTGAGATCTAAGTTGCATTCTCTTATGCATGGTTTGCAACGTTGTAATGCCCGTACGCATACGTTGATATTCCATCCTCTGCAATTACTCTCTTGTCATCATGAGGCGACAGAGCTATTTTATTAGATTCAACTGTAGAAACATTATGACGTTGGGATAGGATTAAATTCATCGGAGTTCTAACAATTTTCAAAGTTTTAAGGCACTCCATATAGCTATTGAAGCTGATGTATTGCTTAATGGCGCTATGTTTTATGCCTTTGATCTTTTTTATCACAGAGCCATCAATATCGAGAGCATACATTTTAGGTCTGAGACCGACGAAACGGCGAATGATTTTACCACTTGCTTCATCTTTAAACTTTCCCAAAACTTTCTTGTTTTGTGTAGAATAGCATATATGGTTAGCAGGGTAATCCGCTGTATCCAGATGTTCAAGCATGTGTAATTTATCCTGGTATATATCCGCTGTAGTCACTCGATGGATGAAGGAATCTGTATCCGTATACAACAGTTTAAGATTCTCAGCTCCATAATATGGAAGTAACACATCGTATTGATACGAATACATTAGCGTCTTGGAGATGTCTAGTACGCTCATACCAATGTATATAGGCTTGTTGAACACTATTTTACGAGAAGCCATATGAACAGCTGCAAGATTAGGACCGTATATAGTTCGATCGATAAATGTAGGCTTGGCTATCAGTTTTTCTAATGTTTTGCTGTTTGCCACAAGACGTATATCCATACGATTACGAATATTTTCCATAGTTTTTCCAAACATCGCATTATTGAAAAGTTTGTACAAATCCTTCTCGAAATCATTTCTAGCTTGTTGTCGCAGGCGATTATTAAATTCGACGTAAGGCTTTAACCAACAAGACTGACGGAATTTTAGTGCTCGATGAATCTTTATTAGTCGTAGACCATGACTAAGAGCCTGTTTCAAGGACATGTAATGAACCACATACTTCTTTCGGGATCCAAGATGGGCAATTAGTTTCTTTGAAGAGGATTCCCCCGGTTTCATACTCTCAGGCAGGAAGGGCAAATCATTATGAAGATCGTGGAGCTCGACAGGATATTCGACATCGACTTCTAAGATGTATCCAAGGGGGTCATCTTCCTTCAATAATTCCAGGTCTATGTCTTCAGGAGAAACCCATTTAAACCCTCCATAAGGAAGGGCCTTACACATTCCCCATCCATATTGGTTGTTTGCATCTTCGTATGTAATAAACTGGGAAGGTTTACGAGAGTCATACTGTTCCATATATATGTTGTTAGCCTCCGCATACCGGTGAGAAACCTGACATAACCCTCCTCTTATGCCAGATTCAACCATGAGTAGCTGATCGTAATCAAGAAGCAATTCCAACTCGATTCCAGTATACAACAGCATAGCATCCCATGTAAGTCCTGGAGAGGTAAAATAATGGGCAGGATCGACTTTATGAGTTTTCAGAGTTTGGTCTCTAAATGTTTCAAAGACATCCGTAAGGAGAAGAACATCAGAAGTTAAGTAAATATCACTGTATTCACCTAAGTTTTCCACATTAAACTGCTTCCATACATTTCTAGCATGCTCATAGTCATCGTCGGTAATTTCTTCTTCATTTAATTTATTGTAGAATGCTTCTCTTGGAGGCAGCTGAGTCTCGTTCAAAACATCCCATGAAGTAAGGTAATCGTAGGGGAACACTCCCTTACGAGTCATCAAGCCAATCTTCTCTTCTCCGAAGTACTTCGTTGTTTCAGGATGCGTTTCAAGGTTCTTTGCAAGCTTCTCCAAACTCGTACTGAGGAAGCGGAAAGTATCCACAAATCTGAGTTTAATATCCCCAACATACTTGGAGAATGATATATAACTTTCCTCTGAATTTGGTATAACCTCTATTCTTTCGCTAGTACACCCTAGCTGCTTAACAATGAAATGAGAGTCATACCCACTCAGGTTATGCATGAAGACAGGTATATAATTAGGTGTTTTACAAGCCAGGTTACATTTATTGTGTAAGGATCCTCTGTACGCCCCGGACACATGATCGTGATCGCGAACCTTCCAATTATCTTCTGTAAATTCATGTTCACACAGGTAACATATTGTAGAAGCATCGAATGATTCTTGTTCTTCAGCTGTAAGATTAAGAGGTTTAGCAGATTTGTATAAGTCGCTTATTTTATTTGCCAGATCCATCAGGCATCCCATAAACCTCTGTGCAGCGTCAGGCCCTCGGTAAACATATGGTTCAGTAGGAAGAGTTGTTTCTAGTTGTTCAACACTGGACGAAGGCTTCACATAAACACAAAAGCTCATGGGAGAATGACTTTGATAGGGAGTTGTGTAGGAGGTTTCAGGGTTAGAGGAGCAGGTATGGAGAGGGGTAAGAATGCATTCAAAATCGGCGTAGATAACATAAGGAAGTTTCAACATCCTCTCAACATTCTTGAATTTAACGATAGAGTTATCCTTTGTAGGCATAACGCATCTAGCAATACCATGTTGTCTACATATTTCTCGGTGCTCTTCTAATTTTTTCATTCCACTTTGTCCGTATCGGTCATCAAAATGGCTGAAACATCTTTTACATACATAAATTCGACCATCATGTTTGGTTTTCTGCTGACGAATAAGTCTTTCAAAATCCTTTATATAAGCATAGTGATATCTGTCAGTAGCATTACTCAACAGAAGGAGATCGCGATGATCATCTAATTCTTCATCAATCACCTTTATTGGAAACACTTCATGTTTATCATCCACTCCAAACACATTTATGGATATATTATTGAGTTTTTCAAATTTAGCGATCTCACCCAAGCTCGTAGGAAATGAGACGCACGAGAAATCGTATTTTTCTTGGAGATCCTTATACTTGCTAACACGCTGAGGTTTATTTCGAATGAACTTAGCCAGAACAGCGTACATAAAGCATTTCTCATCGTTGTAGTTCTGAGGGTTTATACAGGCTTTCTTCGCATCCAAAGATGACGGTAGAGGAATATAGCTGCTCCCTCGAAGAAGATTATACTTGTTAATACGTAGTCGAACGCCATCAACACTCAGAAGAGCCCAATTACTGCCTTTCAACTTACTTTCCTCCATTTCAACACGAAGTTTCTCGAATTTTTTTTCCAAGATGGCATCCAAGTCACTGTCTAAAAACACGGCATGATTACGCGTTTTGAAGGCCTTGTTAGTGATGTCCCCAACAGCATTCACAAACTTACATTCAGCCATAATGTTAATTTTCAAACTTTTATGAGCTCGCAGCTCCTTCTGAACAGCATGAATTATGCGCTGCTTAGCCTGCTGCAGGTATGAATTTAGATCCTGACTTGCAGGGCATTGGATGAAAAACGATTTCAGCCGATCCTGAAAAGCTGTTTCATATTCTACAACATCATCTTCATCAGGAGACATTAACAATAATTTATGCTTAGTAGGTTCGAATTTGACTTTCTTAGCATCTAGAGCCCTATTACAGCGCCCTTCATGTACATCCCTTCGATTTTCAGTACCGTAAACATCACCACAATGTCTACACTCGAAAAACTCACCACATATCAGCTCATGCCTCTTCTTATGGTAGTCGCGTAGAAAACTCTTTTCACATTTGCTGCACCTATAATCTGGTATGGCATTCAGAACCGATTCCATCAGTCCACCACTCCACATGATTATAATATGTAGTGCAACACTTGTAAATGATGTAAATCAATAAATGCTTATAGCACTTTCCACTGACTCGCCTCGATAACTTATAAAAGCTATTGAACGGTAATCTCGCTAAGAGAAGCTGATGTGCTCGACTCGAAGGTTAATTACTGAATAACTATGTAAGCTCAAGCAAACCCTACTTATTCCACTAGCACGTACCTTATAAATTACTACGCGATTCAAGATTAAGTTTGTATTTTTAAAATATATATCATTAAACTACGTGAGTCAAGGATCAACTTGTTTCATTTTTATTTGCCAGTTCAACGTTAACATGCATTTCCCCTCATTTTTAAAGTTTAAACAAGGTAAATTATATTTCAACCACTGTATTTATAGAAATAAATGTTTATAATTTTAATACTTTCATGCCGAACACACACACACACACACACACACACACACACACACACTCACACACGCGCGCGAGCGCAAAATTAAGACGTGAAACGACGGTTATGTATCTTTAAGTAACATTTCTTTAATCGACATCGGATGACAGTAATGGAACCATCTAAGCAATATTTAAACGCAACGCTTAAAAAAACCAAATTTCTGCTATATTTCATCAAACCTTCCTATTTTTTATGACTTTTTCTCGTCTTTTACGCACTTTGAAACGAATCCAACAGAAAAATTAAGACGCGAAACGGTGGTTCTGTATCTTTACGTAACATTACTTTTATCAATATCAGATGACTCACGATAATTCAAGATCACGATTGCAGCGCCTCATAGCGGCTTCAATCAGTACTAAAACGCACATTCGACAGATTTTATACTCTTTATGACGGTAAATTATATATTAGCCCTCAAATTATCATTGTTTTTATGGTTTTCCACCGTTTTTACGTACTTTGAAACGAATCCGGCATAGAATTAAGACGCGAAACGGCGGGTATGTATCTTTAAGTAACAAACACCTTTTAACGATATCGAATGACAGCGATAGAAGCACTTGAACATTATTTAAACGCTTAAAACCCAATTTTTTCGCTATATTTAATCAATTTCAGCATTAGAGTCCTATGACGTCACACTCAAGCATTGGCGGAATGTCTACTACCTCCAAACATGTTCATACAAGTCTAATGACGTCACGCAAGCACCATACAGAAGGCATAATTCAACGACAAAGACAAACTCTATATTCCTGCAACGAAATAAACGTATTTGAAAGCGTCTTAACAGGTTAACTTCAATGCATGTATATAAACCTCTTATATAACAATAAAAAGAAAGAAAAAGGAATAAATAAGAAATAAAATAAAGGGGAAATAAAGTATTAGCACAATAGACCCTTAGAAACGAGGTTATTCCATATCTTTCATCATTCAGCCAACTAACAGCTAAATGATGTCACACAGTAGCGGCGACACTGTCTACACTACTTGAAAACAAGTTTAGACAGGAAAGTCTCCCCACCCTCAGATCCACGTAGCAACATTATGAGAAGGCCAACAGTAACGTCCAAGCCATCAGAGCGAGTATATGGGGCGTGAGCACTCGACAACGCTTTTCACCGTTTAAAGCTTATTCGCATCATTTCTTTCCAGGTACTCATCAATCATTGTACTACACACATCATTTAGATCACAATACTTAGCGTTGTATGCTATAATTTTGTAATTTTCACGATTATATACTCATTTAATGATTTAAATTCAACATTTCTAGCGTTCACCCTCTTTTTCTTCTTCTTCTTCTTTTTATTCTTCTTTTTCTTCGTCCATATTTTCACCTTAGTTCTTCTATTCTCGTTCTCCCTCGTAATAGCAGAGAATATGTACGTAAATGATCGTTATTACCTTAAATATTAAATAAAATAACAGCATTCTCCGTCAATTATATCTAAACCGACTTTTTTCCGTGTTATGTAACATTTAAGCTTCTAGAATCAACACAAGCAATGTTTCTCTCAATAACAGCATTTTATAATTGATTTTGTAAGTAATAACACCAATTTAAACTTTATTACAGATCTCTAAGACCCTAGTTTGCAAAGTATTTAAATGGACACTTAGAGATTCGAACTAGACCCCGCAGTACAAAAGCTACCATTTTTATCAATAATTCAAGAGCAGATATTTAGCTGAAGTGTTTAACTTTTTATTTCATCACGCTAACTTTATTGATTCGCGAATAAATCGACTTTGAAGTAATTGCCCCGTCCCGGTAATCGAACTATGAGTCGTAGGGATAAAATTGTCTAGTATATCATTTTATATGCCAAGTTACCCTAATTTGTCTTTGCATTACTATTCCAAGTGTAAAAATAGCGATATAGAGCAAATTTCAATAATTCTCCACAAGATAGGGATCGAACCTACGATACGTTAACTCTAGCATGTTATAAAATAATCGTCCTTAACAAGTATTATCATATAAAGTTTATTTCAGTCTTCCAACACAAGCGGTTCTCGAAATAATTAAATTTACCAAATCAGGATTGGAACCCAAGACTCCAGGATACTAAGCATACCACAGAGGAAAGCCCATAACAATACCAATTTAATAAAATTTATTCGAAGATTTTATCACTAATAGTTTAGGAGTTATTCCAATAATAATTCATAATTTGCACGGGGATCGAACGCTAGACCACCGACAAACTCCAAAATTATACCAAAGACGCGTCGTTTTATTACAAGATAATTACCGTTTACCCCATATCGATATCTCATTTAGTTTAGGAGAAATCAAGCATAATAGAGTAGAGTAATAATGGCGTTTTAAAACCACTCAAAGGGATGCCGCTAATTAGATAACAAAGGCGCTAATTAGATTATAATTAGCGTCATTGTTATCCAATTACCGTCATTGTCATCCAATTAGTGGCGGCTCCTTTGAGTGGTTTTAAAATGTTGTGTTGCTGTGACGTGACACCCAGGACAAGATTTTAAAGCCTCTCAAAGGCGCCGCTAATTGGATTACATAATTAATTAATTGGGTGACAATAGCCCACTTTATTACTCTACTCTATTATGCTTGATTTCTCCTAAACTAAATGAGATATCGATATGGGGTAAACGGTAATTATCTTGTAATAAAACGACGCGTCTTTGGTATAATTTTGGAGTTTGTCGGTGGTCTAGCGTTCGATCCCCGTGCAAATTATGAATTATTATTGGAATAACTCCTAAACTATTAGTGATAAAATCTTCGAATAAATTTTATTAAATTGGTATTGTTATGGGCTTTCCTCTGTGGTATGCTTAGTATCCTGGAGTCTTGGGTTCCAATCCTGATTTGGTAAATTTAATTATTTCGAGAACCGCTTGTGTTGGAAGACTGAAATAAACTTTATATGATAATACTTGTTAAGGACGATTATTTTATAACATGCTAGAGTTAACGTATCGTAGGTTCGATCCCTATCTTGTGGAGAATTATTGAAATTTGCTCTATATCGCTATTTTTACACTTGGAATAGTAATGCAAAGACAAATTAGGGTAACTTGGCATATAAAATGATATACTAGACAATTTTATCCCTACGACTCATAGTTCGATTACCGGGACGGGGCAATTACTTCAAAGTCGATTTATTCGCGAATCAATAAAGTTAGCGTGATGAAATAAAAAGTTAAACACTTCAGCTAAATATCTGCTCTTGAATTATTGATAAAAATGGTAGCTTTTGTACTGCGGGGTCTAGTTCGAATCTCTAAGGGTCCATTTAAATACTTTGCAAACTAGGGTCTTAGAGATCTGTAATAAAGTTTAAATTGGTGTTATTACTTACAAAATCAATTATAAAATGCTGTTATTGAGAGAAACATTGCTTGTGTTGATTCTAGAAGCTTAAATGTTGCATAACACGGAAAAAAGTCGGTTTAGATATAATTGACGGAGAATGCTGTTATTTTATTTAATATTTAAGGTAATAACGATCATTTACGTACATATTCTCTGCTATTACGAGGGAGAACGAGAATAGAAGAACTAAGGTGAAAATATGGACGAAGAAAAAGAAGAATAAAAAGAAGAAGAAGAAGAAAAAGAGGGTGAACGCTAGAAATGTTGAATTTAAATCATTAAATGAGTATATAATCGTGAAAATTACAAAATTATAGCATACAACGCTAAGTATTGTGATCTAAATGATGTGTGTAGTACAATGATTGATGAGTACCTGGAAAGAAATGATGCGAATAAGCTTTAAACGGTGAAAAGCGTTGTCGAGTGCTCACGCCCCATATACTCGCTCTGATGGCTTGGACGTTACTGTTGGCCTTCTCATAATGTTGCTACGTGGATCTGAGGGTGGGGAGACTTTCCTGTCTAAACTTGTTTTCAAGTAGTGTAGACAGTGTCGCCGCTACTGTGTGACATCATTTAGCTGTTAGTTGGCTGAATGATGAAAGATATGGAATAACCTCGTTTCTAAGGGTCTATTGTGCTAATACTTTATTTCCCCTTTATTTTATTTCTTATTTATTCCTTTTTCTTTCTTTTTATTGTTATATAAGAGGTTTATATACATGCATTGAAGTTAACCTGTTAAGACGCTTTCAAATACGTTTATTTCGTTGCAGGAATATAGAGTTTGTCTTTGTCGTTGAATTATGCCTTCTGTATGGTGCTTGCGTGACGTCATTAGACTTGTATGAACATGTTTGGAGGTAGTAGACATTCCGCCAATGCTTGAGTGTGACGTCATAGGACTCTAATGCTGAAATTGATTAAATATAGCGAAAAAATTGGGTTTTAAGCGTTTAAATAATGTTCAAGTGCTTCTATCGCTGTCATTCGATATCGTTAAAAGGTGTTTGTTACTTAAAGATACATACCCGCCGTTTCGCGTCTTAATTCTATGCCGGATTCGTTTCAAAGTACGTAAAAACGGTGGAAAACCATAAAAACAATGATAATTTGAGGGCTAATATATAATTTACCGTCATAAAGAGTATAAAATCTGTCGAATGTGCGTTTTAGTACTGATTGAAGCCGCTATGAGGCGCTGCAATCGTGATCTTGAATTATCGTGAGTCATCTGATATTGATAAAAGTAATGTTACGTAAAGATACAGAACCACCGTTTCGCGTCTTAATTTTTCTGTTGGATTCGTTTCAAAGTGCGTAAAAGACGAGAAAAAGTCATAAAAAATAGGAAGGTTTGATGAAATATAGCAGAAATTTGGTTTTTTTAAGCGTTGCGTTTAAATATTGCTTAGATGGTTCCATTACTGTCATCCGATGTCGATTAAAGAAATGTTACTTAAAGATACATAACCGTCGTTTCACGTCTTAATTTTGCGCTCGCGCGCGTGTGTGAGTGTGTGTGTGTGTGTGTGTGTGTGTGTGTGTGTGTGTTCGGCATGAAAGTATTAAAATTATAAACATTTATTTCTATAAATACAGTGGTTGAAATATAATTTACCTTGTTTAAACTTTAAAAATGAGGGGAAATGCATGTTAACGTTGAACTGGCAAATAAAAATGAAACAAGTTGATCCTTGACTCACGTAGTTTAATGATATATATTTTAAAAATACAAACTTAATCTTGAATCGCGTAGTAATTTATAAGGTACGTGCTAGTGGAATAAGTAGGGTTTGCTTGAGCTTACATAGTTATTCAGTAATTAACCTTCGAGTCGAGCACATCAGCTTCTCTTAGCGAGATTACCGTTCAATAGCTTTTATAAGTTATCGAGGCGAGTCAGTGGAAAGTGCTATAAGCATTTATTGATTTACATCATTTACAAGTGTTGCACTACATATTATAATCATGTGGAGTGGTGGACTGATGGAATCGGTTCTGAATGCCATACCAGATTATAGGTGCAGCAAATGTGAAAAGAGTTTTCTACGCGACTACCATAAGAAGAGGCATGAGCTGATATGTGGTGAGTTTTTCGAGTGTAGACATTGTGGTGATGTTTACGGTACTGAAAATCGAAGGGATGTACATGAAGGGCGCTGTAATAGGGCTCTAGATGCTAAGAAAGTCAAATTCGAACCTACTAAGCATAAATTATTGTTAATGTCTCCTGATGAAGATGATGTTGTAGAATATGAAACAGCTTTTCAGGATCGGCTGAAATCGTTTTTCATCCAATGCCCTGCAAGTCAGGATCTAAATTCATACCTGCAGCAGGCTAAGCAGCGCATAATTCATGCTGTTCAGAAGGAGCTGCGAGCTCATAAAAGTTTGAAAATTAACATTATGGCTGAATGTAAGTTTGTGAATGCTGTTGGGGACATCACTAACAAGGCCTTCAAAACGCGTAATCATGCCGTGTTTTTAGACAGTGACTTGGATGCCATCTTGGAAAAAAAATTCGAGAAACTTCGTGTTGAAATGGAGGAAAGTAAGTTGAAAGGCAGTAATTGGGCTCTTCTGAGTGTTGATGGCGTTCGACTACGTATTAACAAGTATAATCTTCTTCGAGGGAGCAGCTATATTCCTCTACCGTCATCTTTGGATGCGAAGAAAGCCTGTATAAACCCTCAGAACTACAACGATGAGAAATGCTTTATGTACGCTGTTCTGGCTAAGTTCATTCGAAATAAACCTCAGCGTGTTAGCAAGTATAAGGATCTCCAAGAAAAATACGATTTCTCGTGCGTCTCATTTCCTACGAGCTTGGGTGAGATCGCTAAATTTGAAAAACTCAATAATATATCCATAAATGTGTTTGGAGTGGATGATAAACATGAAGTGTTTCCAATAAAGGTGATTGATGAAGAATTAGATGATCATCGCGATCTCCTTCTGTTGAGTAATGCTACTGACAGATATCACTATGCTTATATAAAGGATTTTGAAAGACTTATTCGTCAGCAGAAAACCAAACATGATGGTCGAATTTATGTATGTAAAAGATGTTTCAGCCATTTTGATGACCGATACGGACAAAGTGGAATGAAAAAATTAGAAGAGCACCGAGAAATATGTAGACAACATGGTATTGCTAGATGCGTTATGCCTACAAAGGATAACTCTATCGTTAAATTCAAGAATGTTGAGAGGATGTTGAAACTTCCTTATGTTATCTACGCCGATTTTGAATGCATTCTTACCCCTCTCCATACCTGCTCCTCTAACCCTGAAACCTCCTACACAACTCCCTATCAAAGTCATTCTCCCATGAGCTTTTGTGTTTATGTGAAGCCTTCGTCCAGTGTTGAACAACTAGAAACAACTCTTCCTACTGAATCATATGTTTACCGAGGGCCTGACGCTGCACAGAGGTTTATGGGATGCCTGATGGATCTGGCAAATAAAATAAGCGACTTATACAAATCTGCTAAACCTCTTAATCTTACAGCTGAAGAACAAGAATCATTCGATGCTTCTACAATATGTTACCTGTGTGAACATGAATTTACAGAAGATAATTGGAAGGTTCGCGATCACGATCATGTGTCCGGGGCGTACAGAGGATCCTTACACAATAAATGTAACCTGGCTTGTAAAACACCTAATTATATACCTGTCTTCATGCATAACCTGAGTGGGTATGACTCTCATTTCATTGTTAAGCAGCTAGGGTGTACTAGCGAAAGAATAGAGGTTATACCAAATTCAGAGGAAAGTTATATATCATTCTCCAAGTATGTTGGGGATATTAAACTCAGATTTGTGGATACTTTCCGCTTCCTCAGTACGAGTTTGGAGAAGCTTGCAAAGAACCTTGAAACGCATCCTGAAACAACGAAGTACTTCGGAGAAGAGAAGATTGGCTTGATGACTCGTAAGGGAGTGTTCCCCTACGATTACCTTACTTCATGGGATGTTTTGAACGAGACTCAGCTGCCTCCAAGAGAAGCATTCTACAATAAATTAAATGAAGAAGAAATTACCGACGATGACTATGAGCATGCTAGAAATGTATGGAAGCAGTTTAATGTGGAAAACTTAGGTGAATACAGTGATATTTACTTAACTTCTGATGTTCTTCTCCTTACGGATGTCTTTGAAACATTTAGAGACCAAACTCTGAAAACTCATAAAGTCGATCCTGCCCATTATTTTACCTCTCCAGGACTTACATGGGATGCTATGCTGTTGTATACTGGAATCGAGTTGGAATTGCTTCTTGATTACGATCAGCTACTCATGGTTGAATCTGGCATAAGAGGAGGGTTATGTCAGGTTTCTCACCGGTATGCGGAGGCTAACAACATATATATGGAACAGTATGACTCTCGTAAACCTTCCCAGTTTATTACATACGAAGATGCAAACAACCAATATGGATGGGGAATGTGTAAGGCCCTTCCTTATGGAGGGTTTAAATGGGTTTCTCCTGAAGACATAGACCTGGAATTATTGAAGGAAGATGACCCCCTTGGATACATCTTAGAAGTCGATGTCGAATATCCTGTCGAGCTCCACGATCTTCATAATGATTTGCCCTTCCTGCCTGAGAGTATGAAACCGGGGGAATCCTCTTCAAAGAAACTAATTGCCCATCTTGGATCCCGAAAGAAGTATGTGGTTCATTACATGTCCTTGAAACAGGCTCTTAGTCATGGTCTACGACTAATAAAGATTCATCGAGCACTAAAATTCCGTCAGTCTTGTTGGTTAAAGCCTTACGTCGAATTTAATAATCGCCTGCGACAACAAGCTAGAAATGATTTCGAGAAGGATTTGTACAAACTTTTCAATAATGCGATGTTTGGAAAAACTATGGAAAATATTCGTAATCGTATGGATATACGTCTTGTGGCAAACAGCAAAACATTAGAAAAACTGATAGCCAAGCCTACATTTATCGATCGAACTATATACGGTCCTAATCTTGCAGCTGTTCATATGGCTTCTCGTAAAATAGTGTTCAACAAGCCTATATACATTGGTATGAGCGTACTAGACATCTCCAAGACGCTAATGTATTCGTATCAATACGATGTGTTACTTCCATATTATGGAGCTGAGAATCTTAAACTGTTGTATACGGATACAGATTCCTTCATCCATCGAGTGACTACAGCGGATATATACCAGGATAAATTACACATGCTTGAACATCTGGATACAGCGGATTACCCTGCTAACCATATATGCTATTCTACACAAAACAAGAAAGTTTTGGGAAAGTTTAAAGATGAAGCAAGTGGTAAAATCATTCGCCGTTTCGTCGGTCTCAGACCTAAAATGTATGCTCTCGATATTGATGGCTCTGTGATAAAAAAGATCAAAGGCATAAAACATAGCGCCATTAAGCAATACATCAGCTTCAATAGCTATATGGAGTGCCTTAAAACTTTGAAAATTGTTAGAACTCCGATGAATTTAATCCTATCCCAACGTCATAATGTTTCTACAGTTGAATCTAATAAAATAGCTCTGTCGCCTCATGATGACAAGAGAGTAATTGCAGAGGATGGAATATCAACGTATGCGTACGGGCATTACAACGTTGCAAACCATGCATAAGAGAATGCAACTTAGATCTCAAGATGATTATTTTCTCCGTTACGTCTCCTGTAGAAAATGAAAGTTTAATCAACTGACTCCTCCACGCCTCAAATGAAGTCTGACGAAGAAAGAAGAAAAAATAAAAAAATTACTCACCTGGCTTCTCCGTGGTTCTCATGAAACTTGTCGAAGAAAGAAGAAAAATAGAAATTATAAAGGGAGGCGTTAACTCTGCCACTAGACTTTAACTCTAGTGCTGGTCTCCAGCCCAGATAAAAGAGGAGAGGCGTATACCCTACTACCTTAAAGTAAGTATACCCTCATTAACTTTATATAAACAGAAGATTGTGTTAAAATACTATCAAAGGTATTGCTGAATATCTCTTAAAAATATTGAGCTATAAGTACCTCAACATCTGCGGATAGATCATCTTTTAGTGATAAGTTTAAAAATCTATAAAGGGTTAGGAAAACAAAGTTGAATAAAGCTGTAAAGAACACTTAATAAGCAGGTTAGATCATAATAGGTGGGGTTACACTTAGAAAACTGCATGTCGTGTTGAAGATGTTACCCCCAGAACATACAGAACCAAGCAAAAGAGTCATACAGTTGTATAAAATTCTGTGACAGAGGGCAAAAATAGTAGTAATAAGAACTTCAACATCAATGGTTAGGACATCTTCTACTGGAAGTTTAAAAGTTCTATAAAGGAGGGTGCAAATAGCAGTAAAATGGGGTGAAATGTCCTAAAAATGTATGAAAATGATTGAATAGCTCTGAAAATTGTCTGAAAAGTTGTTAAATATGTTGTTAAAAGCGTTCTGAATATACTAAAAGCGTCTAAAAGATCTAACAGAGGGTGCAAATAGCAGTAAAATGGGGTGAAATGTCTTAAAAATGTATGAAAATGACTGAATAACTCTGAAAAATTCTTAAATATGTTGTAAAAAGCGCCCTGAATATACTAAAAGCGTCTAAAAGATCTATCAGAGGGTGTAAAATTGTAGCAAAAATGGGGTGAAACGTCTTAAAAATGTATGAAAATGATTGAATAGCTCTGAAAATTGTCTGAAAAGTTGTTAAATATGTTGTTAAAAGCGTTCTGAATATACTAAAAGCGTCTAAAAGATCTAACAGAGGGTGCAAATAGCAGTAAAATGGGGTGAAATGTCTTAAAAATGTATGAAAATGACTGAATAACTCTGAAAAATTCTTAAATATGTTGTAAAAAGCGCCCTGAATATACTAAAAGCGTCTAAAAGATCTATCAGAGGGTGTAAAATTGTAGCAAAAATGGGGTGAAACGTCTTAAAAATGTATGAAAATGACTGAATAACTCTGAAAATTGTCTGAAAAGTTGTTAAATATGTTGTAAAAGCAGCATGAATATACTAAAAGCGTCTAAAAGATCTAACAGAGGACTCAAAATAGTATTAAAATGAGTTGAAACGTCTTAAAAATGTATGAAAATGACTGAATAACTCTGAAAATTGTCTGAAAAGTTGTTAAATATGTTGTAAAAGCAGCATGAATATACTAAAAGCGTCTAAAAGATCTAACAGAGGGTGCAAAATTGTAGCAAAATGGGGTGGAACGTCTTAAAAATGTATGAAAATTACTGAATAACTCTGAAAATTGTCTGAAAAGTTGTTAAATATGTTGTAAAAGCATCAAGAATATGCTAAAAGTGTTTAAAAAGATCTATCAGAGGACTCAAAATAGTATCAAAATGTTTATGAAATTCCTAGATGGAGATCAGGGTAGCGTATGACAGGATAGAATAGATAAGCAGAGGAGGGAATAGGATAGATGATAAGAGGATAGAATGAATGTCTAGAAACGTATCATGTTAGTAGAATAGAATAAATAATAATAATAAGAGGATCTACCTTAGGTTAGGCTAGGCCAGGTTAGATTAGGATAGGTTAGATGAGTAGAAGTATGAGGCTTAGGTTAAATTATCAAAGACCGGAGTAAATAGTGGGAGCTGGGTTAGGTTAGGTTAGCCATGTAGAAGTATGGAGCTTAGGTTAGGTTAAGATAGGTTAGACGAGTAGAAGTATGGGGCTTAGGTTAGGATAGATTAGGTTAGGTTAGGCTAGGTTAGGTTAGGTTAGGTTAGGTTAGGTTAGGTTAGACGAGTAGAAGTATGGGGCTTAGGTTATGTTAAATTATGAAAGTTCAAAGTAAAAAGAGTGGGAGCTAGGTTAGGTTAGGATAGGTTAGACGAGTAGAAGTATGGGGCTTAGGCTAGGTTAGGGCCACTATGTGGGGCGAGGTGTCATGTTGGGGTAACATATTCAATCAAGATAGAAATCTCTTGCGTTGGGAGGTTTGCATCGATACAGTGAACGACATACTCAACTGCCAGTGACGCTCATAAACATACATGCACTGCTATAGGCCTTAAACATTATCCCTAGAGTCAGCCTCAAACCCCTACAACGTCCTGCTTCCCCTACCACCTTACCTAGTAATGCTTAGATTACGCATGGCGGCCATCTTGCCCATAAAAAAGTGGCCCAGCTCTGTCCTAATCTACCTACTGAGAAGCATATTGCGATCTCTTTCTTCACATTCGTGTTGCGTCGTCTACCTTACATAATAACAAAAGCAAACCCCTAGAGCAATAGCCCTTCGCTTACCGCCCGCCGCTGCGTCCCTACCTGTGCCTAGCACAGGCGCTATGAGTGGGCTGCAATATTGGAGGGTGCGACGTGGTCAGCGCCCCGAGCTCTTCGGCAGGTTATGTGGCCTTCGCTACTTGGGGTCTCTACTTTTTTATCAAGTAGCTTCTCAGTTGGCCTCTCCAGACCTAACGAGGCTGAGTGTTGTGGTCCATTGTGTCCTTGCAACTCCCAGCTGTCGTGTCCTCTCCTCTCGTAACCTTAACACAAAACTCTAATACTGTTCACACAAACAACTCCAGCAATTCATTCATTAAAAAGTAGTCCAATACTGCCTACAACTCCGACACGACGATTAAATGTCCAAAGCTGTCTCTGGCGACACACATTCAAAGTTCTCTCGACAACTGCACACACACACACACACACACACACACACAACTAGCTAGCTGCTAACAACTGTCTCAATTCAACACTTAACGACTACGAAGAACTGCCTTCTCAACAGCTGCCGGCATGCTTTCATAGCCAAGGTGAAGTGCTGGCGACTTTCTTAGTGTTTCTCAAACTTATCTTGTAAACAAGCACGTGAATATCTCTTAGAACTAAGTACAATATTACTTTTGTTCTGACCGTCCCATTGTCGTTGGGCCACGTGTTTACAAGCAGTTGCAGTGGTGTGAGGTAACTTGATCTTGGGTGTGTCTATGACGCGCGTGACCGCCGTCACAATAGTTAGTAACGAGGCTCGCGCGAAATACAGGCTACGGCCCGATTGCGTCATCTTTGAAACAGCTGATCGAAGGGAACCGACCGAAGCCGAACTTGAATATGACTTCCCCGTTTGGAGGAACAGCGTAAGGAAGTCATATTCATTGAATTGTCAGTCATTATTGAAAATAAAAACACGTAACAAAAATACCTGCACAATATTATAATACGTTACATAAATAATAAATCACATATCAATATAACAAAGATTAACTATCTATCTCAATAGCTGCTGTTATTATCATCAAATTTTAAACGTGAGGCACGTGATTATTGCCAAACTTAATTCCACTGAAACTGAATATATACATGTAAATGGAAATACTCCATCCTCAATATTTTGATTTTTAATGGCCCATTGTGACTAACCGATATATTATTATAACTAGTCAATCATATCAAAATAATGGTAATATTGATATGTTGCCTACCCCGGAGAAGCTGGAGGACTTATTTTTCAATATCGCTTGTATAAAGTACTTACCAATGTATCCACTTACCTTACATAATATTTATTAATGATGGAATCTAAAAATATTAACTTATTATCAGCGGGGCATATATAGTTTTCTCAGTTTCATTTTGTTTATTGAGAGAAAGTTTGGCCTGGTGCCGGTACAAAGGACCCGGCTTATAGGCTACAATTAACATTAACTTAAAATTATAAATATTTACAAAGTTTACTGTTTTTGGATTTAACAAAACCCATACGGTGACCATACCAAGAAGCTTTTGGGTTTGGATTTGTCCTTTAGATAGGCATCCGAGAAATTGAAGCAAAATACTAATTAAACTCAGTCTATCAACATTTACCATGCTGGTTTGGTAAATTTGCACATAAATAGCAATTATCAACAATAGGCTAAGCTGTGATACCTGTGTTAATTTGTAAAAGTGGAGAAAGAGTTGAGATAGGATGTTATAAAGTTAGGTTAGGGTTGCATATTATTATTGATGGCAGGTGTGGATGCTGCCTCTGATAACACAGGCTAAATTTTGATAACACAGGAATCTGTCATCCTGTTCATATAGGTACACATTAACCTAGGTGTCGTTGCCTACATAATTCCATCATGTGTGAATAAAGACAGGGGACAAAATTTGACCCAAGTATAATAGTTTTCCCTTTTTGATGAAGGTGGGAAAAATGTAAATGACCTAGCTACTTCCTGTTTTCTAAATTTATTGATTAACTTGGTAAATGTTTTGTTAACATTCATTGCATTTAACTGTTGCCAGAATGGTTTAACAAAAACCAACCCATACCATCTTTAGTTCAACAGTTTTTGGGTGTAGATTTGTCCTTTCAATGTGTTTCATTATATATAAACTGTCCTAACTAGTTTTACATCGATACACACTACAACCTCGACCCATATTGTTCAATTCTACATCTAAAACAAAAGTAGAATTACATACCTTTCAGTACCGGTATCACCATGTTACAATATAGGTTATGGATTCTTGAATAACTTAACTGAAGAATTAACCATTTCTTAAATCACTTAAAATTACACACTATAAATGAAAATAATCATTTTAGTTTAATAGTTCAACTATAACAAGTAGAACTTACGAAAACCAGGCGAAAAACTGTTCAGTTGCTCAAAAGAAACCGTTAAAAATTGCAGCGAAAAAAATCTGTTATAATTCTCGTACTACAACAAGAAAACTACTGAAAAATTAATTTTGATTAATTTACAATATTTACAAATAAACACAATCACTGAAACAGCATTTACCGCCACTAATTCACTTTCAATTAAACAAAACTAACACGTGTTGCCCCATAACACTCCACACTGGTGGCCATGTTTGTTAGCATACCCGGTTCCCGGCTATCAGCTGATCGGCCCGGGCCATAGCCTGAGATTCACGCGAGCCTCGAGTTAGTAACATATATATTGAAATTATAATCTTATGTACTAAGACAAAGGATAAACATAACTTGAAATAACTTCAACATTATTATTCACTTCTAATATGTGGGTGTGCATATTTCATTCCTTTTTATTCAATTCTATATTAAAGCGGTAGGAATATCGCAAAGGACAGATCGTGTTCCTATACCAAACAAGTAGATCTCTCCAGTTCACCAGTGTGTTTTCATAAGAAAAATACAGATGCATAGTATGCCTTTATTGGTATTGTTTTAATTGTTAATGGTCATGGAGAATGGAGGTAAACATTGGCGTTTTGAATTTCAGATACATTAACTAATATCCTTTGCGCGGACGTAAATATATGAACGTATTTGCTTATTTATCAGTCTCGATGGAAAAAATTGCAGTAGTGGGCAAAATGCAAGTCACCAGCTTCATAAGGTGATCGAAACGGAGCATTACTGTCCACCATGAGCAATCTGGTGAGGAAAGAATATCCGCAAATGTCGCAAAAGTTAACTTCAGTCATGTGAAAAGCGTACTGCTTCGGTACTTTAAACCATTCAATTGGATCATTAACCCTGAATAATAAAATGCGTATCGTAGCATGCCTTTGAATCACGATGACTGCAGCTGATTGTGGAGAGTTACGAATGCAGAGCAACAATGAGATATGTCATGGACTCTTTAATAAAAATGGTGGTTCTTGATTACGTAACCTGATATAGTCCTCGGATATGTTGTGTGTTATCTGTAGAATACTTCCTGAAAGTTGAACGTTGGCTCATATCAGTAGTTCGTTCTGGAATTTGTTGGACCTCTACTGATTTCATATGAGAAGCGTTGTTGGTACTTTTTACTGAAACAGTGCTTTTTGGTGGCAATGGAAGGAAGGCATTTGATGTCTTACATATTGCGCTGTGTCGAACTTACAATGTCATCCTCACAGCCAGAATATGAATTCCTTCTTCTCTCACGCATTTTTTTATCCTGTTTCAGGGTCAATACCCTCTACAATATCAAGAGAATGCCATGATTTTAATTGTAACTCCTGTCATTAGAAACCCTGAGACAGAAACTCATTTGACACTGGCAGTGATCACGCGCTCAACACACCTTCAGTAAGATTACGCTGCGTGATCAACGGTTGTTTTCAAAATTACTGGACAGAAGCCAGTGAGGGCTTGTACTGAGAAGACGTGTTTGGAGATGCGGGGGTTAACGATGAACACACGCCATTGGTAGCTTGAACCGAGTGGATGGACTCGAAGATGTGTAAGCCAACGATGAGAGTATGTTGGAAAATAGGGCAAAGTTTTGCAGTCAACGGTCGGCACCTTTCAATTTTATGTCGAGGAAGTTCACCAAAAGTAATAAATTAATAACTACATTAATCCATGTGTTGTGCTTTCTATAGTTCCCACGCATACCTTGAGCATACAACGATCCATGTTTCTCCGTGAGCAAATGAGATAATGATGCAAAAGGAAGTCAATATCTACATTTCATCTACAATTGGTGACCACGTGGTGGCATCATCTTTATCCAGCGACTTCGAGGCGCCCACCTTCTTGGCTTCCCTTCTTAATTCCGCATCATCTACCAAAACAATATGGCAGTATCATTTATAACAGTGTGATTTCCTGTATTGAAAACTGTTATCATTCAGGCCAGATTATTATTTAGCTATCGAGAATGTCGTCCATACTCTTGTGACGTGATGATGTTACACGTTTCTTGAAATGTGTTGTCCTCAAATCCTCCACACTGCGATTAGAATGTTTGCTTTATTCAAAGTAATTTTCTTGGATTTATTATTCCAATCTAAATAACCTGCAAAACTATTGAGTTGAAATTTGGATCACTTCACTACATTTGTCAGATGTTCCATTAGCAGCCTATATACAATTGACACTTCAATTATTTGGGAGTCAATGTGGGAGGATTGGATTGGATTGGATTGGATTGGATTTGGTTTAAGGGCGCTCAACTTCTAGGTCATCAGCGCCCTTAACAGACTCATGGCAATAGCCAGATATAAATTTCACTCGAAAAATAAAAATACTAGCAACAAGAAAAATATACAAAGGTAAAAAGCAGTGGCAATAGCCAGATATGAAACAAGGTGATAAATATGTCCAAAATCAGAAACAGATAATTAAAAATTTTAAATCCTCAAATTTATATTGCACTGCGCTAAAAAATTAAAAACTCTATCAACCGCTGTTTTGTCGTCCGCTAGGACCTCTGCAAGTCTGGCAGGCAGCTGCAGAGAATCCCGAAGGTGCGCTAGGGAGTAACACTCTAGGAGCACGTGGCGAACCGACAAAACGTTGTCACACAGCGGACATAGAGGCGCAGGGTCCCTTTTAAATAGGTAACCGTGCGAAAAATTGCAGTGCCCTATTCTTAATCGAGCCAAACTAACCTCCTCGCGACGAGATGTGCGAAAGGAAGTTACCCAGTTTATCAGAAGTTCTTTCACTTCTCTAAGCTTATTACCGCGGAGAGCTGACCACTCGTCGTGCCAGGACGACAGCACCGCTCTCCGCACTTCAAGCCTAAAGTCTTCCGAAGTAACACGTGAGATGATAATTCTGGGTTCTGTAGTTGCCGTCTTTGCTGCTAAATCTGCCATTTCATTCCCAGGCAAACCTACGTGGCCAGGAATCCATGCACACACCACATCAACACCAGAAGCGTGTAAAACATGGAGGGCATCCTGGATACGTTGTACAATAGGGTGGGGGTTGTATAACTGACAAAGGCTCTGCAGTGCACTAAGGGAATCGCTCAAAATCAGGCAGTCACCTAATTTACGACGGCGAACATACAAAACGGCTCCATAAATTGCATAAAGCTCTGCAGTAAAAATGGAAGTGCTATTTGGAAAACCGAATGTATATGGTTCGGTTCCATAAACATAAGCACATCCAACATCGTTGGTGTTCTTTGATCCATCGGTGTAAATATATCTACGGTCAGAGTAACCTGACAAAAATTCTAAGAAACACGTGCGGATACTTGAAATAGGCATCGTGGACTTCTGGTGTATGGTCATCCCAAGATCTACATGGGGCGTACCAGATAGCCAAGGGGGGTAAAGTCTCTCGCCCTTGGCGAACATCACAGGCAGTTCCACTCCAAGCTTCACTAGGAGCTCTTGGAAACGGAACCCCGCAGGCTTTGGATTAAGGGTGCTATTTCTATATCGTTCTCTTAGCGTGGTGGTGAAAAAAGAAGCGAATGTTGGGTGCTTAGGCATACATCTAAGCGCACAACCATAGTTTGCCAAGAGAATCTCACGCCGATATTGCAGAGGAGGTTCTGCGGACTCGGCGTAAAGGCTCACCACTGGGCTTGTTGGAAAAGCTCCTGTTGCAATGCGGATGCCCCTATTATGGACCACGTCTAATCTTCTCAGCACAGATGGCCGTGCTGACGAATAAATAATACACCCATAGTCTAGCTTGGATCGGACCAATGCGCGGTATATTCGCAACAAAATTGTTCGATCCGCTCCCCACGATTTGCCATTCAGTACTCGCATAATATTTAGGGAACGGACACATCTCGCTCTTAGCTGTGCAATATGCGACGACCAACTAAGCTTCCTGTCCAAGATCAAACCCAGGAAGCGCGTCTCTTCTGCGAAGGGAAGTTCCTCTGGACCAAATCGGAGCGAAGGTGGTAATCGTCTCCTACGGCGCCAGAAATTAACGCAGATTGTCTTCTCAGTTGAGAACCGGAAGCCGTTTCTCACGCTCCATTCTCTAAGGTTGTCCAAACATTGCTGCAGGCGCCGTTGTAAGAACGCCGTGCGCTGAGAAGTGCAATAGACAGCGAAGTCGTCTACGAATAGGCATGACGAAACTCCAGCTGGAACACATTTCCAGATGGAGTTAATTGCTATAGCAAAGAGCGTGACACTTAGCACCAAACCCTGAGGTACTCCCTCCTCCTGAACAAAAGAATTAGAAAAAACCGAGCCGACCCTAACACGGAAAAAGCGGTCCTTCATAAACTCCTGAATGAAAAGTGGTAGGCGTCCACGTATGTTCCAGGCATACAGGGAACGTAGAATCCCTGCTCGCCAGCACGTATCATATGCCTTCTCAAGATCGAAAAATATGCCAACGGTTTGACAGTTCTTCATAAAGCCGTCCATTATCTGTGTCGATATTGACACAAGATGGTCAACAGTTGAACGGCGTCGTCGAAAACCACACTGGATGTTAGTCAGTAGGTTACGACTTTCTAACCACCATACCAATCGTCCATTGATCATGCGTTCCATCACCTTGCAAACGCAACTGGTGAGGGAAATAGGACGATAGCTGGAGGGAAGATGACGGTTCTTCCCAGCCTTCAAGATGGGAATAACGGTGGCCTCCCGCCAATTTTCTGGGAGTATACTGTCAACCCAAACACGATTATAGACCTCGAGCAGGAATGCCTTACCTTCAGGAGAGAGCCGTTGTAACATTTGTACATGAATACCGTCCGGTCCTGGTGCTGAACATCGCGAAGATTTCAGGGAATACTCCAGGCGATTGTAATCTTCTACGTTTCTAGAACGAAACGAGAAGCCTTGAGATTCCACCTGAGTTTTAATTGGAAGGAACTCAGGGGAGTAGTTTTCCGAGCTAGACACTTGTGCGAAAGCACTACCAAAGGTATTGGCCACTTCAAATGAATCAACAACAGCTCCTGTGGCTGTTTTTAGTCCCGCTATTGGTATTTGGGTCGTTTTAGCTGCAACACGCCTTAATCTATCCCACACAACCGAGGAAGGTGTGTGTCGGTTAAATGAAGCTACAAATTTGCTCCATGATGACTTTTTGCTATCCTTAATGACTTGTCTGGACCTGGCGCGCATTTTCTTGTATTCAATCAGGTTTTCCAAAGTAGGGTGACGTTGGAAAACCCTAAGTGCACGCCTTCGAGCGCGAATGGCATTCCGACATTCTTCCGTCCACCAGGGAACGGGAAATCGACGGGGGTGTGTATTCGACCGCGGAATCGATTGTTCAGCAGCAGAGAGAATCGTCTCCGTGAGATGCTGCGCCAAATTATTTACTGAGTCATGCTCGTTGTAGGTAAAACAGCCAACTGGGTGTAAAGGTTATAGTTGACATGGTCCAAACGCCATCTGGGCATACGAGTGGAAAATGTATGTGGCGTCAAGAGACTAATAAGACATGGGAAGTGGTCACTAGAGTGTAAATCAGAGATGACATTCCATTGTAAGGAGACTGCCAACTGAGGTGAACAAACTGCAAGGTCAAGATGCGAGAAACTATTGTGAGAGTCCGAAATGAATGTAGGCTCTCCAGTGTTGAGGAGAGCTAGGTTGTGACTGTCTAAGAAATCGGAAATGAGTGTACCTCTCGCACAAGCGCGACTTGAACCCCAAAGTGGGTGGTGCGCGTTGAAGTCTCCCACCAACAGAAACGGTGTTGGCAACTGGGAAACTAGATCTTCTAAATCAATGTGCGAGAAGTCATGGAACGGAGGCAAATAAACATTACAGATAGTGAAATGTATGTTTGGCAGTTTAATCCATACAGCAACTGATTGTATATCAGAGTGCAAAGGTAGAGTTTGCATATATACGTCATCTCTGACAAGTGTCTTAGCGCCGCCATGTGCCGGTACACCCTCTTCTGGTGTAACATCACACCGTACTGGGGTGTATCGCCTTAGATGGAAAGCGTCTCGAGGACGCAGCTTAGTCTCTTGCAAACATGCAACCAGAGGTTCGTTTTCTTTGAGCAAGAGCTCAAGTTCTGGCCTTTGACTTCGAATGCCACGTACGTTCCATTGTAGGATAGTCATATTGCATTGTGTATGGGATAGGTAATTCCAAGGTAACTCTTCATTACTTTGGAGCAGGCGGTTGTCGAACTAATTTAGCCCTTTTCTCTCTTGGGCTGACGTTCTTTTCAGACGCTTTTTCGCGCCTCTTTTCAACTGGGGGTCTCCCAGTGTGGGCAGATTGGTCCAAATCCATGTCCTCTGCCGAGGACGTGCGTCTTCCCATAGCAAACTTGGGTTCGAGTGTATCGAACTGGTTTCTAATGGGGACCGGCGAAGATGAGACGCCGGTCTGAGTCCACCCCTGAAGATTCTCCAGAAGAGGATTTTCGAGATCTTCGAGGAGATGTTCGGGGACTCTTACATCCCTTCGATGTACTGGAACTAGACATTTTATTTTCCTTGAGGAAGTCGGTCTTTGAGTAACTCTTTTTAAATTTGATCGGTGAGGCTTCATATCTTACGGGCTTTCTAGTTTTTTGCGCTGATCTTGATGCTCTTGATGGTGATGTAACGCTAATGTTCTTTGCGCTTGCGGATTTTGTAGACGTTGACGTTGACACAGATGTGCGCGCTGATGTTGAAGGCTTTGGAATAGAGCTACGGGCTACAAGTGTCTTTTCAGATATTGTTGCCCCATTGAATTCGCTGGTCTGGGTTGCGATCTCTCTGCTCGGTACCGGTTTAGCTACAACTGAGCTATAGGTCCCGGACCTTGGAACAGAGGGTTGGCGTATACGCAAGAGCTTCCGGGCTTCTGAGAAGGGCACCTTCTCTTTAACCCGTATCTCTTGGATCGCTCTTTCTTCTACAAAACGGGGGCAATCTCGGGAACTGGATGGATGTTCACCTCTGCAGTTCACACATGACGGAGCTGCTGTACATGCACCATCGTGGAATTCATCTCCACATTGAGGGCATGTAGCTTGTCCCTTGCAAAATTCGTTTGTGTGCCCAAAGCGCTGGCATTTAAAAGATCTGAGCGGGTTCGGGATGAACGGCCTAACTTCGATGGACTCATACCCTGCCTTAATCCTTTGCGGGAGATCTACCCGATCAAAGGTCAGGAACAGGGTACGTGTTGGCTTCAGTTCACCACCTTCTTTGCGTTGAACCCGGTAAACATTAGTAACGCCTTGTTCCATAAGATTTTCTTGAATCTCCTCATTGCTTAAATCATCCAATGCACGGGTGTTTATCACGCCGCGCGAGGAGTTCAAAGTTCTATGCATCTGAACGCTGACAGGATAACTTGCTAGCATATTCGCTTTCAGTATCTTAGCTGCCTGGGTAGCTGAATGTGCTTCAAACAGGAACGTGCCATTGCGAGATCTAGTGCATGACTTTACAGGACCAGCAATGTTATCCAAACCCTTTTGTATGGTAAATGGGCTCACCGATAAAAATTTCTTGTCTCCCTCAGTTCTTGATATTACTAAGTAGCGAGGACCACTCAACTCTGCTACTTCCTTTACACAAACTTTTATATTTTTTTTGTTTTGAGTTTTTTGAGAACTCATGGCGATGTCATCCTCCACCATTGCAAATGTCGCCGATGGCATGCTCACATCCTGGGCGCCACCCCGGCTTAGGTGAGAGTCCTGGCCTGGACCTTGCTCACCCTAGGGTCTCACCTCCCAATGTATAGACAGAGGGACCCAATCGCCTTCAGGAGTGCATCAGTTCATGCAATGGGCCCTCCCCGGGACTGACCTTTATCAGCGGATACGCACACAGATCCTACATGATAACCAGGGGCTGGGACTTACGCGATTACCCAGTCACCCCTTGCGTCACCCCATCCTATGACGACCCGCGCGTAGGTTATCCATCAGACTGTGTACAGGGAGGTAACAGGTGGGAGGTCAAACACAAAAGTGGACCAAAGTTGATTGGGCGTTTGGCATATGCCCTCTCCCCTCTTGGAGGAACCCAATCGAGAGTATGGCTCGGGGCCCCGGGTACGCCAAACCCGTACCTACCATAGTAGGAGCCCCTGGGGGAGTTTGATTTCGGAGTCCTCTTCTCCTAGATGAGTCGTCGACCAAGACTACCGAGCCTCATCTACCCGTTTGGAATGTTCTTAGCTTCCCCTCACCTCTTGCCTACCAGTAGTCAAAATGACACTTAGTAGGCCGTCTGGTTCGGGTACTGAGCCCCTCCGCCACGACAAGGTGACACTCCTTAGGAGGGGATGTGGGAGGAAATAAAGAATATGATATTAATGAGAAGCTGCGAAGATTCCAACATATATGTGGAACAATAAGACGACGCCTGCTGGGGAGAGTTGGAAAAGAGACTAATGAAGTTCTACAATATGAAAGTACCGAACCTGTTGTATGGAACTGAAAGTTGGGTACTTACACAACAATACAAGAATAGATTAGAGACCGCGGGAATGCGGTTTCTACGAGCAGTAGTGGGATGCGACTTACACATCACAGACGAAGCTTAGATATAGAAAAGAACTACAAATAGAGGATATCTTACCAGATAGATTATTAAAAGTAATGGCTGGAGCATGTAGAACATATGAGTCAGTATCATCTACCACGAGTGATGCTGGAATACCACCCAGAGGCACAGGAAAGCGAGGACGACCTTGTAAACGATAGAGAGAACAATTTTAAAACTTTGGATCATTGATTACCTTTGGTCTTCACTTTGTTAGTGTTATTTTGTGTACATTGTACTGTAAGTTTTATGAAATCACCAATAAATACCTGAAGCCGAAACAGGCCTAATCCGTATAGATGACGACTACTATTAACACTTACTGTTGATAGTCAAAGTTTCGGTTAGAAAATGCACACGTGTACTGGAGAGGTATACTTGTAAGATTATTGCACTACATGTTAAACGACACATACACACGCACACGCACGCGCACGCACACACGCGCACACACCTGTAAAAATGTATTGCATATTTGCAGGTGCAATAAGCAGCCTTAAGGGTTAGTCAAATCTTCTAAGTGCTGGTCATTATGTGACGGGTTTGATATTCCATTTACTTGGCGTAGACCTGAGAGCTCACATAGAAGTCATGGACTAAGAACTTGGTGCTTTTGAGCTTCCAAGTAAGACTCACGAGACCTGCTGTCAAAGCAAAGACATCATCTTAAATCACATTGCCTCTCTGTTACTAGAACGTATTTTTTGACAGTAAACACCGATCACATAGGCTCACAAGGTACCAGCTTCCAAAGAATAATTATAACTACACGAAACTGTCGAAAACTCCCCTGTAAGTTTCTGTGTGAGAAAACTTTCACGAGCATGCTAATAACATTGTGGTTGTAAGAAATAAATGACAGTCATTGCTTCGATATTTTTTTCACGGACTGTGGGGAATGAGCTAGCGAAGTTGGCAACATAGCGCAATAATTTGTATTAGAAAGTTGGATTTATTGCACGAAGTGTTAGCCCAAGCAACTTTCCAGATGGAAACTTAAGTTATCCATGCCACGAGGTACGAAGGAGAACCAGACACCTGGTTCTGCTCCCTTTCCCTATCTCTTTATCTACTTTATCTGAGGCACTCTTTTTGAAACTTTTATCGCCAGTTCCTAAGAAACGGCACTTATTATCACATCCATTAGTGAAAACTTAATAGGAGTAACGAAGTTGATTTTAGACTCAGTAAATTATGGGCGAAAAAAGTATTAAAACGCTGAAATACATACAGCTTTCACAAAATACATTAAACCTTCGATTAAGACAAGTTATGTAAGAGTATATTGCGATATAAGGATGGCAAGTGATTTTTACTGGACCGAGGAGAAGTTTCAGTTTCCAAGGATTACTAAAACACTTAGCACAAGCTTATTGCATACAATTTTTGGAAGATTATTTAATGTGGCGTATAAATGAAATATGAAGTACCAACCTTGAAACATAACATTCATCTTTCTATAGTGTCTTGATGGTTGAACTTAATTATCGTATATTAACTATAGCATCTTTGGTATCTCTTTTTAGATTTTTCAGATATGAGAGAAATATAGTCTAGTTTCAAATTTTCTTTGATTTCAGGATCAACGCACTCGTTCATGTTAGTTGCCATGATTACTATGGGTAATTACAGATTTGAGCACGGCCTACTCTGTTTATCTCGCGGAACGTGTATTAAGATTCGGTGACTCTGCATATCTTTGATCATTATAACGAAAGTTGGCCTGATTCCAGTGCTTTATTCTTTTAAATTATAACGAATGCAATATAAATAAGAGGATAATTATTGAGGTGGTAAAAGTCAAGTAGGATTAATGATATGTTATATCCGCATTAATCAAAATATTGTTAAGTTTAGGTGTGTGAGAATGGGCCTTAATAGCGCGTAATATAGAAGGGTAGGTTAAGTTGGTAGATGTGAATACGGCTAATTCATTTATCTGCAATGCCAACATAACCGGAAAGGCCATGAAACCGTACTATCTCCCAAAAATGTATATGATATAAGGTAATCGCTACATACCAAATGAAGCACGCATTTTGCAAGAAACATATAGCTTACTTAAGCTACAAGTACTTTACGCTTAATGACGGTCAAGCCATCTCATGAATGGATGATATCCCTCAATGGTCAACAAATAGGCTTTATTTAGAATATACGTACATATCGTCGTTGTTACTCCAAGACCTCGTAACTCCAGAGAACATAATTTTATCAGTAGGAAGATAAACTCTTAAACAATTCCAATAATTTGGAAAGTGCTAAAAGGAAGACATCTTTCTATTGCGCATATTTCACTGAGCTTCCGCAACACATCAATCACCGTCACCTGATCCTACAACCTTGAATCGGAAAAGGATAAAAGTAGTGATGTAGATACGAAATTTCTAGTGGGAAAGCACCCAGCACTTGTCTACCAAACCGAGTCAGTCAAACGAAAAAACCCATGTCCGGAAAGATGCCCACAATGGAAATCGAACCTGCCACCTCCTGATTACCGAGCCCTGCATCTTAAAGTGTAAAACAAGGACATAATAGACGACAATAGACGAAAAGATAGTATTATGAGACGCAGTTGGAAAATGGACATTTTAACTTTTGTACTTACTGTCGCTATCTCGTGCTGACAATGGTAGACCACTCCAGAAGGCTCTCAACGTACAGGTAATGTGACTAGTCAAAAACCTGAGAACTCTGGTTGGAAATGACATTGTTGCTTGCCTTTTTGTGGCGTGAAGAGGAAGACTTCAGGAGGTATTGCGTAAAATCCAGGTAGGGTGAAAAGATTTATTTTGCGCGTTAAGTTAGTTTATAAACGTATCTAAATGTTTATTACACATACCTAGTCAGTTAATGTATAAGAGTGATATTAAAGGTAATGTACTACAAAATGAACGGGACAGGCAGAACTGAGGCGAGAATTCACATAAAGGACGACAAAATCCTTCTATTTGTACCTCTAAAAGCAATAATTTTCCTATAGTTTCACATGAAGTCCAGCTATCTGCAAGTAAATGCACAGCTCACTCAAAATATATAAGAAATGGTCCAAAGAAAATCAAAAGAATGCGAGCTTTAAAGCCGAAAGAAGACTCAAAATCAGACAATTTTCGGATTCAGATGATGCTAATATCTCTATCTCTTCAGGTGAATCAGTTTTAGTAACTCCAACTAATGATTACACAACTGAAGGGGAGAATTCTGAATGCATTTTTTGTGACGGTGACTTTAGGAGTTCCAAACCTAGGGAATTCTGGACCAAGTGTAACAATTACGGCAGATAGGCGCACCTGGACTGTTCTGCTTCTGAGAATGAGAGTTTCATTTGTGACTTCTGTGCTTAACATTAAGCTCTTGGAAATATAAGTATATTTGAGTTTCATTGAAAATACTGAGAAAACAATTTTAATTACCTTATTTGTTGGACAAACAATATTTTTCTGTATTTAAATTCAATTTGTTGTGTTCCACTTCCTTATAAGTTTGAAAATACAGGTATATATTACGCTTTTTATGGCTGATTATGCATTTGAATGCTCTATTACTCTGTCCCACATTACTCCCCAAATTTAAAGATTGCCAAAGGTGTTACATTTTTTTTTTCAAAAATTGATGTTAATATTGAGGTAGTATTTTGTATAAGCCCAACAGTAAGTTTGTTGGCATAAATAAATAATAATTACCTCTGAAATAATTCAAATTGTAAATATATAGGGAACAGAAGATCCCCCCCCCCCCCCCTGAAATAACTATGCTAAAATATAGACAACGCAGGCTGTCTTTTTCTGTCACAACGTACAAGGAAGAATTGACTTTGATCGTAGCGTAACGACAGGAAAGACTGATACATCATAAAGTAAATAATGAATTGTGAATTTTTGTGATCCTCATTAAAACGAACGGTATCGCCAGTGATACTGAGATCAATCAAGTGCAGCGAGTTTAGAAAGTAATATTGGCTTTTCACAATTGTTGACTGTACCTAGTCATTTTCTTCTTTAGTATCGAAGTCCGCCATGTTTAACGAGAAAGTTG
This sequence comes from Tenodera sinensis, assembly GCA_030765045.1. Lineage (NCBI taxonomy): Eukaryota > Metazoa > Arthropoda > Insecta > Mantodea > Mantidae > Tenodera > Tenodera sinensis. The sequence continues at coordinate 119,666,510 of CM060961.1, read as the reverse complement.
TAAAAGTGACGATTTTTGAGTGTTAATAAATTGTTTAAGACATTCATAAAAATAATATTGGTTCTTTTATCAATATAATACATCCTACTACCCTTGAGATAGTATTAATAGAATCTTACAGCTCTGTGACTGATGCTAGGCCACGAGGAGTAAAACTTCACTAAGACTATCACTCATTTAAAAAATAATAATCGTTCCAATATAATGTTATTTGTGCCATTCTGTAGTATACATCATTAGAACGAATTGTTTCTGATAAGGTCTAGAATATAAGTTACAACAATTGAAAAGTATTTTAGTGTTTATGGACAAGTAAAGAAGACTGTACCATGATGCCATCTTTTCCTCTGTAGCACGGGAATTTAACGTACAGAAATTGAATATGGAGTTGGCAAGACTAGAATGAACGTCTTAGAATAAGATCGTACCGGGCGGTCTATTCTCATCCGTAAATTAGAGTAAGCTATAAATGCAAATTGATTACTGGGAAGGTCTCATAAATTTCGAGAAAATTCATATGTTTGAGTTGACTAGGTTGAGTTGCTCCTGTTCAGTATATTGCAGGAGAGGAGAGGAGATGTCTATCTTCAGGGGAGGTCTGAGAGACAGGGCGCTTATAACAGTGTGATCGATGAGCCTTGAAATTAAGTTTCCGTTGCATCGACAGGGTGCCGACAGCTTTATGCTCTCACGCAGTTAACATTCAGAATGCATAAGCTAGGTACCTATATTTCTGAAGCAAAATAGAACTCCCCCCCCCCCCCTCTTCGTTTTACTTTCTCTCCTGCGTATTCTAGGAGAGAAAGTAATGTAATCCACCCAAAAATTCGATGTCCTGATTTCACTGGAAGTATATTTTTGAGGACCTCTGAATACAAAAAAGGCACTGCCACTGCCATTTTCTAGAGAAAAGTTTAGGGAAACTCTTGGGCTGGACTAGTTTACTTTAAAGTCTAAAAAACTACGTGTAACACAAGAAATTAACTAAGCCGGGCTGTTCACTTTTTTCGTTTTCGGTTGCACTACCATCATCCAACTTCCAGCATTATAATTAGAAATGCATTCATTCTTGTTCAGTTTTATTTTCTTAGATGCTGGAGACCACGTAGAACAATTAGTTATTTTTCGACTCGTCACAATACACCCAATACACTACAAGCATCGGTAAGCCGGTAAGCGCAAATAAAACAACTCGTTACCTGGTTTACCACTGTAGGAGCAATATCTACAAACACGGAACAGATCCGCTCAGATCCAAAGAATGCTGATTTCAATACTCTGCTTAGATCACATGCACACGCTACGCTATTCATACACACGAATTAACCAATACTAAACGAGAAGATAAATAGCAATGGGGTTGTCGTTATGGGCTTATTTCTGGCGCTTGCAGAGAGGCTGTGATGGGTTCTGTTGCTAATATAAGCTTTTTAAATGGAACCCAAGCCAACAAATATAAAACTATCGGTAGTTGTAAAATGACATTTCCTACTTCTTTAATGGGGAAATTTCGTGGCTTTTAAATTTTTCGTCGGAAAATGTTAAGGGGAACGTGTCCCCCAGCGTTATCCCTGAAAAATAGCACTGGAAAAAGGTTGTGTGTGTGTGTGTGTGTGTGTGTGTGTGTGTGTGTGTGTGTGTGTGTGTGTGTGTGTGTGTGTGTGTGTGTGTGTGTGTGTGTGTGTGTGTGTGTGTGTGTGTGTGTGTGTGTGTGTGTGTGTGTGTGTGTGTGTGTGTGTGTGTGTGTGTGTGTGTGTGTGTGTGTGTGTGTGTGTGTGTGTGTGTGTGTGTGTGTGTGTGTGTGTGTGTGTGTGTGTGTGTGTGTGTGTGTGTGTGTGTGTGTGTGTGTGTGTGTGTGTGTGTGTGTGTGTGTGTGTGTGTGTGTGTGTGTGTGTGTGTGTGTGTGTGTGTGTGTGTGTGTGTGTGTGTGTGTGTGTGTGTGTGTGTGTGTGTGTGTGTGTGTGTGTGTGTGTGTGTGTGTGTGTGTGTGTGTGTGTGTGTGTGTGTGTGTGTGTGTGTGTGTGTGTGTGTGTGTGTGTGTGTGTGTGTGTGTGTGTGTGTGTGTGTGTGTGTGTGTGTGTGTGTGTGTGTGTGTGTGTGTGTGTGTGTGTGTGTGTGTGTGTGTGTGTGTGTGTGTGTGTGTGTGTGTGTGTGTGTGTGTGTGTGTGTGTGTGTGTGTGTGTGTGTGTGTGTGTGTGTGTGTGTGTGTGTGTGTGTGTGTGTGTGTGTGTGTGTGTGTGTGTGTGTGTGTGTGTGTGTGTGTGTGTGTGTGTGTGTGTGTGTGTGTGTGTGTGTGTGTGTGTGTGTGTGTGTGTGTGTGTGTGTGTGTGTGTGTGTGTGTGTGTGTGTGTGTGTGTGTGTGTGTGTGTGTGTGTGTGTGTGTGTGTGTGTGTGTGTTTACAGCATAACTCAAAAGCGAAAAGTTGGTATTTAACTCAAATCTCTTTGAAGAATGCCACACGAGGAATTTTGAAGAACATTTTGATTTTCTTGATAATGGCTCTAACGTTTTTTTTTAAATGACATATGTTTACGATATTGAAATGTATATTTTGAATTTTATGGCTACAGTACACGTAGTCTTGTTTACTCTTGATGGTTTTTCATTAAACTGACAAACCGTAAGAGATAAACATTTTGAATTGAAACACAATTTATGTCCAAATGATTTTTTGATGGAGCGAACCATTTCGGAGATATTTCTTGTTATATTTGAGAGTTTGGCAGTGCTTGTGCTTTCTTCAAATGGAAGATCGTTATGCATTTTTATATCCCAGCCGTGCAAAGAGAACGGAATTCTAAAGCTTTAAAAGATTTGACTATAGCTCAAACCCTACTGCATTCCCATGTTGGCCTTGCGCCTACAAGGAGATAAGCAATATAATAATATCTGTAAATGTTTATCTCGACTAACACGAAGAAGATATAGAAGTTCTGTTCTGAATAAGACTAAGTGGTTTCTTAGCGCTAATGCACCAGAATTTCTGATGTTTCGGTTGCTGGCTAAGAAACATGTTGTTCATGCTATTTCATTTCGAGTTATCCTAAATACTAGCAAACTATTTTATTAGGTCTACCTCCTTGTCTGCGTGCGTACGTGTTTGCGTGCTTGTGCGTGGGCGTGTGTGCGTGGTAGATCATTAGTGAATTGAGTCAAGGTTACAGTCGGATGAACAGCTGTAAGTTGCATGATCACGATGAATTGTAGACTGTGTTAACGATAAGACAAACGATTGTTTTTGTGAGCCAAGTTTAGAAGGGAAATAAAGTGTAATTTGTCATTTGTTATATACTAAGAAAACTGTAATGCTAATTTTTAATTTGGAGATTTATCGAAAGAAAGTAGTGTTTGTTGCCATACTTCACTGTGATCACTGAATTACATGCACTAATTTGAACAATTCAAAGCAGCAGCTCTTTGAGTCTAAAGTAGCAATCCAATTTGACTCGTACTATTGAGTATATATTTTCATATACAGTTCCTAGATACATACGTACTTTTAAGTGCTTTCAAATTAAGCTGAAGTAACACTGACTCTTTGGGGAACCAAACTTTAATTCATCTTTGTACAGACCGGTGTAGCTAACCGGTGTGTAATAGAGTGGATGGGGTTAAAACTACGATGTAGGGAAAATGACACATTGTGTCAGTTCTCCCCATCTATGTATTAGGTAAGCATTGCATTATATGCTGGCCATTCCTAGTCTTCTAGTGTCTAATATACGTTATGTTAGTTAAATGAAGACAGCTTTCAGCAGCAGATGTGTTGAATTCCCAGAGAATGTTTCTCATATAGACTTAAATTCGAAGTGCATATTCAGTTTGGCGCTTGGAAACAAAATAAATGCCTTGCGAAGGCTTTTTGTATCGTGTTGCTTTTGTACACAGTAGCAACGTCGCGTCGTCCCACAGAAATGAGGCTCTGAGAGGCTGCAAGGCCCCAATTAGGGACAGCACCTCCTCGTGTAATTAAATACTTCATGTACGAGCCACAAAACAAAATTTTCCCTCAAGTGCTTTATCGCCCGGTGTAATGCATCCTAAAGGGATCCAACGGGCCGTGAAACATAATGAGACACTATACAACTCCCGCTCGGCGCGCGGCGCAGCGCCTCCCACTGGAAATATAGCGGATGTGTTAAATTGAGGAAGGCATATGCAACATACACGGAATTTAGCGGATTACTGAAATGTAGTTGTTATGTAGTGGGTGAAAATGATGCATATGAAATCTGTCGCCGATTTTTATGCCTTTCCTTTGTGATACCAGAATGACTCTCTTAAAGTTGAAAATTTTATGAACAAATGATAGGGAGTTAGATAAAAAATTACAATAAATAACTTGTGTGTGTTAAAATCAATGCATAATGTAAAGAAGTATAACTTAGAATATTGTCAGGGAGTGAAAAATTATTAGCAAGAAAGGTTGAGGGAAAGGCGTTAGTGATATCTCAGAGTAACTAAGTCAATTAGATGAACCACGATTCCGGTGCCTGGAACTTAGTAGTAAAAACCTGCAAATATGCACATTACATAGTTCTGAAAATCTGAAAGAAAATATGACATATAATTTTGCAAGTCACAGAGTAAACTTGTATTTCACATGGGAATAAGAAATTAAGATTTGGCAATGTATGATGTAGGTGGGTATTGGTGAAGTATGTTGGAATTATGTTGACTGTTCCATTCAAGCGGATCGTCACCTCTTGGTCATGATAGTTTCGCTTTGGTTACATTACTTCCTTTTTTACATTTCTGAACATCCACGTGTAGCAAAAAAAAAAAAATTAGTGGGCACTCAAAAATGACTCCCATAACATTTGACGAATATTCTAATTGATATTCTAATTGAAGCGGCGAAGCCAAACAACTATAATTTTAAATATAGAAGACCTACCTTTAATGAATAACTTACTAACGCAAATTTGGAGCACATTTTGTACGAATCTTACGTTTTTGTCTCTGACCGTTTCCTACGGAGATCGTTTTGTCGAAAACAAGCTGCCGACACTACCGATTGTATATCACTCACTGGTTCAGTACATAAACAAACACTACTGCTATCACGCGTCTCGCGAATGTCTCCTATGTTTACTGTACGAACGTAGGCCAATCACAACCGTTATCGTCCAAAACATTAGGGAAAGGGAAAGTACTCGACCTGCTTACATGCGGAAATCAGGTCAATTCCCTGACCAACCTCAATGCAACGTTGTCGACATGCCTCGCGTCTGAAAAAGGCGCTCAACATTCCTTCACGTCTCTTAAGTGATTAATTATTTCGAAATCCTGTGTGATGCCGCATAATTTCTACCGAAGCTTTTTCAGAAACAAGTTACTCGACGCATCTTACAAGTAACAAACTGTTATCTTCGTACATTCTAGTGCAATTACGCATCCTATTTGGAACAAAAACCATTTTTTTCGAAATCGGCTGATCAAAGAACAAAACACCATTAGAATTTTTTGTTTGTAATGCTTCTATGAAGCACATATGAGAAGGAATGTAATGACTTTCCTTCCAACCTGTATATTGGTACTTCTGAATCTTATTGTATAAATTATTATCACACGTTAGCTTACAATATCATATCCAGATAATTACAACTTTGCACCTGCTTGATTATTTGATCTTTCACTATATTTTCGCTATGCAACGGCTATTTTCCTGAAAATGCCATCACTTTCATTTACTGAAAGTTTTACTTCATATTCCTTTAATATTTTATCTAACATATATGACCTGTAAATTACTTTCTGTGTTTTCTACTATATTAAGTTCGTCCTCAAACAGTAATATACTAAGTTTTGTGTTTCCCTCTAATTGTATACCTTCTACAATACAATGAATTTTCCATGTTATTACATCGTCAGTATATATGCTAAAAGGCGTTGGTGCTAAACTGCACCTCAGTCTCTATTTACTAAAGTAGGTTTACTATACTGCTCGCAAATGTTAAAGGAATGTGAACGCAGGCCAATGCTCAAGCGAAGCGCTGTTGCCAAACGTAGTGCGTGTACCGGCAGAGGTTCTGTACCTAAGGCGCGTAAGATGCGTGTACCACATTCGGCAGCGCTGGTAGGAGGGTTAAGCATCGGATTCACTAAAGTCTGCAGTACGGCCCGCCTCCATATGCCTTTAACTTTTGCGAAGACTATAATAAAATTACTTTTAATACTATTTCTGCTTTCTTATATAGCATTTGAATTGTATTTATTAGATGTTTCGGGAATCCCCTGTTTTCCATGACAAGCCAACTGCATGTAGGCTACTAGTACCAATTATTTAGAGGGCATAGACACTTATGGTAATTATGTATCTGTAAAATAAACTTAGAATCAGGAGTTCTATATGCAGCCGCATCAAACCATGTATCTGTGGCGCATGTGCTGGCTAAATCGATTTTTCTTCCAGTAGCCAGTTTTTTGGGTGGTCCGTTGTCACGTAGAACGTTGATAACTACACCACCGATAATTCTCAGCATGGGAATCGAACACGGGAAGCGTGCGTGACTCAGATTGCTAACGAAAGTACTCGCAAATGTTAAAGGTGCAAATTAAAGTTTAACGAGTTGTTACAGAGAGACGTCTGGCGCCTTATGTAAGACATGGCTGAAAAATCGCCAAGGTACAGAGAAACATAAGAGTCAGACCCCAACAGAGCCCAACAGCTGCTAACTCTAAGAGATGTGCTCCTAAACCTAGAAACATTTATCTGTACTGTTAACTGACTGTACGTAGGAAAACATATCTTAGAAACAAAGCTGCAGCTTTAAATCCTGTCAGAATAACAGTATACCTTTTTCATTCTCTACCACGTATGGTAAGTAGGGGAATTATTGTATTCGACCCAAAAATTCCATGCCCAGATTTCACCTCTGGATCCAAAAAGGCATTTTTAGAAAAAGGTCCGTGAGTGTGGGTGTCTGTCTGGGTGTGGGTGCCTCTGTGCGTGCGTGTGTGTACAACTCAAAAACGAAAAGTCAATTGGAAACCAAAGTTGGTAATTAACTTTAACATATTTCAAGAACGCGACACGAAGATTTTGAAGAAAGTACCTCCACCCTAAATTATCCTCTACATGGAACATTTTTCGAAAATGTTTATTTTCTCAAAATGGCTAACGATTTTGACTAAAATGACATATGTTTAAGATATTTTTATGCCAAATGATATATATATTTTGAATTTTCTGGCTATAGTCTATGTAGTACTGTTTACCCTTGATGACTTTTGCAGAAGACCAAATCTTACTGCACAAAAAATGTAAATCTCGTTAGAGCACATACGACATGTCCAAATTAATTTTTTTTTTTTTTTTTTTTTTTTTTTTTTTTTGTGGGGTGACAAGGAAATATTCCTTGTTATTTGTGTCAGTTTTGTAATAATTTTGTCAAACGGAAGGTCGATATTCACTTTGTATCTCTTAGAGATATAGCAAGCAGAAGTACACTTTTTTACTTTTACTATGTATAGTAAGCAGGGGAAGTATTGTATTCGACCCAGAATTTCGATTTAGAGATTTCAACGGAAATATATGTTTTGAGGCCCCCTGAATCGGGGAAAATCAGAATTAGGAAAAGGTATGTAAATAGAATTATTTCTAAGGAAAAAATCATAGTGTGACTCGGAGCTTTGAAATCACACATACATACATACACACACACACACACACACACACACACACACACACACACACACACACACACACACACACAGACACACACACAATGTTCTCTGGAAAGCAAAATGGGATTTAGAAAAAGAAGATCCTGTATAGATATGTTTTCTATTAACCAAATTATCGAAATAAGAAGTTAATATAATTTCCAAAGCATATAGCCTTTTAGGCTTTTGATGAGGCAAGGAGGACTCGACTTTGGCAAGCATGAGACAAAAAAGGACATCCATAACAATTGATAGTTGTACTCAGGAATGTATATCAAGAAACAAAAATAAAAATAGTTTAGGGAAACTAGAAGATTATCAAGCTGTGATAATTAATAATGGTTTAAAATAAAAACGTAGCCTAACTCCGCTGTTATTTAGTATTTATATGGACAATGTCCTTACAAAATTGAAAGGTGAAATACCATTACGAATAAACAGAAATAGAAATAATGCGTTAGATATGCTACTCTTTGCGGATGATATAAGTTAAGACCGATTGGAGAAGCTACAAATAAGTATGCACAATTTACAAAACTTGATTCAGCATGATGGTTTAAATATATAAGAAGAAAAGTAAAAGATTCTGGAATTTATAGGATAACAAATAAAAATGGAAGATAGTATCAAATAAGAAAGTTTTAGAACAAGTGTGGAAATTTAATTACTTGGGCTATAAAGTAATCTTAAAAGCAAACAATGAAGAAATAAATAATAAAGTGAGTAAGTGCCAATATATTTGTGGAATAATAGTTTATACACTGTTCCCATCTTTATTTTAGGTTTTACTGTACAATTCGGAGACATGGGCACCAAATACTAGCGACAGAAATGAAATATCTCCGAGAAATAAAAGGATGTATAAGACAAAATCATATTAGAAATGAAGAGACAAGGAAATAATTAGATATACTTTCGTTAAAAGAGAAGATACAAATATAGGGAGAAAAATCTGATGTGTTACACTCACCTGACTTGTATTTTATCATAAACATTTGCAGAAATTACCTTATTGCTAATTTTCTTGTAAGTGAAAGGTGAATATGGGAATACAATAGGCTTTGAGCGATAGCCAACTCTTTTAAAGCTGGTCGCTATATGAAGGCTTTGAACTTGGTTGCTCTTCGCACGGATAAGAGATAACGTGAATAACGACCTTGCATTTGAGAAAAGTTTAAGTATTACAAAACTCTCACAAATAACAAGGAATACCTCTGAAATCGTCCGCTGCACAAACAAATTCATTGAGACAACTTGTGTGTTTTAATGAGATCTACGTACATTTTTATAGTACGATTTGGTCTATGTCTTACACTTTACCAATTATGGAAAGGTCATCAAGAGTAAACAGGACTACATAGGCTATAGCTAGAAAGCTAAAAATACACATTTCGTGTGTCATAAAAATGTTTTTAACATATGACATTTTATTCAAAATCGTTCTCGCCACTTTTGAGAAAATATAAACTTCCGTAAAATGTTCCATGTAAAGGGTAGTTTAGGGTAGAGGGATTGTCTTCAAAGTCTTTTGTCGCACCCATAAAATATATTAAATTTCAATACGAAATTTGGTTTTTGACCGACTTCGTTTTTGAGTTATGCTATTGCTATACCCCCCCCCCCCCCACACACACACACACACATGCGGAACTTTTTGTTAAAGTTTTCTTTTTTTTCATTTAGCGGCCTCAAAACATATATTTCCGGTGAAATCTCGACATCCAATCTTTGAGTACACTACTTTCCCCAAGTTGGTATACGTAGTAGAGAAAGTAAAACGAAATGTTATTTGCAAAGAACGGACAATAATTCTCGTATTGCATAGTCATTCCATAACCTTCCAGTTACAGAACAATGAGAAAACCAATAAAAAGATGGGAAGAAATATCAGGCCGGAACAGAAGTTTCCTAATCCATCAAGAAATGATGATGATGATGATGATGACGACACTTTATAATTTTAGTATGGTTTGTACCAAGCATTGCACGGTAGTTAAAATATCAGCTCTCTGTAACGTCCACTAGATGGCATTTGATCTACAAATTAGTGTACCCCTCTAAAAATAAAGCTAAATTGGAACCCTGCAGGGTTAAATTACCTCCTGAGGAGATTTCTCAACCTCTCTTACTGAAATTAAGGCAAGTGCCGGGTAATCATTCACTTACGATATGCTGGTCGCTTCGCTCCTGAGATGTTGATGATACTCAAAGATCTTCATTTCAATTCTCTGCTACAGCACTTAGAGAACTAGCAAACTTAGGTAACCCCATCAGTGGTGCAGTAAACTTAGGTCCACATTTACTTGAGTTTCTCTGCCCATTCCTCTACGTCATATTGTGTTGCGTTCACATGGTTTTTCTATTCTCTCTCATACAAAATATTCCAAAGAAATCTGTTGCACTCACATGACCTTGTCCACTCTTGTACTAACTATTCTTACAGACCTTATCCCTCTATCTTCTTCATCTTAGTAGAGATAAACATTTGGAGAAATTACTTTGTTGTTGATTTTCTTGTAGGAGAATATGTGAATACAATAGGTTTTGAGCTAAGGTCAAATCTTTTAAAACCGGTCACTATATGAGGGCTTTGAAGCTCCGTTCCATTTCCACTTAAATTTGAGAAAAGTTTTTACTGTTACAAAACTCAAACAAGTAACAACGAATATCTCTGAAATGGTTCACACCACAAAAATACATTTGACATAACTTATGCACTTTAACGGGATCTACATTTTTGGTATAGTAAGATTTGGTCTATTACGATTTACCAGTTATGCAGAAGTCATCAAGAGTAAACATGGGCTATAGCAAGAAAATTCGACATAGGCATTTAATTAGTCATAAAATATCTTAAGCCTATGGAATTTTAATCAAAATCGTTCTAGCGATTTTTGAGAAATTCAAAATTTTAAAAAATGCTCCATGTAAAGGGTAGTTTAGGGTGCAGGAATTTTCTTCAAAATCTTCGTGAAGGATATTCAATTTGGTTTTTGAGTTTTGCTGTACACACACACACACACACACACACACACACACACACACACACACACACACACTCACACTCACACTCACACTCACACTCACACTCACACTCACACTCACACTCACACTCACACTCACACTCACACTCACACTCACACTCACACTCACACTCACACTCACACGGACCTTTTTCTAAAAATGTTTTCTTTTTGGATTCAGGGTCCTCAAAACATATATTTCAGGTGAACTCTTGGTGTCGAAATTTTGGGTCGAATACAATACTTCCCCTACCTACTAAACGTAGTAGAGAAGGTAAATGTTATTCTATGTACCTCTTGAGATTAATATGTGTAAATTACACATTGTTAAACACACATTTTTCTTGCAGATATAAGTACAAGTTACCTATTTAATAAAGCTAACCAAAATTTGATAGTAAAATAATTAAGATATATTGAAAAGAAGTTTCAAAAAAATGTAACTAATCGGTAGTCAAAGAAGATTTAGCATTCCAAAACGACAACGGCCACCGCCGCCGCCACCACCACCACCACCAAGATAGGCCAAGGTGGCCTGTTTCGGCTCAGCAAAGAAGTAATATTACTTACATACATTTTTCTGAACACACATTACCCAAAACATAATTATTTGAAAGTAAATAATTAAATGATTATTGCGAAACTTTATCTCAAGTAGCGGAATTACTTAATATTACAGACAAAATAGAACAGTAAAACAATAAATAACGGAGAATGGTGCTGTTGGGCTGGCACGTAGAGTAATAAGCTTAGAGAAGTGAAAGAACTCCGATAAACTGGGTAACATCTCGAACATCTCGTCGCGAGGAAATGAATTTGGTTCGGTTCCGAATTGGTGACTGCAATTTTTCACATGGTTATCTTTATAAACAGGACCCTGCTCATCTTTGTCCGCTGTGGAACAGCCTTTTATCAGTCCGTCAAGTGCAGATAGAGTGTGATTTCCTAGCGCACCTTCGAGACTCTCTGCAACTACCTGCCAGGCTTCAGAGGTCTTGGCGGACGACAAAAAAAGCGGTTGAAAGAATTTTGAAGCTTTTAGAAACGGCATACATGCACTTTAAGATGTAGCTTTATTTTAGTTCTGGGTATTGTGTCTCTGATACGTATATTTATGCATACTTATTTTCGTTTTTTATTAGTAATTTTATTTTATATTGAGGTTTATGTGTGACTTTTGCCGTGGTTCTTTAAGAGCACTGACAACCAAGTAGTTGATTGCTCTTAAACCTATGTCTGCCTGTCTGTCTGTCGGTCATTCAATCTGTCCGTCGGTTCACCCGTCCCTACGTCCGTCCTATCCACCCATCTACCCACCCGTCCACACATCCACATACATACACACCCATCCACCCATCTATCCGTCCCTCCGTCCATCCATCCCTCCATTCGCCCTCTTCTTACAAACAAAAATAGAACTAAGTGGAAGTCTGTTTGAACAAGCTAACAATGTTATTATCAGGAATGTTTAATTTCATATGATTAAGAACGTGTTTTAGAGCAGAAAGATGTCTAAAGTTCAACATATGGCAGTACTATTCACAAGAACTTTCGGAAACAAAACAATTTTAAGGTATTATAGAAATCTGGCTGCTCTAATCCTAACACACCATAGTGAGAACTAAGCCCCTAAATATAGCAAGGAAAAAAAAAACTTGAGTAAAATACAAGCTGCTGAAATGAGATTCCTACGATCAATTAAAGGATGCACAAGAGAAGATCACATTAGGAATGAAATTATCAGAGGAGAATTAGAAGTACAACCGCTACTAGAAGAAATCCAAAGATATAGAAGCAAATGGGTCGAACACCTTAATCGCATGCCAAGAGAAAGAATACCAAAACAGGCCTTCAATTATAGACCAAGAGGACAAAGATCAATAGGACGCCCCCTAAAGAGATGGCTCCAGGAAATGTGAGACCGGAACAGGCTTAAGCCTAACCCGTGAAGGAAGAAGAAGAAGAAGAAGAAGAAGAAGAAGAAGAAGAAGAAGAAGAAGAAGAAGAAGAAGAAGAAGAAGAAAAGTTATCTTCAGAGATGGGATTTTTAACAGGAATACTGGCATATACTCTAAGAGATCACACATACAAGGCGTCTCCCCCTTAAAAGAAACAAAAACACCGACAACGCTTAGTATGTTGTGCGGGACGGTAAACTGATCGGTTTTCAAATAGAAAACCCTGACCTTCTGCAACTCACTCGCATTTTTGCTGGTTAACCACAAGGAGACCTCAAATTCATGTGAGATAACATACCCTAATGGCGACTCAGTATGCTGAGTGAGTTGGAAAATTTAATATCGTGTTGGAATGTTCGGCACGGTAGCTAAATGGTTAGAGCAGCCAGGCGGAGACGGGAAGTTCCGTGATTCAGATCTCGGCTGTAGCATTGAATTTCTCAGTCTCATTCTGCCCCTCACACAATTTGTTAATTTTTTTTTCTGGGACAAACCATTTCCGATGCATTCCTTCTTATTAGTTTAAAATTTAAAATATTTATAACTTTTTAACAAATGTGAATTCGTTATTCGTTTTTATGTCCTTCCTACACAATCAAAATGGATTGTCAAAATCGTACATAGCGACCAACTATTAAAATATTTGAGTATCACTAAAGTCTACTATATTCTGCTATTCTCGTTATAATTGTAACGAAATATGGGATCAAATCATTTTTACAAACGTTCATCTCATTAAGATGATGTAGATACAAGAGTAGGCATTTTTAAAATAGTTTGCGCAAGAGTGAGTAGAGAAAGTGCAGATATAATACACTTTTGTTAAAATTATTAGTACAATTTCTTGGCCCTTGAATATTTAAATATCCTCTCTTAAGCATTAGGAAAACAAGAGAAAGTACTGTTACAGTATATTCTGTCCCTATTTCCATACAAGGTGTGAGGACTGTTACTGAAAAGAAGTACAATCACTTGTGTTCCCTCAAGAAGTTTAGTGTTCCCCTGTTCCACGTGGAGGAAATCGTTAGTACCCAGCACGATTCTCGCGGCCTACGGCAATGCAGTTAGCTGCATTGCTGATGCATGAATAAATGATATTAAATGGGAGTTGTGAAGCCGAGAACCAACTGGCGGACGACTGGCCCACAATGGTGTTTAAAATGTGGAACAGGTGTTACTGTTGTTGACTTTAGCTTCTTGGTACTTCTGAGGATTGTGAGATTTGGCTTAATGCAACTCCCAAAGTGCTCTTATTGCTACCCTTCCCTAACTTGGAGGAATAGCATAGTTTAAAGGCTAAAGGCGAAACAGCCCAGCTATAGGTTGACTCAAAATAATGTCTAGTCACGTTCAGCTGTAGCTATAGTATTATATTAAAGATTTGTTCACTACCTAAGAAATACGTAGAGTAAGATTGTAAGAGAAATGCTTGCAAGAATGATACTTAAAATGCAGTTAATGGGAGACTAGATGGTTAAAATTTATAAAAGAACACTTTAGGTATTTATGTAGCCTTATGATTTGAAGGTTTTGTTTGCTTTAGCATAAATTATATCACTGTATGTACAGCCACGAGAAAAAAAAAAGTCATTGGGTGTTCCATATGTCGTCTGTCGGACACACAAGTAGGTTGTGTCTCAAGCAGCACTCTACTGGCAGATGTAGAGGCTATTGATAAACTCAAATATAGGTTGGAATTATTAACTTGTGTAAACCGCGCTGCAACATGACGTGGAACAATAGTTGTACGTGGAATATATTTTTAAAAATGGTACTATATTGCCAATTTTAAACTAAATTCTACATCTTCACAAAAACAACATAACTGTGATGTGAGGGCAATGTGTATGTTCACACTTGAGGTCCCGAGTTCGAATCCAGTTCGGGTGAATTACCTGGATCAGATTTTTTCGGAGATTTTCCATTATCCTGAAAGATGAATATTCGGTTTCCTATAAGTTCTATGAGTATCAGACTCATCTGAACATCGTTTCACCCATTTCGTTCATCGTCCTATATGATCTAACAGGCTAAAGGATGTTAAACCTAAAGATAACTCCTACGGGCTTTGGAGTCGAAGTGTAAATCTTAGCCCCAGTTTTAGAGGAGTTTCGCTAAAAAATTATAATTGCTGTCAATTATGACCACTTCTGTTTATTCAAGCCATATAGACTTTTCTTTACAAGTCCTATCAGTGAATTTGTGTTCTCCATTTTTTGCTTTGAACAGTTTTATCTGCGAATGACCTCTTTACTTTCCCTGCAACGTATAGAAGTAGGAGAAGTTTTGCATTCGACTCTAAACTACCTCTAAATTACCTGTTTTATGGACAATTTTTCAAAAATTTTACCACTTTTATTCGAATGTTATGGCTAATGATAAGCATATCTTGAATTTTCTGGCTAAAGCCCATGTAGTCATGTTTATTCTTGATGACCTTTGCATTAATGGTACACCGTATGAGATAGACGAAATCTTACTATAAAAAGACGTAGATCTCGTTAAAACACAAAATTTACTTCATATTCATTTCCTTTGTAGAGTTCACCATCTCTGAGATACTACCTGTTATTACTTTCAAGTTTCAAGTTGTTTGTACTTTTCTTTAATTGGAATCGTTATTCGATTTTGTTTGTTTGTTTTGCTTCTCCTGTCATTGCAAGCCCTTGTTACCACGATGGAAACAGTTGCATGCGGATTTAGCAAAATATAACTATGAAAGTTTTGGATACATTCAATTATGAAAGTAAAATTCTGCAGTAAGGCAATTAAATATAAATTTTGGGAGCGGTCACCAGTGCATTGAACTTCAAGAGGGGGGAGATGTAGGGTTAAGGTCACTCAACTACATGGTCATCAGCGCCCTTAACAATTCATTGCAAAAGTCAGATATAAGCCTCAATAAAAAAATAACATTACTAGTAAAAAGGAAAATAAATACATATCTAAATATACAAAACAGATTTGTAAAAGCCAGAATTAAAGCAAACTATTAAAGACCTCAAAAAAGCATAAAAACCACATAGTTTCAAATTCTCAAACTCATGTTGCATTCCGCTAAAAACCTAAAAACTCTTTCGACCGCTATTTTGTCGTCCGCCAAGACCTCTGCAAGTCTGACAGGCAGCTTGAGAGGGTCTCGAAGGTGCGCTGGAGAGGAGCACTCGAGTAGCATGTGACGGACTGAGCCTTCGAGGAATAACCATTCAACCAGATACGCAAAGTAAGTGTATTTTTTATTTATTGTTCGTTATAATGCTTTCGGCCTTGTAAAAACTAACTTGCTTTAATTTTAATCTTAGGAAATCCTTTGTAGGAAAACGGTCAAGGTGATTGCAGGTTCTCTTAAACAAGATCATAATATATTTGGTGACATTAAAAAAACTCAGCGCACAGGTATCTCAGTAATGGCATTATGGCTTTTATCTCTTGTCCATGCAAACATAATGTAATTTAAAGCTCTGAAATTGTTTATTTCGATTAGAATGAAATTGAAAGAATACCAGAAATGAACATTGTATGGCTAGAAAGGATATACAGCGCAGTGGTAAAAGCAAGGATGCTATATGCTGCAGAAATATGGGGGCTGGAGAAAGGTTGCGAAAATGTAGACATAATACACAGAACGTTCTGTGAAATAATACTGGGATCACCAAGGAGCTCACCAAATGGAGTAGCTCAGACAGAACTAGGGAGAGTAGAAGCGAAAGGGAAATGGTAGAAAGAGCAGTTAAGCACTGCTTTATAATAAATTCAATGGAGGAAAATGATGTATTAAGACATGGATGGTTGTACAGGAGAAAATGGGGAAAAAGAAACTTGGATGCACAAAATACGGATAATGTTGGAGATAATAGGTTGGGGGAAACATGGGCAGAAAGAAATAACAAAGTAATGGTTTCTGGGGAGAAATGATAACAGGGGTGCAGGACAGCGAAAAGCAAGAAATTCTGAATGGCCTTAACGACAAAAGGTCATTAATAGATTATAGGCTCTTGGAAATGGAATAGGTGAGAGAGAAATACATCGAAGTATGCAATAAAGATACAGAGTGCGGTATGCGTGGGCTAGTATGAGGATAATGTAGCTAAGTGGCATGGTAGGGATACTAAGGGGGGAGAGATGCACAAAATGTGGTAGATTAAATGATAATTGGCACTATGTTGTGGATTTAATGGTATGGAATAAGGAAGGTAGAATTTAGTACCCAAGAAAATGCAATTACTTATCTCACATTAGACTTAAAAGTTACGACAATTTTTAATTAAAAATGAAACGAATACATTGAAGGGAAAATAAGGTTGAAATGATTAAAAGAACTATGAGAAAACAGGGAAAATGGAAAAGAATAATGGAGGGTAAAAGTAATTAGTGGCAGTGATAAACTTCTCCAGTGTATATAAAACAAAATGTTAAATATAATGGGAAGTAATAGATATAAGCAGGTCCAAGAGATAGTAATATATTAGATAAGGTATGTATTTTTCATTTTTAGCAGTTTTATTTTAGGTTAAACTGTATTTTATGACCAAGTTGTTCATTCATACTATCGCTTAAGCCCATGTATTCTCCTATTCCCACCGTATCCACAAGTAAACACAACACCATTTCCACAAAAGTTTCAACACGAAGTGGTTAGAAGGACATTGTCAGAATACTTTGTACAAGAGTGAGTAGAGAGGGTCATCTGAGTTCAATACGTGATGAAATTTTTTATTATATTGCATAACGTGGTCTTACATCGATTTTTCGCTGCACAGAAGGTGCCCAACGTTGGCTTCACACTCAAACTTGCATTTTCTTCTAAGAATTCATGTTTATGACTTTGGTCCGGGATCGAGTTCTATTGTGGTTCACGTAAAGGAAGAAATGTTATTTTCTCTCTGATGCTGCTTTTTCGAACCTCTAGGTATAGCGGTAGTAGGCTGACAACAAGTAAATGGAACGTTCGTCCTGAAGTGTAATAAAATATAGTTGTATTCCGGAGGTAACCATGGAATCCTACCAAATATTTGTCAACATAGGCGCACGCCATAGTGCCCGTGAATTTTTGGTCAATCATAAAATGTAAAGTTGTGACTACGAAAACAAGGGATTTTGTATAAGGTCATAAAAGTGCCGCTGTGAATTCTGGTAATGATCCGCGAGGATATGACTATTCATCTGTACGAGTGTTGAACCCCAGCTTTAGAAACGCAGCTAAACGACATCATGTGACGTGTTCATCATAAGAAGTAGCACATAGTGGAAGCTGCGATATTTCAGCAGTAACGAAGTGAAGTTTCGCCAGAGAAGTGCACCTTTGGGAAATAAAACCGGCAACCTTAAAAATTCGTGGAGTGTTTTTTTTCTTAACTGTGCATATTCCTTTGACCTGATATCGTCGACCATCTTGTAAAATAGAGAAGAAGAGCTATGATTACTGTTTATGCGCAGCTATAGCCAGGGTAAGCATCATCTGTTACCGAAGACCGCAGCTGCCTGAGCTGTGGAGGCAACTTCCAAATTTAACACAGCAAATATACAGGAGCCAAATAAACCGGCATCAAAGAATTACTAGCTGTGAAATGTTGCAGTGTAACTGATTAAACATTATTGGATAATTACATTATTTGAAATGTCCTAATGATATGATGGTGATGGTGATGATGATGATGATGATGATGATGATGATGATGATGATGATGATGATGATGATGTAGTTTTATGGGCACTCCTGTACTTGGTCATCAGCACCCTTATAAAATGGATTAGACATTAACTTCAATATTAAATAAAAACATTAGTAGAAAAGCAAATATAGATAAATAAATCAAACTAATGAGGCAAAAGCCATGGTTAAAACAAATCTATAAGAATGTCCTAAATGTGTGAAATCTTCATGTCTAAAATTTTAAATCTTTAAATTGATGTTTATCATTGATACACATTTCAAAACTCTTTCGACCCCTTGTTTATTGTCCGCCAGGAGCTCTGCAAAACTGATCAGCAGCTGTAGAGTCTCGAATGTACGCCAAGGAAACACACTCTAGCAGCACATGACGGATCGACAAAAGTTACCAGTGGACAAAGAGGTCCCCCTTAGAAGGGTAACTATGCGTAAACTGCGCTGGTCAATACCCAACTGAACCAAGGACATCTCGCGACTACATACACGAGAGGAGGTTACCCAGTTTATTGTAGTTCCCTTCACTACTCTAAGCTTATTTCCATGGAGAGCACGACAGCACCTTTTCTCAGCGTCAAGCCTAAGTCTTCCGAAGTACACGCGAGATGGTAATGCTGGCTTCTATGGTTGCCACCTTTGCTGCCAAATCCGTCATTTCGTCACCCGGCAAACCAACGTGACCAGGAACCCAATCAGACCGCATGTTAACGGCAGAGGCGTGTAAAACATGGAGGTCATCCTGGATACGTTGAATACGGTTATCTCATAAGTACCATTATCGGTTTGTTCGCGATTTCCATCTATAGTGCCTGAAAACCCTGAACCCTGTGTACACGCAAGTTATCATAGTCGTCTAATCATCCCTACGATTTAGAGCCAGTGTGTGGCACGTTGGATGGCACAGCGTGAACTTGTGTTTACAAACTATGGAAAGCAGAAAGGAATATTTTCAACAGCTTATGCTGTTTTATTATCGTAAGGCAAGAACTGCCTCACAATGCCAGCAGAACATTTGTGCTATCTACGGAGAAGGTGCAGTTACGAATGAAGCATGTCAAAAGTCGTTTAGCCATTATGGAACTAGGAATTTCTCCCTAAAACAGAGAGTTTGGTAACTACTGTGTCGTATCTGTGCTGTGGGTGAGGTGTGTTCCGAGGTGTTCTTATTGATTGAAACGTAACGAGAAACGAAGGAACTTATGAGACAGCCTTATAAAATAGCATGGTAATCATACAACTGGCTGAGGTGCACTATGTGAATCACTCAAAATCAGGCATCACTCAATTTGTTTCGGCGCACGTATATAGTATACAGCCCTGTGCTACTATTAAAAGCGAATGTATGTGATACGGTTCCATAAATAAAAGTCCATCCAACCACTGTTGCTCTTAGACCCGTCGGTGTAGATGAAACATCGGTCACTGTAGTGCTAAAAAACTAGTGCGGATACTGGACGCAGGTATCGTGGACTATCCAAGATCTAAATGGAACGTGATGAGTAACAAAGTAGATGATTTTGAAATTTGAACTTTGAATTGTGATTTAACTTTCTAAACTTAGCTTATTGCTGACCAGCATGAAACAATTTTTAGCACTTCGTAATTAACGATGTAAGTTATTACGTATATTTAACAGTTTAATTCATTGTATCAGTGACTATAAATATCCAATTCAAATTTATTTAGAAATTAACTTGCGAATTAAAACGTAGACAAGGAAATCTGTGTTGCATAGTGTAACTGTAGTGCCTGGACATATAAATAATAAAGTCACGTAATAATATTATTTATTTTTGTTAATAATCCCTTGATATATTTGTTCCATGTATAAGATACAAACAGCAATGAAACTGAGTTAATAAATCCAAATATATTATAATGTAATGGCTCTTAAGAAGTCCGGGTTACATAGAAACTAAACTGAATATCGTGAGACATTCTCACGCCAGTATTTGTTTTCCTACACATAGCATTTCATATTGCAGGGCTATTCTCACTTCCGGTGTCTCGCCTGCGTGCCGAAATTGTCTTCTATCTTCGCGTAGAAAACTGCTGCTGCTTGTACGCACGTTGCAAGAACTCGCTGGCGAAATATGAGACTGAATGCTGAAGCATTATTATATCACTCGATTGACTGCTTCTTATTATGGGTGCCTACGGCTGCTCACACATGAGTCTTAATCTCGGGTATCCGTGGTGGTTACAGAGAGCGATATTGTAGTTTTGTAAGAACCTTTATTTGTTTTATTTTTACACGTTTAAGCTTTGCTGAACAATTTTAAATAGAATAAAATATGCAGTTTAACGTAACGCTGGAACGAACTTTCACCGTGTTGCTTACATGTATCTCTCCTTCGTAACGATGCCTGTCTCCTACTGTCCTCAGTCATTATATGCTTTTAGCTTCCCAAACATCCATAATGGCCCTCACTTCATTAAGTCAAGACTTTGCCCTCTGGCGAAACCCCTCGGGTTTCCGATACTTTGTAAAAATACAATAGCAGGCTCTTTTTTCTTTGTGTTGAAGACCTTGCCAAACTAATTGTATCTCGTTTACGTTAATGTTTGGGACGTTCGCTAATGACCCTCGCTAGTGCCTTTTTGGCATCCCTTCACCTTTGGTACATATTCTTAACCCTTTGCTATTAATGGATTTTGTAACTTTGATATATTCTGTATATCATAAGCGCTATACAGAAAAACTGCTACAAATGCCCCCCATATACATTATCATATTATGTAAGAATATGATAAGGTATATGTCTTGCCCGAAAATCATTTTCTTGTTAAAATTTCGCGATTGTTCAGCAAATCTTTCCGTCAATTACATACAAATACTTAAAAGGGTTTACACTCAAATTCTTAAAGACATAGCTTGTACATAGAATACCCTTCACATATTTACATTACACAAATCAGCACTCAACACACATAGGGTTATATTTTTAATACTACATAGTGATTTAATATTATTTTACATGTTTCTTCTTACATTGATCTTCTGATTCTATATAATTATTTTTATCAAAAGTCTTTTATGGTTATGGATTGTTCTGCTGGTTTCACTTTTAATTTGTTTTTTTTTCTTTTTTTTTTTTTTTCACACGCACATTATCCACTTCACTGTTTTTTTTTTCGATATATTCACTTTGCTTAATATTAATTACGTTATTCTTACAGTTATTTACAAGTTTACATAGAAACAATTAGGCCCTCATTTTCATGATCCAACCATTCTTTCAACTACTTCTCCCCATTTCTTTTCTTACTTTTCGATACTATTTGAGGAATTTCTATACGGTCTTATTAGCTGCTTATGCCATCTCCCAATCGATTTGTTTGTTTTTAAGTCCACTAATTCATAAGTATGCTCTCCGAATTTCTCAGTAATCATTACCGGACCTTTATATAATAGCTCTAATCTATGACTTCTCCCCCTTAACGCATTGGATAATTTATAATCCCTGGCGAGGACTAGATCTCCTACCTGAGGATTCCATTTATTTTTACGTTTCTTGATTTTTGATTTCCTCTTTTCCGCTTTTTCTTGCAATCTGTCAAAAGCGATCTTAGCCCTTTGTTCCTCTGATAATGGCTGACTTCTCTCAATCGTTCTTGGAGTATTTTTAAAAATGGGTTCAGGGTCAATTCCCTGCATTATCTGTATCGGTGCAAAACCAGTTGTAGTATTTACAGTATTATTAATAATTTTCTCTATGATGGGACAATACTTTACCCAGTTTCGATGATTATTATGAGGAAGCACTCGAAAATAAGTCCCTATTTCTCTTAATATCCGCTCTGTCGGATTCCCTGAAGGAAAATAATAAGAACAATGATATAGATTTATCTGATGGCTACTTAGAGTTTCTTTGAAAATTTTATTCGCTACTTCAAACGAATGTGTGTAACAGTTACATCTTCCAGGCTTTTCCGAGAATACCTCCCTGTTTTCTATTAAAAGTTCCCGTAATTTTCCTTTTTGTTCCTCATTTAGTCTCTCAGCTTGGTTCACCTTAGATTCTATTAAATTTTCTATCTTGACACAGTCCTTTCTTTCGTCGTACTCATTTATACTACTATTCTTCAAGTTAAATTTTGGGTTTTCTCGGGGTTTCTTTTCTTCGTCAAAATCACAGAAATAATTACCTCTACTCACAATATTTTGTTCCTCTATTTCATCGTAGTTCCCAACTTTTAATTCTGCTAATTCCATCGCTCCAATATTTATTACCTCGACAAAGAATGTTTCCCCCTCCATTTTTTCCTCTACCTGATCCCGTACAATTATCCTCGAAGTATGGTCTAAAAATGGTACAATTATGGTGTCAGATCCTGTTTCAAACTTAAAACTTCTATTTTCAAAATCTATGATGGAATTCCAAGCATAAAGACTATCGCAACCGATTATTACGTCAAAAACAAGCCTGGGTACAACCAAAAATAATATTTCAATGCATTTATGTGCGATCTCGACCTTTACCATCACTTGAAATTTTACCCTTTCTTTCCTTTTACCTACCGCTACAGAGCAATATATCCCATAAACTGGCAAAGATAATAATTTTACACCACTACTCACTAAATTTTCAAAAAAATTTTGGGAACACACAGTAGTATTAGCGCCTGTATCAATAATAGCCTGAAATAATTTCCCGTTAATACCAATATTTATTCTTGGCGGATCAATTAAAATTTCATTCTCTGTATTTTCTTTATGTTTTTCGATCAAACATTGCCTTCTCTGTCCCTTATTTTCGAAGTACTTCCCATAATAAGAACATTCATCATTCCCAATCTTCACTGAAGGCGAAGTTGACTGGGTTTGGAGTTTTCCGAAACCTTACTAATGGCTCCTGTCCCATTCCCATTATATGAAGGTCCCGGGTTTGAATCCTGGTGAAAATTTGTTTCTTCCAATCTTTTTACCGCGTTTATAGCGTCTACCCTTTCTTCCGGATTTGGAGAAATTCTGCTATTCCCATTTCTTTCTTCTTGCCTAGGGGAATTCGGTCTGTACCAATTATTATCATGGTGATAATTATTTCCCGAAGGAAATCGATTCCTAGTGTACCTCCCCCTTCTATCTCCGTAATATCTATTTGCCTGTACGTAATTAATTTGAGGGTTTCTTTCCCGTGGATAATTCTCAACCCTTCTTCTATTATCCTGAGGCTCAAAATTATTTCTTCTATCCTGAGGCTCAAAATTATGTCTCCTATCCGGAGGCTCAAAATTATTTTTCCGCTGGTAATTATTGTTTTTAGGGACCGGGCCATGATACCGTTGCCGAGCATCAAAATTCCTGACATCACCTGAACCTGCCCCCTGCCCGAAAATTTTTGTTGGAGATCGGTTGTTTCCAAAAGGTCTCTCATTACTTGCCTCGTTTTGGCTCTTATTTCTTTCTAGTGCGATTAACAAGTCAATCATTGCCGCTATTGTTATCGGCTTCGCAATAATCAGATAGTGTTGAATTGTTTCCGGAAAATGTGTGGTTATTAAATTAATTAATTCTATTTCTCCCATCGGAGGGTCAAGCATCTTACATTTTCTAGCTATAGCCATAAAATAATTAACCATGCATTGATCTTTATGCGGGTTATATTTCCCATTACTCAGTTCCAGTCTTATATTTGCCTGCCTGCTAGGTCCCCAATATCTATTTAAGAAAATTTCCTTAAATGTCCGATAATCATTACTTAATCCTACTGATAACTCTAACCAGTTTGAAGCGTTGCCTTTAAAACATTTTCTGACAACCGTCATCTTATATTCCTCGGGAATACCTTTTACAAGAAAATACTCTTGCATGCTATTTATAAAAGCCTTGGGGTCATCAAATTCTTCGTTTTCAAAGGTTGGTGGTGAAATTTCATTCAAAACATGGTTGGGCCATTGCAAATGTGGACTATTGCGTGCATTAACATTAACATTTGTATTACTATTACCTGAGGTACCAGCATTTAAATTTAACATCGGAATGTCCGCTGACGCATTACGCATCGCTTCGTCCCGAGCTGCTACCGTAATAGTATTACTACTCACAGAGTCACTAACATTGTCAGACATACATATGTTATTTAATCTTTCTTTCAGTTTGTCATTTACCTCATCTACACTCACAGCTAATCTCCTAGTTTCCCTCTCTGATTGCTGTAATCTTTTCCTACAGATTTCTAATTCCTTGCTATTAATTTCCCTTTCCTTAGCTAATTCAGTAGTTATTTCCTCCCTTAATTTTCTATTTTCTTTCTCTACATTTTTATTAACTGTTTTAATCTCTTCCCTAACCTGTTCCTGACTTTCCCTCATTTCAATTCGTACATTTTCAATTTCAATTTTAACCTCTCCCTGATTATTTCTAACCTCACTTCTTACATTTTCTATTTCATTTCTAACTTCCTCCTTGAAATTTTCTAAAACCTTCTGTTGTTTCTCAATCTTATTTCCTATTTTGACTAAGTCAGCTGTTAAGTTCTCCCTCGTATTTTCTACCTTTTCCTTAATCTCTTTCTGACTTTCTGTTAAACCCGTTAATTCTTTCTGACTCTGATCTACCTTTTCTGTTAACCCCGTTAAATCTTTCTGACTTTTTTCTACCTTTTCCTTAATCTCTTTCTGACTTTCTGTTAAACCCGTCAAATCTTTCTGACTCTGATCTACCTTTTCTGTTAACCCCGTCATCATTGACATAAGTGATTTTAATATTTCATTAGTCTCCATGCTTCCCCCTGTTTCTTCTCCCTGATTTTGTATATTCGTATCAGCTACTCTGTCCCTTGCATTATCTACATTACTATATACACCTTCTCCCACTCTCTCATCACCCTCCTGCACTTCCATATTTATATCTAATTGCTCGATCATTTTCCCGTTCCTTAAATACATTGACTATATATTACAACACGTAGATAAAATTCTCACTCAGTACCTTAATCAGCTTGCTGCACTGCTATTCGATGTGGATCCTCTCGTTCCTGCTGTGTCCTGGGTCACCTTCCCTGGAGTTCACGACCTTTGTTGTTCAGCTCCCTGATTTCTCCGCATACCTTATTCTGCTTCCCTGAAGTACTCTGAAGTTCTCGCTCAGCATTCCTGAAATTCTCTGAAGTTCACGCTCAGCATTCCTGAAGTTCTCTGAAGTTCACGCTCAGCATTCCTGAAGTTCTCTGAAGTTCACGCAGCATTCCTGCAATTCTCTGAAGTTCACGCTCAGCATTCCTGAAGTTCTCTGAAGTTCACGCAGCATTCCTGCAATTCTCTGAAGTTCACGCCACACGTTGGAGCGCCAATTTGAAGCATTATTATATCACTCGATTGACTGCTTCTTATTATGGGTGCCTACGACTGCTCACACATGAGTCTTAATCTCGGGTATCCGTGGTGGTTACAGAGAGCGATATTGTAGTTTTGTAAGAACCTTTATTTGTTTTATTTTTACACGTTTAAGCTTTGCTGAACAATTTTAAATAGAATAAAATATGCAGTTTAACGTAACGCTGGAACGAACTTTCACCGTGTTGCTTACATGTATCTCTCCTTCGTAACGATGCCTGTCTCCTACTGTCCTCAGTCATTATATGCTTTTAGCTTCCCAAACATCCATAATGGCCCTCACTTCATTAAGTCAAGACTTTGCCCTCTGGCGAAACCCCTCGGGTTTCCGATACTTTGTAAAAATACAATAGCAGGCTCTTTTTTCTTTGTGTTGAAGACCTTGCCAAACTAATTGTATCTCGTTTACGTTAATGTTTGGGACGTTCGCTAATGACCCTCGCTAGTGCCTTTTTGGCATCCCTTCACCTTTGGTACATATTCTTAACCCTTTGCTATTAATGGATTTTGTAACTTTGATATATTCTGTATATCATAAGCGCTATACAGAAAAACTGCTACAATGCTTTCCAAGCTATACTCCAGCAGTGTCTACGGAATACTGAGACCAGAAGGGAAGGGAATTCTGTCGATTTCTACCCGCGTCCTGATAGGAGTAACGAAAATTCTATAAGCTAAGAGCACCTCTCTCTCCCTCTTTCGAGATAACCGCGAGTCGGACAACGGAGAACTCGCACCCTAAGAGCAAGACAGCCTGTGACAATGCAATGTTAAGTTTAGAAATACATTAATTTTCCGAATTTGTTCCACTTCATTTTAAGATGCAGAATCTAAATACATTTTATTCATTAATACCGAGTTCAACAGAATAATAAGTTGTTCGTTAAATATTACTGCTAGAATATATCTGATAGCATAATATATCCTTAAATAAAACATGTAATTGCTGAAGAGTTTATTATAAAATACCTTATAATAATCATATAACAATGGTAGAAATAACAATAGTACTAACAATAACAACAATAAGCTAGTAAAACAGTACTGTTATTTTGCAACCATATAGATTATATTCCCACTCATGACGCTTGTGATGGGCAGAGGCGGGGAACGCAACGGCCGGGGGGTAGACCTTGGCCCGGATGGGCTGTTGTGCCACGGCGGTTATAGATTATGCAGCCCCGAACGCCCAACGGTATTGTACCTCGGAATTAACTAGTTTAAATTAATAGCTTTGAATACTTTTTTCCCGTTTCTTATTTTCTTATAAAACTAATTTTCTTCCATTCTTGTTTTCCAAGCTTTCCCTTGATCACTATCTCGAGCGCTTTTGTATGTTGTTCTACCTCCAACTCCTGATTCCTTCATCTATCATTCTGTCAGGTGGCGCGCATCTTTCAGCAGATCTTGGAAATCTCATCTGCTCCAAAGCCTTCCCTGAACCTCGCAGCCTTGATGGGGAAAAGACAACCAACGTATTCACATCACTTTTTCTACTCACTCTTCGGCAAACTATTCTTACCAACTCTTGTTCTTCTGTCTGCTTCTGTTAATCATATCAGTATTTGCAGAAATTGATTGATTACACTTTAGAGATAGTCAAATCCAGTGCTGTGTAACGACTTGAAATTATATGACCGCGAGAATAAACGAATAGCGACATTCCACTTGAAGCATGCAAGTATTGAAAATTCAAATTAATAGCAAAGAATATCTCCGAAAGCATAAACGCTGCAAGAAAAAAACGTTGACATAAATTGTGTGATTTAAAACAATCTAACTTATTTGTATGGTAAGATATTGTCTATCTCTTACGGTTTACCAATTAGACAAATGTAATTCAAAATGATGAACTTCAAACACTATCCCCAGAAAATTCAAGATATAGGTTTTGTCAAGAAAATATCTTAAATTGAAGTTTTAATTAAAAATTTTAGAGCTATTTTTGATAAAATAAAAATTAACGCAATATTTTCCATTTGAACCATATTTTTGCCGGGCTATTTTATGAAATATCTTCGTGTAATATATTGGGAAGATACTAAACTTAAATGCCAAGGTTTATATTCATCGGGCAGTACATTTCTGAGTTGTGCTATTCATATGCACAGACACAATATAATATTAAAACTAATTTTTGGCAACTTTATCCCTTATTCTCGCTTTGAAATCTCATAAGGGCCGAATTCAAGTCGTGTATTATTTGGGAAGATGATTAAGTAATGGTATTTTCTTCTGCTGAGGAAATGTTAATGATGGTGCTCAACGCTAAAGGCTTTCTTACATCCGAAGCACATGCAGCTACATGGTTCAACTGTTTTACAGCCACTTGGATCCATGAAAGAATGCGCGGTGATCACTAGGGCCCGGATCTTTTGAAAATATATATGCGCATGGGTAAATGCATATATTTAGTATTAGTGTATAACCAGGCTTATATGCATATTTTGGAATTTATGATAAGTATGATCAATTACCTGGTTCTGAAAAAACTGGAAAGTCGATGAATCTGTGTGTCAGGCATCCCTTAACTTTCTATTTAAATTCATTAAAAGTCGATTGACTGTATTCGTGAAGTAAGGTGCAGATTTGAATGTGAAATTGTATAACAAGATAAGGTATTCGCCTGCAGTATTCATCACTTTCAAAATGTATTAACCTGGAAACTTACGGTGCTTACTTGCACAAGTCTCTTCAGTTGATGCACAACACAATTTCGTCGCTAAGTGCCATCTCTACGAAGTTTGAAAAAAAAAAAAAAAAAAAAAAAAAAAAAGGTTAAAGCTAAATTCATTGTGACGGTCGACTAAACTCAGGACTGAAGAAATCAGTTAACAAGATTTAAGCGGAATCAGACAATTTCTGCTAGATGAACGTTCCCAATAGTCACTACCAGTGTATTACTATTGCCCAATGACGTCCGTTGACATGAAAATATTTTGAACTGTCGGATAACACAAGATCCTTTGCCCCTAAAAAACATTGATAAACTCTTGGTAATATACTATTGTTCACCGTTTTGAAGGAATGAAGAACATGTGCGTCCGGGAATTAAAATAAAATAATTCCTATGATCAATGCACATTTATTTTAGTACATATTTGTCACATTTTGGTGCGTACCTGCATGTATATTTTAGGTGGTTTGGTGCATATAAATACTAGTTATCACATTGTCAGCTGCCCTTCGCATATTCATTGTCTTTTAACAATAGCTGCTGAGCACGTGGAAACATTTTCCAGATTTTAGTATAAAATGCATTAATTAGTTCCTTTGAGAATGTTATACTAAAGCTGTTCACTTGTCGGAGACGAGTCTCAGTTTTTAGTTAGAAGGGGGTGTAGCTTTCTTAGTTTCCGTAAACTTCCATTGTTATAATCATATTTATACAGAAATAGGCAAGGAAACCTACAATGACAATGGCGACAAAAGTCCATCCACTAACTTCTATCATTTTTCTTTCTTAAGTTTTGCACAAAAAATACAGTTCTCTTCTACGGACGTTAGTGCAGTTTAAAGTCTTCCTTGATGATATAACTCACAATTGTTCTTTTATCGTAGCCTTGACTCAGTCCTTTCACTGCCTTTCTTCACTTTCTCTGTCTCTTATACACTAACTCCGACGATACAATCACTCGACGCTCGTAAAAACTTCTTCACGATGCGACGACACACGCACCAGTGTGTCGTAATCACTGACACACTGAACGACTCATGTCTGTAACTGTAACTCTCTGCTGTTTCCTCACCTCCTTATAAATCGGAGATGAGGTCACACGGATCTTTCTGGACTTCCACAAACATGCCGGCGATGACGTACCCAGATCTTTCTTGAAGGCTCTGGAAATTTTTTGTGTTACCACTTGATTGTTGCTAGTCACGTTCACGTGAGTGTTGCGGGGAACATTGACCTTGCACCTTTGCTCACCAGCCTGATATGTGGTGTGAAGTAGCTTAGCCCCGACCGTCCTTTGTTGTACGTCGTGCCCGGCGCCACATAAACATAGGTATATTATTGGTAATGTGACCCTGGGGTATATAACAACTTACATTCTATGATGCGCAAATATTGCGAAAATTCCTACACCCTAAACTACCCTTTTTCGAAAATTTTCAAAAATGGTTGTAACGATTTTGATTAAAATGCCATGTTTGATATATTTTTATGGCAAACGAAATGTATATTTTGAACTTTCTTGCTGTAGCCCATTTAGTCCTGTTTACCCTGGATGAATTTGCATAACTGGTAAATCGTAAAAGATAGACCAAATCTTAGTGTACAAAAATGTAGATCTTGCTAAAACACGAAATTTATGTCCAAATAATTTTTTTTGTAGAGTGAGCCATTTCGGAGATACTCCTTGTTATTTGCGTGAGTATTGAAATACTTAAAAGTTCTTCAAATGGAAATTAATTGTTTATTTTTTATATATTAGCCGTGCAAAGATAACGGAATTTGAAAGCTTTAAGACATTTGACTATCGCTCAAAGCCTAGTGTATTCCCATATTCTACTTGCGCATACAACAAAATAAGCAATAAGATAATTTTTACAAATGTTTATCTCAACACGAAGAATGTATAGGAATAAGAGTTTGTAAGAATGGTTAGTACAAGAGTAGAGAAAGTCATGTGAGTGCAACACATTAGAATTTTCTAAAATGCTTTGTTGTTTTTGTATAGCTTTCTGTATGAATAAATAATGAGGCAGTATTTTTATTTTTTTTAAATTATAATTTCTACGGCATTGAAAGAAACGTCTGCTTAATTGGTGCAATAAAAGCAGTTTTCTTATTATCAAAAAGGAAGACAAACAACTATTAAAATATCCGCTTGAAACGTAAAACTATCTCTAGTTTTAAAGAGTAACATAGGGTATGACATGATAAGAGCATTGAGATAACAACTACAATATTTCCAAAATACGCCTATGGTTACCCTTAAGGAACTCGAACAGTGCCAAGGATGCTTATTAGGAAACAATAGCTAGCCGCTTGTATAGTAGAAGAAATTCCTTCTCACGAAGGAAAGTTTTTCATGAAATTTATTAGAGGCGACTCTTACCGACTGAAAACAAAAGCTTGTGTAAACTTGTTTTGTTCTCGCCAGTAGCCGAGTTGTTGTTATGTTTTGTTTGTCTACTCCAATTGCGGAAAGGAGGGCGAAATAAGGTGAACTGAGAGAATTAGAGGGCTAAAACTAAGAAAAGTGGATAAGAAGTAGTAAATTGCAAACCTAAGGGGATTCTTTCCAGAAGTCTTGTTTCCTAGAGGCTACGTGACGTGGGCTCTACAGCAGACAAGAGCTCTGTAGGTTTGTTATAATGAGTGCACCAATGTTTACAACATATGCGCCACCTAAAATTGCAGTCTATCCTAGTTTTGGTATATTCATATTTCGAATTATTCTTCATCAGTATTTTACTACCAGTTAAATTCACACATTTCAAGCTAATACGTTTAGTGCACTGCTGGCAGAGGAGAGAAAAAATAACATCTTACGGAACAAAACATTGGAGTTAAAGGGCTAAAAACTATTAGGTGGTAAAATGCAATAAAGCAACTCGAAGAAGACAAAAATTTGTGCAGATAAATAGTGATAAAGTACAGAGGTTTAGACACGTAAGAACCAAGCATCACTGGACAATAATGTGTAAGGTCGCGTTCTGGAGGTCCCAGGTTTAATTCCCATCCATCGCCTATTCTGATCCTGGCTTTTCGTGGTTTCTCCTGGTCAGTAAGTGAATGTTGGGTGATTTCTCATCTACCAGAGTTTCCTTTGCATCACTACATCTTCACTCAGTTTCCATCTCATGTTTCAGGTGTGATTCTACAATACGTTTTGTATGGCGGGTCGGACAGATAGTGCGGATGCTTGCCTTATTTATCATATGAGTGAGAAAGATAGTGGAATAGTAGAAAATCTATTCTAGGTAGCAAGGTAAGAGGGATTTACAGGTCCATAGACGTAAGGGAGTGAACTAGGGGTTATAATACTGGTCATGAGCCATTAGGGTTATCCCGAAGATGGGCGGCCCCACGTGTTCACAGGCAGCTGTGTTGTGAATGAAGAGTGCTGCCATAAGCCTCTGCCCCAAGGTAAATTCCAGCCAGGCCTCCACCTCATGTAAGGTGTCACCTGATACCGCCACTATCTCGTAGTGTCAATCTAGTTTCTTCCTTGGCATGTCCTGCGCCACATACGGTTCAATCACGGTCACGGCTGCGCTCGTGCCCATCAATACTCGATACAGCTTCCGCTGTATCTTGCCGTCCACGATGTCCTCCATTCTTCTATTCATAGCACTCAAGGACGGCTGCGTCGTTACCTCCATATCGCACGCCAAGTTGGTACTTGTTTGTTCCTCGCTAACTCCTAGGCTTCGCTGCTGTTAGTGCTTCGCGTGTCCTGTTTGGCTACCCACTCCTGTAGCTGATCTTTGACATCTCTGTCTTCATCGTATCGTACACATCCGTTCTCCAAGACGGGCGTAACTGTCCCCTCGGCCAGTCCACACTATTTCGTCCACCTCTGGCTTCCAGTTCCTTGACGATGCCGCCAAATCTTCCTTCCAGGATGTTAAAACATTCCCCGACGTCCTCCACGACGTCCACGTGCTAGCAGAGGATTTCCACCTTCAAGACGATCAGTTCTCCGTCTATCTTCGCCATTAGTTGAGCTTTCCATTCCACAATTCATTTCTATCTGCACTTCTCCTTTACATTCCTTATCTTCACCTTTATCTTCTCATATGGTGGAATTCCCTTTTACTTCACTTCCCATCTTATCAGTTTGGATTTCTTCCATTCCCTAGTTTACGTTTTCCATTTTTTTTTCCCCATTTTTTCCATTCCGGATCTCAGGATCTTGGTTTAAGCTAGTAGGTTAGTAATTTCTTTATCATCTCTTCCATGCTGACCTCCACATACTACCCCTGATAGCAGTGCAGCAAAATGACAATTGAGGAATCCCACCTCCGACAGCAGTGCGACAAAATGACAAACTCACTCCCGTTAGTTTTCTATTCCATTATTTTCTTCTAATTTTTTTAACAAAAACACAGTTCTCTTCTACTGATATGAACACAGTATACAATATTTCGTGATATTACAACATAAAACTAATCTATTGAGTCCCTTGTTATGCGCCACACCAGTGCACCGCACCGACCAATGCCTGCGGTGCTGCAACTGCCAAGGGCCGGCGTCACACTATCGTTTATTTGACTTCTATTGAACTAATGCTGTGCACATACACCCACAATTACATACTCACTCTCACTTCACGTCCATTCCCTATCTCATACTCTCACGCCCATTTCCTCTCTCATACTCTCACTCTTACGCCCATTCCCTCTCTCATACTCTCATTCTCACGCCCGTTCCCTCTCCCATACTCTCACTCTTACGCCCACTCCCTCTCTCTCATTCTCTCACGCCCACTCACTCTCACATACTCTCACTCTCATGTCCACTCCATCTCCCTCACCCACACTCAGCTTCACCCTTGTGTCCTCTCGGCCTTGGCTCATCGCTCCAGCAGTCCCTTCCGCGAGATCGTTCACGTAGTCGCTCCCACGGTCAACGAGGTCACTCCAGAGGTCACCCCGACTTCACCCACGATGTTACATCCGAAGTCGCTGCCAGTGTCGCTGCCAGTGTCGCTGCCGGTGTCGCTCCCGGTGTCGCTCCCGGTGTCGCTCCCGGTGTCACTCTCCACGTCACTCCCGATGTCACGCTTGACCGCAAGTCTTCTGTTGCCCTTGAACCCCTTCACTTGCCCTCGAACCCCCTCACTTGCCCTGGAACCCCCTCACTTGCCCTCGAACCCCCTCACTTGCCCTCGAACCCCCTCATTTGCCCTCGAACCCTCTCACTTGCCCACTAACTCTTACTCCCTCTCCACCACTCTCACACTTGTCCTCGACCCCTCTCTCTCACTCGCCCTCTAGCCACCGTCGGCTTCAGTCTCTCACTCGTCGTGGAGACATCGCCCTCGACCTCTCACCCTCACCCGCTACCTCTCAACCTCGCACCATGGCCACGCTCTCACCCTCAACCAGTCACCATCACCCCTTCACCGGGTTCCCTCTTACGCTCCATCCCGCTCTCTATCTCTCTCTGCATATCTCCCCTGTCTCTTCATCACTTTTTCCGTCTCTCTTGCCATCACACTCCACGTTTCTCTCCATATTTCCCTCTCCATCTCTCTCCATATCTCCCTCCTACGAGTTTAGGAAAACTTATACTTCTGTCAAATGGAACGTCGTTATTCATTTTTTCATATGTTAACCGTGCAAAGAGTTAAAAGATTTGCCTATCACTCAAAAACTACTCTATTGCCATATTCACCTTGTACCTACAAGCAAATATGCAACAAGATAATTTATCTCAACTAGCGCGAAGAAGATAGAGGAATAAGTGTTTGTAAGGATGGTAAGTAATAGAGTAGATCAGATTTTTTGTAAAACTAAGAATTGTTCTATCTCTTTCGATTTACCAGTTATGCAAAAATCGTCAAGAGTAATAGGCTATAGACATAGGCTATAGAAATTTTAATCAAAATCGTTTCAACCAGTTTTGAGAACACGAAACTTTTTTAAACATTTTCCACGTAAAGGGTAGTTTAAGTTGGAGGAATTTTCTTCAAAATCTTCGTGTCGCATGTTTGAAAGATATTAAATTTTAGTACCAAATTAGGTTTTCAACTAACTTTCCTTTTTTGAGTTGTGCTGTTTAGACTCTCTCTCTCTCTCTTTCTCTCTCTCTCTCTCTCTCTCTTACACACACACACACCCACACCCACACCCACACCCACACCCACAGACACACACAAGGGCCTTTTTCTAAAAATGCCTGTTTTGGATTCAGGGGGCTTCAAAACACATTTCCAGTGAAACCCCGATATCGAATTTTTGGGTGGAATACAATACTTCCTTTACTTTCTCTAAGTAGTAGAGAAAGTAAAATCCTAAATGGGCAAGAACGTGGAATAGGAGTATTCGTAAGATGTGTGATTTAAAAATGATGATACTTTTGATCACGATTTCCCCAAACATTGATTTTTCATACTTAATGTGCACTCTCTCAAAACCTTGAGCAAATATTGAAACATGTTTAGTGTTTACTTGTTGATGTTGCTTGAATCTTATTAACCTGAATTATTATAAGGAGAAAACAAATTACCTAAATGCTGCAAAACATTATTAGGTTTTTATAGACAGTTAAAATTTTTGGTTCAAAACACAAGCTACATAGAACTTGGATTTAGCACAGCATATAAATGTTGTCTTATGTTATTCAGGAAAAGACTTGATGACTGTAGCTTCAAATTGCTACAAGGAAAGTTCACCCTCACTGTGGCAGTGATTTAATTAATATAAAGCAATTAAATGCACAAATAACAGGAGAGCAAAACAGTCTCGAAAGACTGCGCGATGTTTTACCTGCCCGTGTCCTTGGTGCGCGTTGTCATCTGCCACTATCGTAGAAAGGCGTGGTTGAAACCATACAACATTTATAAAACTACTTCTAAAGGATTTATTTACTAATTTTATGAAAGGAGATGCTGAAACTGACACCGTCGTTGTGAATACATTTCTGGCACCTCTTTAGGAAACTGTCACTCGCCGTAGTTCACGTTGAGAAATGCTGGCAATTTCCTGGCGAATATGTTGTTTTAATTCTTCCAGACTGTGCAGGTTTGTCTTGTACGCCTTGTTTTAAGTTACCCCAGAGATAGAAATCGCAGGGGTTTAGGTCGAGGTACCGATGAGGCCACAGATTTGTACAAAAATAATTCTGTCTTGAAACACACTTTCAATTGTTCTAATCGAAATGTTGGCCGTATGAGCAGTTTCCGAGTCGTGCTGAAAACAAGACAAAATCACACTCCCTATGTGCTAATTCTCTAAAAGAAAGGGGATTGTATTCACGTACGTACGTACGTAGGGGCGTGAACTGCTAACTTGAAAAAAGATGGCCCTATAACTCAGAACCTCATTGTTCATGAAGTACTCATTAACAAAAAAAAATTGGTGTATAGTGCGCCATTAGCGTTGAAAGGTTTCTCAGAGGTCAAATAAGCGATTTCTGTATCCGCAACATATGGTTAGCAGAAAGATTCAAGTATAATCTGTGAGCAAGCATTTTCTTCCATTCTCACCAGAAAACGTCAACTTATAAAATATTAAATAGCTAGAAAAAGAAGGGCTTAAAAAGCCTTAAAATAGGGTGTGCTACGTTATACGAGGATCAGTGAGTAAGTAATGCCTGCTAATTTTTTTCTCCCGAACTTCGTAAGTTACGTGAACAATTTGAATTTTGAGTACTTCCTCAAACCTTCTTCTCCACTCACTGCAATAGCAATTCCTACGTCAATCAATGGCAGCGCTGCTTCCTGTTGCAAAATGGCTGACATCAACGTGCCTATTAGACAGCGATCTCTGATTGATTTGTTGAATGCAGAAGGTAAAACGCCCATTCACATTCATGAAAGGCTCACAAAGGTGTATGGTGATGCAACAGTGGATGTCAGCACGGTTAGAAGATGGGTTCGTCACTGCAATGAAGCTGAAGGGCCGACACCGGTGGCTGATGAGCAGCGGAGCGGCAGACCCGTGAATGCAGTGACTCCACGCAACATTGAGATCATTCGAGCTGACCACCGGACAACAACGGATGAACTGTCACATTACGCTCCTCAGTAAAGGTGAGGTAGTGGCGATTATTAAAGAAGCAGGGTACTCAAAAGTTTTTTTATCGCTGAGACCGCCAATGTTAACCAAGCAGAATAAGAAGATACGAAAAGCCATAGCCTCGGAACATTTGCTGCGCTTCAATTTGGAGAGAGAGGAGTTTCTGGACAAAATTGTGACTGGAGACGAAACGCGGGTTCCTTTTTGAACCAAAATCAAAGAGGCAGTCCATGTAATGACATTGCACAAACTTACGGGGGAAGAAAAAATTCAAAACTGTGTCATTGGCAGACAAAATGATGGCAACCGTGTTTTTGTAGGCAGAAAGTGTGCTTCTGGTAGAGTTTTTGAAACATGGGTGCACAATAATTCTATACACTACGTCAGCACCCTCAAAATGCTTAAAGCACGTCTTCAGCGAGTTAGCCCAACAAAAACCATTCATGTTCTGAGTTTGCATGACAGTGCAAAACGACTCACCAGTCATCACTCCACCGAAGAGATTGTGAAAAATGAATGGGAAGTCTAGTCTCATTCCCCATAAGTCCTGACCTAGCACCTCTAACTTCCATCTGTTCGGACCGCTGAAGAAGGCTCATCGCGTGACTCAATTTCTAGATGCGGAGGTCATGGAAAGCATCTGTTCGTCAATGGCTTTGGAAGCAAGGCCGCGCATTTTACCACATAGGAATACATGCTTTCGTTAAAAAGTGGGCTAAAAATTATTAATGTTTGCACCTGGAAAGATATAATCATTTTATTGTTGAAATTGAACGTTCAGTTATGTTATCATTTGAGCACACTAATTATGTGTAAGTTAGAGTAGCAGAGAGTTTAATTCGAGACTTGTTTTTAGCCAGATTAATTTCTATTTGATTAGTAACTAAAGTGCGGCAAGATCAACCATCTGTGTGGTGTTATCACTTTAATTGGTTGAATTATGTTTTTAAATGAAGGTTCTATATGATAATGTAATACATTCTGACGATGACTTAATGCAGTTTTAGTCGCACCTTCTGGCATTTCTACTCTGTCACATAACGATGATGAAACTGGTGGTAACGATGACAACGCCGATGATGTTTCCTTTGCTGTAGGTTCTACTACTTCGGGCTTGTCTGTTTCTGGTGGTGATGATGTCTTTACTGGAGATTCACTTGCACCTTTAACGATGTCAGCTTGCTTGTTTTTGGAACCTGAAACATTTTTACACATCTTGGTCAGATCTCAACGTTTAAAAGATCATTGCGAAAACTGACCTATCTAATGCCTAGTTTGAAGATGATTTTATGACTATACTAATAACTTCTTTCTTGAAAACAGTCCCATTTCATCTGCAAGAAACACTTTTATACTAATCATTAAAGGCGAATACGATTTTTTCCAATCATACGAGTAAGGAATTTTCATATTCATCGTATATCTCAGCTGAAGACTGAAATTTGTAATTATACAAAATGTCCGTAATGTAACAAAATATGAAACAAGAATAGTTAAATAAAGAGACGCAAATGGCTGAAAAATTGGGAAATAATGACGAAAATGTTAACAAATACAATATGGCATAAGATGACTTAAAGTGGCCCCTTGTCAGTCTGGTAGCTCAGTTGGTTAGACTCTGATCTACTGATCCGAAGATCGCGGGTTCAAACCCAGCCAAGACCGATGATTTTTAAGTGTGCTTAAAAACGACAGCTCCATGTCAGTAGATTTACTGGTATGTAAAAGAACTCCTGTGGAACAAAATTTCGGCACACCGGCAACGTTGATGTAATTGACATCGTCGTTAAACAAAATAATTTAAATCAAAATATTTAATGTGGCCCAATAACTATCCATTTATTTCGTAATCGGGGTTGCATGAAAGGATTTGTGCACATACTATCAATGTCTATGATGCAAAATTTAAAAGATGAGGTCATCAGAATCATGAAATAAGAGTTATCAATTATTGTTTTGCGGAGAATATGTGAATTAGCCGACATTTAGCAACACAAATACATAGAACCCTGGTATATTAAAGTTACAGAATGTCTTGATTTTATACATTCATGCTTTTGTAGGTGTAACACTAAGACTGCTTTTCTTACCTTCTGATGCCATGCCAACTGTTAGGAGCTCTATATTATATTCAACATTTTAAGTTTGCGCAGTCGTACTGTGAAAGACATGGTTAGTTAACTTTGAACTGTAAGGATATAGAGTTTAGGATACTTAGATATGCACTGAAATTCAGAAGCGAAAGATTTTTGCGTTGAGTTTGCCCTTAACCAGTTACCTAACCAGTTAACCAGTTACCTAAGCTTGGGACTGGTAGAAATTGGGGATTGCTTACTGGTTGACTGATTTTGAATGGCCTGTCATTCGAAATCATCTCTGTGTTTCCCTACTCTGGTTACTTACTGGGTGTTCTGTTCTTGTGTTTTTCCATTCTTCTTCGTCGTCTTCTTTGTGACACATACTCCACACATGTACCTACACCCATGAATACAGACAGACATACACACATGATAGACAAACATTCAGATATACCTACTTATTGAAAACTGCAACTTATTTGGTACTCGTGGACCTTTTCCCCGCCGTTAAGATAGCCTCGCGTTCCAGACTTGACTTTGTTTTGTTCACGGTGTGCGTTCACAGAGGGGATAACACATGTTTGGCTTGATTCATTTGTTTCATGTGATCTAAGCATTACTTACGCATAGTC
The DNA here is from genome assembly GCA_030765045.1 of Tenodera sinensis. Lineage (NCBI taxonomy): Eukaryota > Metazoa > Arthropoda > Insecta > Mantodea > Mantidae > Tenodera > Tenodera sinensis. Next base: position 119,627,449 of record CM060961.1, on the reverse strand, counting down.
GGTGTATTTATTGATTTCAGGAGAGCATTGTATAAAAGGATTCATTTTAGATTGCTTTATTTTTAACATTAGATATTCAAATAATATATGATTCAGTTGGTTCAAATCATATGAGGTGAGAGAATGGACATCGGTTTCAATATCACGTAATTCTGTACTGTCATTTTAGAATACATATATTATATTCACATTGCTTTCTCTACCTATATCGTTTATTTGTGTTTATTTATATTCTACAAAGTATTCCGATGAAGACATTACTTTTTCTACTACGTATAGTAAATAGGGAAAGCATTGTATTTGAGTAAAAATTCGATGTCGAGATTTTACCATGCTTTATGGCCTCCTTAACCCAAAAAAAGTGGGTGTGGGTGTGTATCTGTATAAAAAACGAAAATTCGATTAAAAACCGAAGTTGGTATTTAAGTTCAATATCTTTCAAGATTTTGGAGAAAATTCCTCCACCTTAAACTACCCCTTAGAGGGAAAATTTTTCGAAAATTTTTATTTTATCGAAAATGAATTAAAATGTATACGTTTAATATACTTTTATGGTAAATGAAGTATATATTTTGAATTTTCTGGCTATAAGCCATGTACTCTTGATGGCTTATGCATAACTGGTAAACCGTAAGAGATAGACCAAATCTTACTAAAACAAGTACAACTCTTAATACACATGTTAAGTTCAAATGCATTTTTTGTGGAGTGAACTATTTCGAAGATACTCCTTGTTTGTGTGAGCGTTGCAATGCTTTTTTCTCAAATAGAAAGTCTTGATTCACTTTTTTATCTCTTGGCTGCCCAAATAGAACGGAATTTCAAAGCCTTCACACACCGACCAGCTTTAAAAGATTTGACTATCGTCAAAGTCTAGTGTATTCCACTAGCAAAAAAATAATTTCTGCAAATGTTTATCTTCACTAACATTAAGAAAATAGGAAAGTAAAAGTGTGTAAGAATAGTTAGAACAAAGGTAGAGAAAGTTATGTGAGTGCAACACATCTGCTTCCATCTACTTCGCGTTGACAAAACCCTTGAGTTAGTAGATTTATTACACATTTCGTTGAAGGCACATGGAGGATACAGAAAACCGAATCGATAGTCATAAGTTTAAAAATCGTGTCACTCTAAGCTGATATGAGAAACCATTGAAACCCGGCAGCACTTTAAAAGTCACGAAGTATTGAAAGTTCAAACCAATAACAACGGATAGCTCGGAAATGATTCACACTACAAGCAGTTTGAAGCAGTTCAATACAAGTAGAGAAAGTTATGTAAAGGAAGCATCAAAATTTCAAGTTGTGTTTCAAAAAAGATCGACAAATTTTAATGACGAGATGTTTAATATTTGTATTTCATAGGACTGATAAGTCGTAGACCTTATGAAAGAAAATATTTGTATGTCCTCTTCTGTTTCGTATTTCTTCAAAAACATTGTGTCTCTCAAGTAATTATTATTTGCAGGCAAGGACTTATTGATTGTTCCTATATCTCACACTGGACTTAGAGCTGCATTGATGTGCCTTCTTTACATTAAATAGGTACAGTGTTTCACTGACATGTTTTATACTGATCCCAAGGTCACGGGTTCAAATCGGGCCCAGACCGATAGTTTTTAAGTGTGCTTAAAAACGACAGCTCCATGTCAGTAGATTTACTGGCATGTAAAAGAAAGAACTGTGAGACAAAACTCCGGCACACCGGCGACGCTGTCTTACATTCACTGACGCACTAACCAACTTAGGTCTGCAACTGTAACTTCCGCCTCCTTATATAGCGGGGATGAGGTCACGCGGACCTTTCGTAAACTCCTTCAAACACACCTGCGATGACGCAGCCAGATTTTTCTCGAAGGCTCCGGTTAAAACCCCTTTTGGTTCTGCTGCTGTAATTGATGATAGTCACGTACACACCAACAGTCGCACGAGCCAGCCTGGGTACCTTTGTTTGCTCACTGGCGTGGTATATGGCGTGAAGTAGCTTAGCCCAGACAATCCAATAATGAAGAGTTGATTAAAAACCAAACTTGATATTTAAATTTCAAGTATTCCCAACTAAAACTATCCCTTACGTAGACAATACATTTTTATTTTCTCTAATGGATGTTCCGATAATGATAAAAGTACGAGCACAATCATAAGGTATTTGGATATCATATAAAAGGTACTTTTTTTAATTTTCTGGGACTAGCCCATAAAATCCTCTTCAGTCTTAATGACAAAATCATAGTACACAAAAGTGTAGATATATTATAGCACACAATGAATGTCCAAGAACATTTTTGACTTATTGTTTCCGACATATTCTTTGTTATTGGTATCTGTTATCAATTACTCTATATACCTAGCTCATGTATGTCGTTCTGTCTGTCAATTCTGAAACTTAGTAAGAGCCTGTGTTTTACGACAATGATGACAATGCTTCAAATTATGCATTCCCTTACTCAACATTAAATCCTTTGAGAACATACATATTTTTGGTTTAAGTGCTGAAAGTAGTAGCAAATACCATTATCATTCATATGGATGTTTCGCTTTATTATCCTTGAAGGTAAGAGTTGAAACACAACTTTTAAATGTTGGTGGGAGTATCTTTAAGCTCGAGTTTAAAAGTACATCAGTGCCTTTTAGATTCTTCTTGAAGCAGAGTGAAAACTCCTCTTTGATAGTCCTTCAGAAAGAGAGAAGATAAAAATGTTTTAGAGAATCTGCGATGAAATAGAAGCTAAAGAGCTTAGCAAAAGAACCCATTTTCATCCATGGAGAAGTACAGAGCTGTTAAGTGATGTAATATGATATGCACGAGGAACTTGAAGAGCAAGAAGAGGCCCTTTTGAGCAGAATTTCTGGGTACGGTAGATGAGTGGCCGGCAAATAGCGCATTCCACATTCACAGCTTGCTAAGCTTGCTTTTCCTTCTATTTGTGCTAGAACCAGAATAGAACTGAGTTACAGCTTTCTCTACCCACCATCATTTATTCTTACATAGCCTTTACGTACTGGTCTTATGCAGGATTACTACTTTTTCTACTGTATACTTAAGGAAGTAGGGGAAGTATCGCATTTTAGTAAAATATTCTATACCAGGATTCAACCAGAAATGCACCAGAAACCCAGAAAAACATTTTTAGAAAAAATCTGACGTGTAGCATTGACATGACCTTTCCTACTCATGTGCCCAAATGACCTTGTCGGTGGGCCCTTAAAACTGGCTCATTCACTCAGACACACACACACACACACACACACACACACACACACACACACACACACCACACACACACAAACATACACACAATTGCTTCTGCTAACTATTCTTACAAACTCTTACTCCTCTATCATCTTCATGTTGGTCAAAATAAACATTTGTAAAATTATCTTATTGCTGATTTTCTTGTAGCTGCAAGGAAAATATGAGAATACAGTTGGCTCTGAGCGAAAGTCAATATTTTAAAGATTTAAAATTCCGTTCACTTTGCACGGCCAACACGTAAAGAAAGTGAATAATGACCTTCCATTTGAGAAGACCTTAAGTATTGCACAACTCCCACAAATAACAAGTAATGTATCCGAAATGGTTCACTACATAAAAATGCATTTGGATGCAACTTGTGTGTTTTAAGGAGATCTACATATTTTTATAGTAAGATTTGGTCTATCTCTTATGGTTTACCAGTTACGCAAAAGTTATCTGGAGAAACAGGACTACGTGGACTATAGTCAGAAAATTCAAAATATACAGGTCATTTGCCGTAACAGTATCTTAAACATATGGCATTTAAATCAAAACCGTTAGAGCCATTTTTGAGAAAATAAAATTTTTGGAAAAATTATCCATGTTAAGTGTACTTTAGGGTGAAGGGTGAATCTTCGTGTCGCATCCTTGAAAGACATTAAACTTAAATGCCCACTTTGGTTTCTAACCGATTTTTCCTTTTTAGGTTATGCTGTTCACAGGCAGACGCACACGTACACGCACGCGCGCGTGGATCTTTTTTGGATTCAGGCCTCAATGTTATAAATATTTCCGGTGAAATCTCGACTTTGAATTTTGGGGATGTGTTTGTGTGGGGATGTGTTTAACTTAAAAATACAAGAGAAAATCGTGAAATAAGGTCGAATGTTTTATTCGCATAGAACCATAATAGATGGTTGTAAAATGGTATTTTTATTTAGTTCCTTACATCGTTCTCTATCTTTTTACATACTTGTCATATTTGTTTAATAATTTGTCATAAGGTTCTACAAACTTTTGTGTGCCGATGTCATAGAAGTCTGTCGCCTATGACGATAACCACTCTTGAGTAACCACTGCGTAGCCAGTGAAAATTGTCAATCGCCCATCTTCAGATCTTTTCATTCACGGTATTGACTAAATCTTCTGATGTTCGGCCTGATCGCGATTCATTACGAACATTGTCCTGTCCAGCCTTAAAAACTCTCACCCCTTACGCACTTTGCTGTCGCTCATCGAATTGGAGACATACACTTGGCCTATCTGGTAACAAATATCCGAAGATGAAACGTTCCTTTCCATGAAAAACCGTAGTTCACAGTCGGCGGGCCCAACGATTGTTTTAAACATTTGGAACCGACACCGTGAACAGCACACCACAATACCACCAGCACCAATGGCGTTTTACGCGTAAGGCATGCCGGGCGTCGTTGCGAATGCGTATTCCAATGTTCGTCTAAAATTTGATGAGCTACGGGAATTAGGAGCTTATCCTTATAGCAAACTTGGTATTTAAGTTTAAAATCTTCGAAGTATGCGACAAAGATTCTGAAGCTATAATTGTTCGCCCCGGAACTAAAATTGATTTATAGACTGTTAGGGGCATGATTTCACCTCATGGTGGATTCAAATATTACTGATAAAAAGTCCAATAACAAATTCATTTATTGTGAAGGATGAGACTGATAGTTGAACATTATTGGATGCATTATCTGCACTGCTCGGCAACACATTGGGGTTGAAGAAGCGTATGTTTTGCTAACTAATATGGCTACTGCCCTCAAGCAAGCGTTCACACCTATGACAAAGGGAGGTTCAAACCAGACCCGCACTAGAAAACTGATTTCGCCATGTTTCTATGTGTATGTCATCAGCTACTGCAATTATTGAGGGGAGGCGTGATATTCTTTCATGCTTTCCGAGCAGTACTAAACAGACCTGAGCAGTGTCAACATTCCTGACATTCCGCTTTGCGCCCAAACATATGCCCATAAATTTATTCCATTACACACGCAAGAACCTAATTACTCGCATTTATTGTCTTTTGTAGTTAAACAATTAATTTTAGTAACACTTATAACTGATGCTCTAAAGCAGGGGTTGGCCAATCTGTACCGGCTGTTGATATGACATATCAACGTTAGGGGCAAGTAATACATCGCCCTGTTTGAACCCTCCCTCCTTCTCGCGACAGGCATTCAAACGAAAACAAGCAGTGGTGGACACCGCTATGATAGACATGGCTCTTTCGAAACCACGAAAACACAAAGGAACCTTCCTATTCCAAGAGGAGTGGCAATAACATTATTTTTATGCACTATGGGTGAAAATGTGAAATGCCTGTTGTGTTTGAAAGTCTCGATTGATGTTTACAAGTCAAACAGTAAACGACATTACGAACGTTGTTACAAAGACTACAACCAAGTCAAGTACGAAATCTTAAGGTATTAATATTATAAAATCAACCTTTATCCGTAAAAATAACAAACTTTAAATATTCATTAAGCTTCGCACTCTAATGAAGAAGTGAGTTACCTATACCAGGTTAAAACCTTGAATATTGTTGTGTAAAACCACAGTTACAAACTGAGGTTGCGAATTTACAAACACACAATCTTGAAATGAAATTCAAAACTAAGTTCACTTTTATGCAGAGAAATTTATATAACGTTTCTGTCTCTCCGTTCATTTACTGTGCATATTAGTGCTATGTGTGATCAATTTTGTTCTAAACTGAAGATTATACAATCTAAAAGCAGATTGCGATTTAAAAATGAAAACATACGCGCTCTGTTGTATGTCAGTACTTATGAATTAACGTTAGGTGTGTGCAAAACATCAACGCTCCGAATGAAGTAAAGAATATATTAATGAAAAACAAACGTTAGAGACCTTTTATATATGCATTAAGTATTTATAAAATCAAACGTCTGTTAGAGAAGTTCCTTCACACCGTCACTGCGACTTCCACCTGCCCCCTTCGAACCGTGCATCTTGTGCATACCGGGTTACGTTCCCTGTCGTCAGGGCTCGCGACTGCCAATATGGCCACTCCTGTTCTAAAACTCTACCTCCCTATGTTAATTGCAGAAGTATAGGATAAACTAGTGATCATATTGACAATCAAACATTTTACCAATATATTTTTACTTTCTCTACTACATTTGGTAAAGTAGAGGAAGTATTGTACTCCACCCAAAAATTAAAAAATTTAATTCCTTCAATTTCGAGATTTCACCGAAATATGTTTTGAGGTCCCTGAATAAAAAAATTAGAAAAAGGTCCGTGTGTGTGTGTCTGTGTGTCTGTCAGACAGAGAGATAGACACACACAGACATACACGGACCTTTTTCTAAAAGTGCCTTTTTTGGATTCAGGGGGCCTGAAAACGTACATTTCCGGTAAAATCTCGATATCGAATTTTTGGATGGAATACAATAGGTACTTCTACTGTACTATACGTAGTAGAGAAAGTAAAAATAAGTTTAAAAAAATCTTAGAGGAGTGAGAGAAATTCTGATAAACCGGGTACTTAACCTCCTCTCGTGTATCTCGTTGCGAGGAGATGATCTTGTCTCGGTGGCGTATGTATTGGCCTTTACAACTCCACTCATGCTTACGTTTTTAAGGGAGATCCTGCTCCTGTTTGTCTGCCGCGTGACAAATTGCCTGTCCGTAACGTGTAGCAACAAGGAAATGTGTAGTTATTTCTACAAATATTTATCTCCATAACCTCCAAGTAGATAGAGTAATACGGCACTTTAAAAAGTTTTTTAATGGATAAGCAGAAAATCATTAGAATATAACACATTATATTTTATTTTTCCCTGCAGTTTCCGAGAGTTATGTGCGAAAGGCACAAATATTAATGGCATAGTCAAACGCCTTCATGCTCTTAATTTTGAGGTACGTCTTTCTCAAAGCTAATGTGTTCATGTTGTACTATACACACTTTCTGAATTCCTTGCAATCTTTTAGCAATTTAAGAATTCAAATTAGGTGTTATACATAAAAGAAGGAAGATTGTGCAATAATACGCATTTCCTCACTATTGCATTGATACCATAGAAGAGTGCTATCATACTTTGCAGCACTTAACTGTTCGGCTTACAGTGTCCCATTGTGCAATTGTTTTATCTTTTATTCTATTTCTTCATAAATATTTTACAATCCTAAATTTAAACATCAGTGAAGGTCACACAATTAACATATACAAGCAAAGGATTCCACTAAAACGCATACATTTTTGCCCCCTTTCTCGCTGTCTCTCTTTCTCTCCTTTTTTCTTTCTCTCTGTCTCTTATTCTGCTTGTTCAACGCGAATTTTCCTTTAATAAGACAGATATGTGGTACCAGCACTGAATCCTCTAGAACAGGCAGGGAAGGGTACTTCGAAGATCAGAAAAGACTAGTCGCTCCCCTCATTATCGTGCTACTCTAATGGTTAACGTGCGGTTTGTGAAAGCCTAGTGCGAAAATGAATGTTGTCACATTTTCTCCAATTAAGCATTCACAGTTAACGTGTGGACATTTATTTCTAGGAAGATCAATGTCAAAAGTAAAGAAACAGAATGATAGAGAAAACAGGGGAGATACTGCACCGCTGAGTTTCACTCCACACACGTGGAGTTAACAACTGTCTGTCATTTGTTGTTTCTTTGATTTCATTGGCTGCAGTGACAAGCTCATTGGTGCAATGTGAAACTTAGCGACTTCCGAGAACACACAATGCATGAGGTATGTGTTAAATGAGAGACTTCTGCTGAACATAGGTAAAGCACGCTTAACTATTAGAACCGTGTGATAATATCTGCAGTAGCTACTAGCTCACACATTAGGTGGAACTAGATTTTCTTTTGGTGGTCACAATGTAGCAGTAGCGGAATGGCTTGGGAGAACTGTTCCCCCAGCCTGCTCTAAAATATGTCGAAATTGACTATGAACATTGTTTCGTTTTGGCTGTTTACTAATTAATTTTTTCAAATCATGACAGCTAACGTATTTAAGAGTTGTAATTAAGAACAAATTAAAACAAATAAATTATAAATTAATTCCAACATAATACATTTCATATATTAAAGGATAACTATGCAATGTCATTATTTTTCACTTTTCATATGATGCTAATAAGCAAACCTAAAAGGGGAAAAAGAACTGTTAAATGGTATAATAGGAAATTATACATAATAAATAATTTATATGATTAGAGTATAAGGAGTAGAAATGCTAAAAATGATTATTATACAAATTAGTTTGAAGAACATCAATTGCACATTCCATTGCAGATACAACAATTACTTTTACTTTGTCCTACTACAATCCAATGTTTTTCCAGTTAATAACAAAAATATGGAGTACTTTGACCTTCAAGCCGATTACTTTGATACTGTTGAACAATAATGGAAAAACATATTTAATATTTACATTCTCTACCACGTACATGGTAATGACAAGTCATTGCCCTTGATACATATATTTCGTCGGAAATACATGTTTTGATACTTCTTAATAACTAAACGAGTTTTAAGAAAATCTCCGTGGTGCATGTGAACAGCATAATTCCAAAATAAATAGTCAGTTAGATACCAAACTTTTTATTTAGGTTCAGCTTCTTCCAAGAATCAGACCGAAGATTTTAAGAAAATTCCGCAACACGAAACAACCGTTGAAATCGAAATTTTTTTTCGAAACTTCTGATGTTTACAAATGAAATGTATATGTTGAATTTCCTGGGAATAGATTTGAAGTGTTCTTCACCGTGAATACATTTTACATAACTGTTAGATCGTAAGAGATAAGTTAAATTAAACTAAATTGTTGCGTTGTTTAATGACGCTGTCAATTGCCACGATCACATCAGCGTCGCCGGTGTGCTGGAATTTCATCCCGCAGGAGTTCTTTTACATATAAGAGATAAAGAAAATCGACACACACAAAAAAATTATATCTCGTTAATTCACAGGATTTAGGGCACCTACATTTTTTAAGCATTTCTGAGACTTAGCTTTGAATTTTCCAAGATTTTTCTCCAATGGAAAGTCATAACTCTTTTAGTCTTTTCCTGACGCTGCCAATGTAATGAAATTTAAAAGGCATCACATAACGATGAACTTAAAGATTTTGCTATTGCTTAAAGTGAGTATAGATTCCTGCTTGCATTGTTCCCATAAGAAAATGGTAATAAAAGCATTTCTAAAGATGTTTGTCAAATAACGTGTAGTAGGTCTATAAATAAGCTTTTTTAAAGATTAGCATGTGCAATAATGGCTAAAATCATGTGAAAAAAGTAAATGATTTTTTCTAAGTACTCTCTTCTCTAAAGATATGAATGAAAAATGGTAATAAAAGCATTTGTATATATGTGTGTCTTGATTAACGTGTAGTAGATGTGGAAATAAGCTTTTTAAAGCCCAGTATGTTTAACGGTGGCTAAAGTCGTGTCAATATAGCACATCAGTTTTTACTAGGTACTCTCTTCTCTAAATATATAACTGGTAAAAGCCATTTCGCTCGCAACTTAACAAGTAAGACTGTGCGCCATCGTTGACACATTTTGCGGAGAGAGAATAACACACGAATAAGGAAAGGGATGTGCTAGAATGCAACACCCAATACAATGTGGAATAGCAAGTGCTACTCTACGATCGATACTTACAGGAGTATTTGAGGAAACGCATGCAGGTCAAATGGGGAAAGTCATTATTGGAAATGACCGCTCTCTATCAGTCAACGCTAGCGATGTCTGAACTTAATAGTTGTGCTACGTTTATTAATATGCTTTAGTTAGAATACAATAGAATTATTATTAGACACACAAATGTAACCAAGGATCACAAAGTAATTTTGCACCCAAGAGTTACAAGGGAAAGCAAGAGGTACACTAAATTAATTTTTCAATATATTGAGCAGGTTTTCGACAATATTTGTAGCGTATTCCTCCAAGAAGTCTCTAACAAGTATCCAACAAATCCAAACACTTCTCACAAAAGTCTGAGAGCAAAAGGATAATACATTAAAATTTGGTTGTGATGTATTCTTGTATTCAATCTAATCTAGAGTCCAGACCTCTTATACTCGAACTTTCAGTTCTTTAGACCCTGAAACATGCTTTGAAACTTATTTTGAGAATGACTGGTGAACACTAAAGAATTGGCTTCGTGAGTAGCACAATTTTAATGCAAGAATTACATATTTTTTCACAGTGGCGAAAGCTCTACATGTTATTGGTATACTTTATGGGAAGAAACCTAATGTGTTGCACTACATGTCTTTTTCTACTCTTATACTAAATATTCTCACAAACTCTTATTCTTCTATCTTCATGTCAGTAGAGATAAATATTTGCTAATTTTGTTGTAAGTGCAAGGGGAATATGGGAATACAGCGATAGTCAAATCTTTAGCTGGTCACTATATGAAGGCTTTGAAATTCTGCTCTCTTTGCACGACCAAGAGATAAAGTGTATATAACCTTCCATTTGAAAAACGTATATGTTTTGCAAAACTCACACGAATGACAAAGAATATATCCGAAATGGTTCACTCCACTAAAAATACATTTGGACATAAATCGTGTTTTAACGAGATTACATTTTTTGTAGAGTAAGATTTACTCTATCTCCTACGGTTTACCACTTACGCAGAAGTAATCAAGATTAAACAGGACTATATGGTGTATATCCAAAAATATAAATTTGATATGCCATAAAAATATCTTAAACATATGGTATTTTAATCAAAATCGTTGGATCCCTTTTCGAGAAAATCAAAATTTTCGATGTAAAGGGTAAGTTAGATTGAAAGAATTGTCTTCAAAATCGTGTCGAGTGCTTGAAAGATGTTAAACTTAAATACCAACTTTGTTTTTCAAGCGACTTTTCGTTTGAGTTATGATGTTCGTAGACCCACAGACAACAACCACACTCACACACACAATACCTTTTTCTAATTTTTTTTTAAATTCAGGTTGCCTCAAAATATCTTTGTGGTGAAATCTCAATATCGAATTTTTGGGTGAAATAGAATACATGCCCTACTTAATATTTGTAGCGGAGAAAGTAAAAACGTATGTGAAGAAGAAATATTAGTTTATAGCGACTCAAATTTCAATAATTTTTATGTATAAGTATGCGGAATAAAGTGCGTGGTATCACACAGTAACAGTTTTTAAATTATCTGTGTGCAAGGCATTCCTTTTTAGAACTTAATATATCTTAATGTATTCAAGATACAGTCAGATGTTTAAACGAAACAATTTAAAGGTTTCTTAGATTAAAGTTAACGCTAAAGTTATCTACTTTTATAGAACTGAAATCAATCGATTATTGTGCACCTTTAGGATATTTTGATAAAAAGATCTGCATTTTAAACCAATAGTGGATGCTTAAGGACACATCTACATCAAACAGGTACTATTTGATCACAGTTCCAGGACCCCACATAAAATCGTATTTGACAGGAACATTAAAGATATCAAGCTAAGCTTTTGCAGATGTTAATTACCGTTTTGTAAACGTTTTCTGTAAATCGATTACTCTATATGAATTACATTACATACTATGAATACGCTATAAATTGTAATTATATGTACAACTCTTAATAAACGGGAACTATACCGGAAGAGCAAGAAAGTTCTGAATGTGCTGCGCGGTGTTTTGCCTGCCGGCATTCTCGGCGCTCGTTGCCGTCTGCCGCTACCATAAAAAGGCGCAGATGAAGCCAAACGACATTTTTATAACTAGTTTTTAAAGGCTTTACTCACAAACTTTATGAAAGGAGATGCTGAAACTGACTAATGTCGTTGTCCATACGTTTTTGGCACCCCTTTAGGAAACTATCCCTCACTCGCCACAGTTCACGTTGAGAAATGCTGGAAATTTCCATGTAAATATTTTGTTTTAATTCTTTTGGAGTATATGGGTTGGTCTTGTGCACTTTGTTTAATGTAATCCCAGAGGTACAAATCGCAGAGGTTTAGGTCAGGGGATCGAGGGGACCACAAATCTCCACTAGTGATTCTGTCCTGAAACACGCTTTCAATTGTTCTCATCGGAGGAATGGCCGTGTGAGCTGTTGCAGAGTGTTGTTGAAAAAAGACAAAATCTCGCTCTTTTTCGGTTGACTTTCTAAAAAAAGGGGGTAAAATTGCATTCACATATGTACGGGTGTCAACTGTTAACCCGAAAAAAATTGACCCTATAACTCAGAACCCAATATTGTTCATGAAGTAGCTCTTCATGACGAACAAATTGTTGCAGGTGGGCCATTAGCGCTGAACGATTTCTCAGAGCTCCAATAAACGATTTCTATCTCTGGTGTAATTTGAAACATGAAGTGCACAAGACAAATCCATACACGCGCACGCCCCCTCACGCACCCACCCACATCCACTCACCCGCACACACACGCACACACACACACATACACATACATACATACACACACACACACACACACACACACACACACACACTGGAAGAATTAAGACAAAATATCCGCCAGGAAATTGCCAGCATTTCTCAACATGAACTACGGCGAGTGATGAATAGTTTCCTAGAGGTGCTAAAAGTGCATGGACAACGGCGGTGACCCGTTTGAGCATCTGCTTTTATGAAGTTGGTAAGTGAAGTCTTTAAAAGTAGTTTTACAAATGCCGTATGCTTTCATCCGCGCCTTTCTATCATAGCGGAAGGCGGCATCAGGCGCCGAGAACGCTGACAGGCAAAACACCGCGCAGCCGGTTTGGAACATGTTTTCCCTGCCCGTATGTACAATGAAAGTTCATAAGATGTATAAATGATATTTGTAAAGCCATTGTCAACGTACTATAGTAAGCTATTCTAATTTTAACAATTGTAAGCTAAATTATTTCTTTCAATTTATACTTTGATACAAAACTTTTTACATTTATGTATCTGACTTACTACAAGTAAAAAGTAAGTGCAAGCTTAAACTTCTGGTCATTCCTGAAGAACCTCTCTGTAAATAGGCAGAAAATATGTTAATATATTTACAAAATAAAAAATAATTGAAATAGAACAATGAAAGATGTAGAAGCCGTTCAATGAAATCAATGAATGTAACAGATCTACAATATATTTTTTGACAGAAGATATAAAATATATTTTATTTAATGCCTTACAAAGTAGGCCAAATAATGACGTTTAAGGTGCATGTTCCCTTAAATCGATGAGACTTTTAGCCAATATACTCAGTTTACAGAACACTTAAATGTGCTTTAATATGAGAAATATTACCATGTGCGCATCAAAGCGTTCCAGCTAATTGTGTGCTACTCAAGTACTGCGTGCTTTATATGTAATTTTCCTCTTTCGGTGTGTAAAAAGCAGCACATACGAAAGAATAGACCATCAAGAAAATTGTGATGCGCTTACTGTCCTTGTTGCTCAGAAAATGATGATGCAATAATAGCGATGCTTTCACGGAAAGTGGCAGTAACGGAATTTCGATGGAAGCGCCAGAAAGCCATAAGAGCATGTCTCGACCATGTCTGGAATGGCTGTTGGAGAACTCTCCATTCTTCCCACCATTGTATTGGAAAAGGCATACAACAGGCGGCTCTCGAGAATCGGGCAAAAAAACGAAAGGAAGAGAAAGCTTCTACGAGAGGAATGAAGGGTTGGACGGGGCAACCTGGAAATGTAACGAACAGCAAGGATAAGCCCTTGACCCGATTCGAAACGATCTAGAAATTCGGTGGTTAAAGAAATAGTCCTTCGTGTAGGTAGTGTGCACAATATCCTAAAACCTGCAATCTCAGAGTGTGTTTATGCTGAAGTTTATCTTTGTAACCAGCTTTAGTTATAGGGAAGCAGAGAAGTTTAATCGAATTCTATTATACGACCTACTCAAAAGTAATTTCTTTCCGTTTTTTTTTTTTTTTTTTTTTTTTTTTTTGTTTTTTTTTGTTTTTTTTTAAAGCGCTGAACTGATAAATAGGGTTAGAACTTTTATACACCTATCGCGAAATTAGGCGATTGAACATGGACAGAGCGTGACGTCATTGCCACCGTACAGTGACAACACAGATATCTGGTCTCACTGTCTATAGTGCACAGTGTTTCTCGAGTGTGTTTACTAGTTCCACACACAGAGTAAAATTCCTCCAGCGCAAGCTGAAATTGTACAATAACCTTGAAGTGAATATTTTACTGCGAATGGTGACAACATTGAATGTAAGTTATGCAGCAATGTTATGTTGCGTTGTTGCATCGACTGTACCTGGTGCTGTAATCATGTGACAGACTGACCACTTCCACTTCCTATAGACCAACTTCCGCAACCTTTCGTTTTCTGTATGAAGGTTCGCTCCCTACTGATAAATACAGTGAGCCATCCGATTATCAATAGCTTAGCCTCGGCTGTCTCGAATGATGTATGTTGGAACCAGATTAGCAGTGAACGATTCCAAATCTATACCCGACATTAGTTCCCTATTTTGATATATTGTTGTTGCTGTACCTTATTTGAACTATACCTAATGACCTCTTATCAATTTCATCCTTACGCCGGTTCAATGACACTCTTCACTTCTGGTCTATACTTAAAAGAGAATTTAAATATTTTGTTTGGCAAACTATAGCATAATTTTCCATGCAGGATCTTGATGAACATTTTCCAAACTTAGATGTCTCTCACTGTGCCTGTGGATACCACTGTTGCCGGGAGCAAAATTTAAAAACTTGTCATGTAACACTTGTGTAGTTATCAAGATCCAGAGAATAGTTATGTCAAAGGAAGGTTTTAACTGACAAGAACTCTTTTTTTCGTCCTTGAAAAACGAGGTTGGACAAAAATTCATACTGTACTTACCTATATGCAGTTTATAATGGGAAGCTAACTTTACATGCTCAAATAAGAGACAGAGTCACCAATTTTTGATAAGGAATGCAAGAATGAATTAGTGAGAGAGTTATATCTTAAGGTTTTTGAAAAGAATGAAAAAGAAGGGATTGCTTGGTTTCGATTGGAAATATGGAAATTGAGAAATACAAGGAAGAATGCGATGAAGTAAATATGTTCTATGTGTGATGGTAGGTAAAATGAGATTAATTTATTATTAGAATTTTCAGGAACAGAACATAAGAGGAAAATGATTAAATATAAATAAAGAGCTAACAGTGAAACATATTTTAAAGACCAGTTGGAACTAAGAAGTGTTAGAAAATGTTTATCGAACGTAGGAAACAAATGAAAGTGGTCAGTGAACAGAACCGTTTGGAGGGGAAGATTTGAAAATGTTGTAATTCTTATGGTTCTGTGATTTGATGAATGGCTAGGGCCAACATCAGGCAAACACGTATGTAAATTAGCATAGCATCTATATTATTCCATTTGGAATAGCTGCCAACTTCCAGTAGCTAAGGTAGTTAGTTGTATTAGAATTGTTGGAATAAATATTATTAGAGATATTATTAATAATACACTATAATGTTGCGGGTAAATGTGAATATAACCATTTAAATATAGACGAGGGCTGAGCACGTGTAATGGATAGGCAGGTAATGAAGGTGTTTTACTTACAAAATGTCCAAAAAGGTTTAATAATCCTGTGTACACATCTTGTTTGTACTCCGTATCATATAAAATAAATGATGTGTTACACACTATTGAATCAGGTGTTTTGTTGTTTAGTTTTAGGGAACATGAAAGAACGATTAAATTTGGCAGAGGTTTTCCGACCATCTCTTTACGAACTCCATTCACAAGAGTGTGTGTGTTTTTCTTTTGATGAAAAGTTTACTAATTTTCTTCCTCATATTTACTGTATCACTAATATTACATTTCTATTCCTAAGCGTATATATTCAAGGAGAATGTCGTTGAACTTTGTATAACGTTGAACTTTTACAAGATACATCACTAACATAGACCGGAAATGATATTTACAAAGGAAATGTGGGAAGAAAACGTTCCAGGCCTATATTCAGGGTATTTTAGGGGTATTTACCCGTTACGGGGACAGAAAAACGTGGAAAAAGGCTCAAGACATGGAAAAGTCTTGTCTGTGTCCTAATGACCACGTGTAGGTTATTTCTTTTGAAACCAAGTCAGAAAGTCGGCAGATAGATGGAAGCGTAGACTTTCACGGCCTGTGTCTTAATGCATATCTCAGCTTCCGGAGAAGGCTGAGTCTCTAGGCTCTTGTGCCCAGAAGAAGCCGGCGACAAGGTGAGCGAAACGTCGGCAAGTTTATGCAAGATGACGCAGTATTCTCCGGAAGATACGCAGCAACTCAGTAGGTAACATATATTGTTCCTGTTTTGATAGATTCAATTACACAACTGAATAATTTTTGTTGCAAATTATTAGGATATGGAAAAAAAAAATGAAACGGGCAATCTAAAACACAAGCAAAAACATCCTTTTGTTACAGTTTACATAGAGGTAAACTGAATTTGCGGCTTCCTGCAGAAGCACGAACAAAGTGAAATGCTAAACCTGTCCGGTAAGAAGTTTTCTTGGATGCGAAGAAACTGTTGCTTAAAGATGCAGTAGATGAAATCCTAAAGGGGGGAAAGGATTCGTTGGTAGTGAAAGGATGCCAGGTCACATGTGAAGATAAAGAGTCCATAGGTAAATAAAGAGAAAGGTGGAAAACAACGTAAGAGAGAGACAGAGAGAGAGAGAGAGAGAGAGAGAGAGAGAGAGAGAGAGAGAGCAATAAGAGAGCTATTTTGGACGCAAAACCAATGCCGATAGTCGTATCTTTCTGTATTTTTGAATCTTCTTCCGAAGCTCCGATAAAAATCTAAAAGATAAGGTTTGTCACTACTTTAAACCCAAACTTCCAGTTAATAGTGCAGAACTGTTTACACCGCAATTAACAGCTTCAAGTTCGGTATGAACTGTGGCAATACAAAGGTTTGCCTTTCAAGTAGATAACTACTCTGCTGGGTTCTGTAAACTACCTGTGCTGGTTTCTGTGTTACATCCATCTACTGTGTCGAAAGGCATGCTAATTGCGATCTAATAGTAACATTATTCTGAACTACGGACCAGCTGAACTAATACCGCGGGGCACTTATAGCAAATATCAAAGAGGATATCGCTTTTATAGACTGAGAGAGAATATGTGCGTTATCCGCATTTGGTGTACGACATGCAGATATTGGTGCTGTTGCTGCCGATAAAGGTAGCGTATCTCACAGAAGCAATTGTTTGCAAGTTGCCTTGAACCACAATAGCTACTAATATGAGGGCTGTTTGAGGCGATTATGTGAACATCCAGGAGATAACTTCCATAAATTAAGGAACGTTTGACGTCCTTTGAAGAGTAGATATGATATGCCAACGACCGAATTGCAGTAGCATGGTGAGTTTACTTACAAACAAAATTCTCGGTTCATATTATGACGCAGGCGCGCGGCACACCAAAGGACAGCCAGGGTCAAGCTACCACGCACTACATACTAGACTGGCGGCTCATGTATCAGGCTGCCTCGCGCGACTGTATCTGAACACGTGAGTACCTGGTACGTCAAAGGGATTTTCGAGTTTATTCGAGAAGTGTCCGCCGACCGGTGTATTTGTAGAAGTTCTAGAAAAGTCTATGTTACGTCCTCCTCGCTATACCGGGTGAGTCAGCCGCTCCATATATTTTGGAAGGTAGGCCACGCATCAAACGCCATGTGCACTTTAGTCCAGTTTTGTGCTTACTAACTCGAATTGCTTGACGTTCCTAGAGAGACCAATTCGCAAAATTGGAAGGAACGGCGGTTTAAGGGACAGAATATAGGTACTCTTCGCTAAAGTACACCACAAAAATATAAGACACGTTTACTGAGAGCGAATTCCGTGTTTTCAGGTGATTTTACAAACCTTTTATTAGAGTATACATAGCAACGCAATTCAGCAAATGCCTCTGGAAAAAAAGAAACCCGACCTATCATATGAGTACAAACATCAGGTAAAAGTAGAGTGGCGGATTCTTGTACTTAGAGCCGGGTTGGCTGCAGCAATATGACAGACACGCCTTATGCACCATGGGCCCCTCCAGTCAAAACGCACATATGTTAAATAACGGTTTAATGTAATTAATGTGTTTCCACACTAGCCGTGTGTAGGACGTAATTGGTAAATACTGCATTTGGGTATTTCGCTGGAAATGCGCTATTGACCCCTTACCAAATTAAAAAAGAAAATCTTTAAAATACAGTAAAATCCGACTTAACCGGATCCCTTATATGCGGGAAACCTGGACAACCGGCAAATAAATGTCGGAACGGATCTATTTCCTTGTATGTTAAATAACACTCTAAACCGGAAAAGTGCCTAACGCGGCAATGGAATATTTTTTCCGGAACCGGTTGCATAAGTAACCTAAGACGGATTTTCATTATGCTTAATACATAGTTACATGCTTTGATAAGGAACTTGCCACGACTGAAGACATTCAAAGTGCAGCAGATATTGCTGCTAGAAACAGCAGTTGTGAAGTCATGGAAGGAATGGATCAAGACGATGATAACGAAGTCAACGAAGAGAGCAAAAAATACATTTAGAGAAGCATTACCTGTTGTGAGTGACCTCCAGGAATTTGCAGCTTCCAAGAATGTTGCAGAACTCCTGGAAAAAATTATTCTGTTGTTTAACGACACTTTCAATTGCTAGGATCACATTAGCGTCGCCGGTGTGCTGGAATTTTGTTCCACAGGAGTTCTTTTACAGGCCAGTAAATCTACTGATATGAAGCTGTCGTTTTTAAGCTAAGTTTAAAAACCATCGGTCTGGGCCGGATTTGAACTCGCGACCTTGGGGTCAATTGGGCATTGAATTTTTCAGTCCTGATTCAACCTCTTAAAATATTGCCCATGCACGGCTTGTGTGTTTAAAAACATCAGCAGTAAGCTTGTTGGCACAAATAAATAACTTAATAGGTATTAAACAAAGGAACTTAGAGGTACACCACCATCCCCCAGTGAAGAAGAAGATACAAACAGTGAAGAAGAGGGTACAAACAGGGAGAAAAGTGCTTCAGTATAAAAAACCCAACCTGAATGTCACACGCAGCAAAGGAACCTGGCATTTTAACCTAAAATGCCCTGTTCCAGCTTCCCTGTGTAGCGAAACTTCCATTGGAATAATCGCTGATAAAACTGATCTAGCTAGCTGATCCGCTCGAACCCGCTGAAGATCTTTCAGAGGATCGTGATGCTGAAGAACAGTCTTGATCTCTGTTAAAACATACTGTTCAAAAGGCAAGGTGAACACAAATAATAACTTTGTATTACTCTCAATTTTCTCCAACCCAAACGTTTCTTTGAAAACACCGTAGGCACTACTGATGTAGGTACAGTAGCTCTTCAATACACTAACAATCTAGAGGCTCCTCTGAATACACTAAAAAAACTTCATCCATATTATACAGAACGTGAAGTGAAAATTAGGCTTACTCGAGTTCAGAAAAAGTTGACTACCTCCCTTAATTCCACAGGGAATGAATGAATGGACACATTTATACAGGTTACCTGACCTTTATTCCACTTACAGTTGTAAACTCTACGCAATGAAGCAAGCAAGTCTTGTATTTTAATTAAAATCGTTAGTACTTTTAAGAAAATGAACACGTTCAAAAAC
Source organism: Tenodera sinensis (assembly GCA_030765045.1). Classification (NCBI taxonomy): domain Eukaryota; kingdom Metazoa; phylum Arthropoda; class Insecta; order Mantodea; family Mantidae; genus Tenodera; species Tenodera sinensis. The sequence goes on along the minus strand of CM060961.1, from coordinate 119,607,615 downwards.
TTTTCCATGCAAAAGCTAGTAAGGGTTGGGGATTTATATGACTTTCGGGCACACAAAATCCTCGATCTGGACTAGGTTTGAAACCCACGATCTTGGGATCAGCACCTAACCAGCTGAACCACCCAGACCGACAACTTCCTTATCAGCTAGAGACTTGAAATTATTTTGAATGTAGCTCACAACTGGATCTCAATCGATTGCAAAATTTGTACGGCAAAGTCAAGCAGTCACAGACAAGAAAGTGCGTTATTAAAAATGTTTTAAGATGTTTATGAAAGGTAGTTATGTTTATTAGTTGAACAGTTTCATTTGTTTTACACAAAGAATTGGTTACTATGGAGGCAGTTCAATCACAATAAGTTTTTCTCCACATTTTATACAATTAGTGTCACAAATGAACTTCTATTTATTTATCAAGGTTCTCATTATGTTCCCCATACACAATCTGGCCGTAGCTATGTTTCACTTATGAAGGACGCTGCATAACTTATTTGTGGTACCTTGAACCATTTATTCTGATAACATTGTAATTGAAAGTAATTTTAAGTTTATAGTTGACAGTGCAAACATCCCATTTTGATACGTTTATAGATAATAATGTGCAAAAAGAAACCTAATGGCAGATGCATCTGCAATCATATTTTAAGAAACATTACGAAATTTTAGACAAGCAGGCCTCCAAACTTTACTTCTCTGCTATTTCGCTATCTCTTTGGTAGTTTGAGGAAATTCTACCCATAAATTGTAGACGTGTGAGATAGAGAGGGGGGGGGTGTAGAAAGAGAGAGAGAGAGAGAGATTTTGTGGGAGCTTTTGAGATACTCTTAACATACAAATAACTTTCAGAAAATTGTGCGTGTAAAATACACAGAGAAAGAGAGAGAGAGAGAGAGAGAGAGAGAGAGAGAGAGAGAATATGATAATTCAGAAACTCTTAAGTTGAATGCATACCTGTATTTAAGTTCAGCAATTCCAAGGAAGATGTTGCTTCCCAAATTTGACCTTTACATAAGTAGCTCTTCATTATACTCATACTCGTTCAAAAGTGACCTTAAGGACTTGATTACTAATACTGTATGTTTAAATTACTAATATAATTTATTACCTCAAATTTTCTTTTAACTAGGTAAAGTACGAATGATAAACCATAAGTTACTACGTGAAAAAGGTAGAGCTCGTTCAGTTAGTACAGTGCATTAGCAGTCTTCCTTTGTTTATTGTTGTTTCGCCTGGAAAATCGTCTAGCATGTTTTATCATGCTGTGTCTCATATTTCGCTTACAATTTTGGTTCTGCTTTGCTAGTCTAGACGAATCCATTCATAGCAGGTGTTCTGCCCATTCAATTTTATATTCCGGTGCCTTATCCTCTAGAGTACATTTTAGGTGTCCTCTGTTTCATTTGGAATATACTCATTCATTTGGAATCACGTAGAATATAGCCGGCAACTCGTCTCAAAAATCTCGTTTCAGCTGTTTCTATTTTTTCGCTTTTCTGATTTTTTCAGGGCTAGTCCTACTACCATAGTATACTAACGTAAGAACCACCATTTCCATTTAGCACTTCATTATTTGCATTGTTTCTCACTTTCTTTCCCAGAGTTTTGGATATCGTCGATTTAACACATTCCATATGTGGTCTATGACTTCCGGGGGTAGGTTTATTCCACCAAGCGATGGCTGGATTCACTTCTGATGTGAATGCAGCCAGTGAACGGACTGTTACCTCCGTGATGATGAAGATGGCGGTGAAATGATAGACAACTTTTTATCGTGGAGTGCGTTGAACCTTGGTGATACTTCGCATAAGCTAGTCGGGGGTGAAAGTTAGAATTAGGTGATTTAAAATCAGTATTCTATGGTGGAAATCTAACCGCGGACGCTTAGCATGAGAGTCCCAAAACCACTGCATTACCCAGGATCTAAGTTCTAAATATTCAAACTTTGTTACCTGTAGAAGCCTTGGGAAATACGGATTAGAGCAGTTAAAAAGCATGGTGAAATGAGATTTAAGTGGTAAAATAATTCTATATCAATATATTTTCTGGTTTCTTAGGTTACCAGTATTTTATATTTTAATTCTACCAAGGTTTATGTAAACAGTACAATGTAAAGGGTTTTATTATGTAACTAAACCCTGGGGTACTAGTAAGGAAACCTCGTGAATATGGACCTAAAAACTTATTCAATACAGTTAAGTAAAAACACTATAGCCTTTGTAATTGTAAACAACTCTTTTATTTTCTTTTTATGATTAACATTTTATTTTATTTTATTTTCATCGGTGAAAATTGGTAGAAAAGGAACACATTTTGGTATTTCCGCTTTTTGTATTTTTACTATACCAATATTGTGCTGCGCAATTTATTTTTTATTATCAACAATTTTAAAGCCCCTTATTTAGCATTTAGGTAAAGCACTGCATTAAGTTGTAAGTACTGCTGTTCTCAGCATTTTTACTTTCTCCACTAGTATGTAGGAGAAGTAATGTATTCGACCCAAAATTTCGATGTCAAGATTTCACAAAAAATACGTGTTTTGAGGTCCCCTGCAGCAAAAAACACATTTTTAGAAAATGTCTGTGTGTCTTGTCTGTGAACAGAATAACTCAAAACCAAAGTCGGTTAAAAAGCAAAATTACTCCATCCCTAAACTATCCTTTACAAGGAGAACTTTTCGAAATATTTGAGTTTCTCAAATGGTTGATTAAAATGACAATGTTTAACACATTTTCATGGCAAACGAAATGTATATTTTCAATTTTCCGACAATAGCCATGTAGTCCTATTTTGCACGACTATCAAACCATAAGAGAAAGACCAAATATTACTATAGCTACAAAAAATGTAGATCTCGATAAAACACACAATTTAGGATTCAAATGTATGTATGGGGGGATGGGGTGCAGGGGGTGAACCATTTCTGAGGTGTTCCTTGTAATTTGTGAGAGTTGTGCAATATCTATACTGTTATCAAATGACAGGTCGATACTCACTTTTTATCTCTTGGTCGTGCAAAGAGAACGGAATTTCAATGCCTTCATATAGCTACCAGCTCTAAAAGATTTGACTATCGTTCAAAGCCGACTGTTTTGCGATATTCCCCCGCACCTACAATTTATTTCTACAAATTTTATCTCGTCTAATATGAAGATGGACGAATAAGAGCTTGCAAGAATATTTTATACAGAGCAGAAAAAGTCATGTGAGTGCAATACATCAGATTTTTTAATATTAGAAATACTCCGTGTACCATAATTTATAGTTTACTGGCTTGATATTTTCAGCATAGCGTAAGGAATTATGGATTTAAATATTTTGTGCACAGTTATAATTACTAAATAATGCAACTTATATTGGGTATTTTATCTAGGTAACACTGAGAAGGCCAACAGAGTTAGTCACCCAAAAGTTTCCTTTATTGTAAGATCTAGATCGCGGAGAACACATTTTTACAGGTTGGTCAGCTTTAGTTAGAGTAGGATGAATGGAGATAACTAATCCGTGAAGTTACACTGTAATGTCGACGTTGTAACTAGGTGTTTAATTATTTACTCTTTCTCAATTAGTTCTGTGGTAATTATGTATCCAAGACGGATTAGGGCTGAATGACCTGCACGCCGCCAAAGGGACGCTGCAAGACGTAGTGGCTTTGTCTTGAGAAGCGTAACCCGAAGCTGTTTTCTAAGTAGGTATACCTCGGGATCTGATCCCTCAGCTTACAGCTTGGAAGTTGTCCTCCACAATGGACGTGCATGTCTAGCTGGTCAAACAGAACGTAACCTTTGACCTTACACTCCAAGACAATACCACATCATCCTCTAGTCTTCCATTGAGGATTTGCCGCTCTGACAACGGGGACGTAAAGCAAATACCAGTGTTCCAGTCTTCAACCGGCCACATGTCGACGCTATTATCAACAGAATGCCATTATTCCGAATTGATTCCAAATGGCTCTTTCTTCCATTGCATTGCAAATTAGTTTGGTTCATTATTCATTACCCCAAACCATGCTGAATATAATCAAAATGTCGGAGTTCATGAGGTGTTCCTAATGGGTCTTGAGAACGTCATTGTTACCTAATAAATTTTTCACGGTTTTAATTTTGGAGAGCGGGATTGAGAAATTGATTTATCTTTAGTAACTGCGTATCCCTTCAATGTCATGTATGATTCAGTTTTCCTGCGTTGATGCACACTTTCATATTCCAGCCGTTTCCCTCTAGGACTATAACGTGAAATATGACCCTTAACTTTGAAACAAGTTGTGTATGTGTCTTCTGTGCAATTTCGAAACTGTTTATGTTTCGTGGAATAACGACTTAACAAGTTTATGCGGTAAATTGCTTCTTATATTTGTAAGGCAGGATCCCACTGGTCTACAAAAATTAACTTTTTCTCTTTCACAAGAATTAAAATAACAGATTCTAAAAGTATTTTTCGTGCTGAATTCAAATATAATTACAGTTTGTCCGCATCGGGCAGGAGTTTTGTGTGATATTCATTTGAATTTTTATAATATTCTAAAAAATCCGTAACTAGCTATCTAACTCAAAATTATAACTACTGATTCTGACTTACCTAGAAAGTGGTAGATAGTGATTTTCGGGTATATTTTGCATCTGGAACGTCTCTCATTTTAGTCCAACAGTAGTCAGCCAGCATATTGGAACTCCACTTGCCTTGGTACCTCTTCTCTATCGTAGAAATTTGCTGATGAAAACGCTCACCGTGTTCATCGCTGACAGCTCCAAGGTTTTCGGGGAAGAAGTCCAAGTGAGAGTCCAAGAAGTGACTTTTTAAAGACATGTTGCATCCCATAGCTTTATAAGAATGCAGAAGATCAGCCAATATGTCACGATAGTTTTCTGCTTTATGGTTTCCAAGAAAATTGCAACATAAACTTTTGAAAGACTGCCAGGCTGCTCTCTCCAGTGGATTTCACAGTCCCTCGAAATGTTCATCAGCCATTAATGATCGGATTTGTGGTCCTATAAAAACTCCTTCTTTCAATTTAGCATCACTGACTTTGGGGAATTTCGATTTCAAGTACAAGAATCCATCAGAAAGTTTACCCATAGCTTTGACGAAATTTTTCATAACTCCTAACTTAATATGCAATGGAGGTAAAAATATTTTTTCAGGATTCACTAAAGGAACACATGCCACATTTTTCTGGCCAGGGAGAAGAGATTCACGTTTTGGCCATGACTTTCTAACGTAGTGGGACTTCTTATCTCTGCTGTCCCACTCGCACAAAAAACAGCAAAATTTGTTGAACCCAAGTTGCAAACCAAGCAATAAAGCAATGACCTTTAAATCACCACAGATATTCCATTCATATTTTCCATATTGTATTTTCTCTAAAATTAGTTTCATATTTTGATATGTCTGTTTCATAGCGGCATGCGCTACTGGTATTAATGGAAGCTCATTGCCAATATGTAGCAGCACAGCCTTCAAACTTACTTTAGAGGAGTCTATGAACAATCGCCACTCATCTGGTCGGTGTTGATGCCCAAGAGTTTCCATAAGTGAACAAATATTATTACAAAACACAACACCATATTCTTCAGAGAAGTATTCTTTGAAAACACTATGGCGGCTACGATAACTACTTATTCTTACATCTTTTTGGAGTAAATTCCACCCTTTGAGTCTGGAAGTTAAAACTTCAGCTTGCAGTTTAGATAGATTTAAATCCCGAATCAGGTCATTAAGGTCTTGCTGATTGGGAAAGTATGGTTCTGATGAACAGCTACTGGCTTCATATGTAAGATCATTTTTATTTTCATCTGAATCATTTTGAGTTTCAGTTAGGTCAGAATCAGAGTTATCACTTAAGGTTGTATCTACATATACTGGTACGGGGAACTCTTCACTGTGTAAGACAGGTCTCAATGCAGATTGCAAATTCGGATACTTAACTGTATATTTTGTTTTAGATGTGATTCCTTTAATATTTGTCAAACAAAAATAACAGTCAGTTGAATGATCCCTCGGTTCCCTCCAAATCATGGGAATTGCAAATGGCATATGATGTGTACCATTTTTCCACCCAGTCAGCAGTCTAACACACGAAACACAGCATGTATTTGGGGCCCAGCTCTTATCAAAATCACCAACTTGACAGCCAAAGTAAAGATGATAACACTTCTTTACAAGTGGGGTCATATTTCGCCTCTGAGACTTGAAGGTCAGCTCACCACAAATATAGCAGAAATTATCTGCATGATTTACACACTTTCTTGGCATGATGAAAACATTAAGCACTGAAATACAACATGCACAACATACACAATACACTTCTAATCAGAAAGGAAGGAAATATTTCACTAGTGAACAATGTCACAGTCAGCTCAATACTGACACATCACAATGCCAGACAGGTCTGAGCATGTCTAAACATGAATGAACCTGCACAGTCTTGTTTTGTGGTGCTTCAGCGTGATATTACAAATAATTTCAATAAATACGCCTTGAGTAAAATAGCTACATATGAGGTAAAGGTTCCTATGACAGGTCAAAGAAAACGCTAAAATCATATTTTGAAAAGTAGCTTTCACAGAAAAATTATGCCTGATGGGAAAATTCTGACTACATATCTGAAGTCAGGATGAAAAAATGCACTAGATTCACTATTCAGATTTCTTGTGAAAAAAATCTTGTCGACCAGTGATCCCAATTCCTTACCTCTCCTACTGCTTATTTTGCCGGTTCTCTGTAGTCGCTGGTGACAGAAAAGCTACAGTTGCCTCATAAGTAAAAAAATTTAATCCTCGTACACCTTCGACCCCTCCAACTTCATTATTCTGTTTGTTTGTTTGTAACGTTTTAGATTATAGTTGCACTTGATAAAATTTAATTTACTTTTCCCTTCTAGATTTCAAATACATTACGTTCTTTTTAACAGGCGTTTCTGTTTATTTCACAAAACATAAGACGATTAGTTTCCAAAGCCTAACTTTCACATCTTGTTATGAGAGCTTAGAAAGAAACATGACTTTCTCTACTCATGTACTATTGTTACAAACTTATTCCTCTATCTTCATGTTAGGATAAACATTTGTATAAATTATCTTATTGCTAATTTTCTTATAGGTGCGAAGGTAATATGAGAACTCAGTAGGCTTTGAACGATAGTAAATTTTTCAAAGCTTTGAAATGCCGTTCTCTTTGCACTGCTAAGGCATAAAAAATGAATAATGATCTTCCATTTGCGCAAAGCATAGGTATTTTGATCTCGTATAATAACAAGGAATATCTCCGAAATGGTACACTCCATAAAAAAACTGGACTACGTGGGCTACAGCCATGAGACATTTCATTTGTCATAAAAATATCGTAAGCATATGCCATTTTTAAAAATCGTTAGAGCTAAAGTTTGTTTCCAAAAACAAGAAGGAGTGCACTGAATCACTATGGTACCGCCTTTAGTAAAGAAAGGAAGAAGTAAAGAGCTTAAAAGTTTTTTCGACATCGCATCAGTTAAGTATGAGTACGTACGAAATGTAGGATTATTGTATGTAAGGCAATTCATGTGCTCAGAAGTACACCCTGAGCTGCTTCCTTGCGATGTCATTTACGCTCGCCACGGGACTGTCCAAGCCCACGTAACTTGCACCAAAGATACTCCCGCAGTTTAGTTTAGTTTATTATTATTATTATTATTATTATTATTATTATTATTATTATTATTATTATTATTATTGTTGTTGTTGTTGTTGTTGTTGTTGTTGTTATTGTTGTTGTTGTTATTGTTGTTATTGTTGTTATTGATGTTATTATTATTGATGTTATTATTATTATTATTGTTATTGTTATTATTATTATTATTATTATTATTATTATTATTATTATTATTATTATTATTATTATTATTGTCGTTATTGTTGTCATTATTATTATTATTATTATTATTATTATTATTATTATTATTATTATTATTATTATTATTATTATTATTATTATGACCGCCTCCGTAGCGCAGTGGTAGCGCGGAGGACCCGGGTTCGATCCCCGGTACCAGCATGGGATTTTTCCCCCGCTGGGAGGTCTGGAATGGGGTGCACTCAGCCTCGTTAGGTCCCTGGGGGGCCAATTGAGGAGCTATCCTATTACTATTACTATTATTACTATTATTATTATTACTATTATTATTATTATTATTATTATTATTACTATTATTATCATCATTACTATTATTATCATCATTACTATTATTATTACTACTATTATTATTATTGTTATTGTTATTGTTATTGTTATTGTTATCGTTATTATTATTGTTATTATTATTATTGTTATTATTATTGTTATTATTATTGTTATTATTATTATTTATTATTGTAGTAGTTATTGTTATTGTAGTGGCGGTGGCAGTGGTTACACTGTGGATAACTTCACAGTTCATGTTTCCTGATCAACGTGCTCTACTTCGAAAATTTAGGATGGTATACCCACAATACAGCACATCACTTTCCATAATACAGCCAGCTTAGTTTGAGTAACAATTTTCTTTTCAATTTACCTAAAATTGGAACAGCGTTTACAAATTAGCATTTTAATGTTCTTCAAATTAAGAAACTGCATATAGCAAAACATATAATAAAATACCTTTTATATGGATCAAAGCCTGAAGAGAACCTTGATGGTAATTCATACTCTGTACACGTCCCGACAAACACTGAGATAAATGTATTTGTTGTCCTTTAAGAATAACTTGAGAAATGTTATGGTGAAAGCCTATCCCTCGTACACAAGGTAGGAATAATACTGCACTGCTTCATCGACAATTTGCAAGAAGATATATCTCTCAGCATTCAGAATTCACACAAGATGCTCTCGCAGTATACACGTAACAACGAAACAAAAATAACAAACGCTACTATAATGCTACATTATTTTTGTTGATCACGAAGCATTGCAGAACTGAAAAGAGCGCTTTGGAAAGAGAAAACAGGAAAAGGTAGCGTCTTGGAGGACTTCTCAAAGCTGTTATTTAGGATATGGTTATAGCACCGAATATTTGATCAATTGCACATGTAATACTTACTAAATATGCTATTTCTATATTTACATAAACTATCGCACGTTGTTAGCATTCCATGCTTGTTTTATGATATTACACTGTACTGGGATATTTTGTTCCTGAGCTAGAAATCTGATACATATAGGATGTTACATAATATTTGTTCTAATTAATACAGGAGCTGGAGAACATAATAACAAATATAATCGGTTATGACTCTTATGGTCCCTGATGGCAATTCCTAATACTAGGGACGATGTACACGGAAGGTAGTTTGGCATGAGTTACAGCATTGACATATGCCAACTTTCGAATGTGTGACATTGCTCCATAGGACCATTTATTATCGTGTGCGGTTGAAGACTGCTCGTATGTCCGCAATGGTACCAGCAACGAGTGCAATTCTAGCGACGAAGTCGTCTGTTTTGATTCCGAAATTCATTTGACACCGGTGGTCGACACACACTCATTTGACTTCAGTAGTCTGACGCAGCTTGACCAACGGCTTCTTTTAAACTTGCTTGGTGGTTGGCTCGAGGGGAGATCAGGTCAACAATTAGTGTGCTGCGTAACCAACAGTCGGCATACCTCCATTGATGTCATTATATTATATAAATATTAAAACTCATAACATTCATAATTCATTAACATTATCAGCTCCTGTCTTCTTCTTACCAGCCCAGAATCTATCCAGTTTCTCTAGTCGAAGGTGCATCAGTGACTGAAATTCATTGAAGATTTGGATCACTGTGCGGATTTAGCGCTTTAACGCGCACAAACATTCAGGATGTTCCCAAATAGCTATATACTAATTAAAGTTATACGTCATGAACGCGTATGACGTGCCGATAAGTTTAGTTTCATGTTACAGGGGTTTAAGAGGTGTAGCTCTTCATGTGTAGTGGTGTGTGTAATGTTTGTCATGATTTATAAAAAGACTAATCAAAATATTCTCATTGAATTTGGCTAATATAATACTGCAAACAGTGCAAGTAGCTTGTTGCACGACGAAAATTCAAGGCGGATTTTATAGGAAACTGATGCAACATAACTGCTAGTTAAACAAAATCTCCTTTTATTTCATTAGTATAGCTGATGCTGAATGTTAGTCTACATGCATTTTGTCGTTGGACCTCCCGTCTCATACTCTGCATTGTTAAACAATAGTGATACTATATGTACTGCAGCATGTCTAACATGCGCATACAGTGATGAAGACTCCGCTCCGGAGCATTGTTCAACCATCTTTGCTGTCACAGAACGGCAAGCAGCGAGTATGTGTCTGCGGAGAACTGCAGTATTTCCTGACCGGTTCCAATAGGCCTGTGCTACGAGAGTGAGGTTCCGCGAACGAAGGGTCCAAGATATAGGCCCGCCGCGGCCAATCCACCTCCATGGATAGGCAAGATGAAGATAATTCTGCACCATTAAATCATGTGTTGGTGAGCCATTCAACCAGTGACGTGTTGCCGAAGCCAGCGAGATACCTTCTGACAGCGTACCTTTCATTAGAAAAGTCTGCAGAAAGCTCAAGAAACTTTCTCTATTGAAACTAGCATTCAGAAAATTGGTCCACTAGGGCGATTGTTTAAAATACCACTCCATACGACCGGCCTCCTATTCTGGGTATGAAATGGGAATGGGTCCTTAAGAGAGATGTTTTATTATATAAAATTCAGACTCTGTTACACAATAAACTTAACCTTTCTGTACCTCGGAGCCTTATTATTTAGTAGAGGATATTTTTGTAATAATAATTGGTATGTTGTACGGGTCCCACTCGAAAGGAGCCTAACAAATTGCCATTTAACTGTCTAAATATTCTGCCGAATACTATCAAATAGGATAAAACACAAACCATTACACGAGAAAGTTGACGTACACTGTTCTCCCAAAACTCTGAAGTATGTCAACATAGATCCGCCAGTGGTTGTGTTTGACCCTTGTGTTCCAATTCAGCGGAAGCGGAAGCAGTAACGTGATTTACCGTGCCTGCTTGCTAACGCCTTTTGTTGAAGAGTGAATGTTTCTTGTTAATTAATTTTCAATTAGTGGTTCCTTTAGGAATTGTCAACGAAAGTTTTTGGAACGATTTGATAGCCGACCTTCAATACACTGTACACAAAAGCTAACGAGAGGAAGCTGGATGATAGCAGAGAAGATGTGTTGGGTCAACATGATGGACACGCCCGCATAATCGGGCGTGACAAGTGAAGTTTACATGGAGCTACTTCGAGAATTTGTGAACCAGGTAGACGATAAGGAACCGACAGATGGCTAGTACCAACAACATGGCTCAACTTGTCACATTTCTCTAGGGAACATGCTTGAGATCGAATTGTTCTTCCCTGATAGTCAATTCATAAGAATCAAGACCCCAAAGCCACCGTATTTTACCCTATCTGAATTTTTCCTTGCGAGGTAAGCTTAAACTTTGAGATGAGCTTGGTCTATAGCAGGATGGGCACGAGAGGAGAGGTCACAATTGAATGTACCTCACTTACCCCACATTCTCTTGCCAAGTGGCGAAAGTTGTTTTGATACTACAAGCACAGAGGTGGTTTCATTCCACCTGCCGATTAGTAATAATTTCTATACTGTTATTACCTATTTTGTTTATATTGTACATGTTTTCATACAATAATTATTACAGCTACCTACTGTGGTTAGGCAGAATACATACTTTTCAAGTTTATAACCTCCTTTATCTTATGCACGTAATATTCTTACGCTGCCTTATGATTAACATACTAAATTGTTTCTTTTTCATAATAAATAAACCAGTAAAGTTCCATTGCTATTTAGCCTTAAAATATTTTAAAACTGTTCGATCAACATAATAATTCCTTTGATTTTAAAGTCACCATTACATTCAAACTTTGAAACACGAAATACAATAGTTTATATTAAATAAACTAATAAGAAACTAACCACTAAAAAGTGGAATCACATCGCCCCTTTTAAATGTTTACAAACACGAGTATTCAGAGAGCACCTTTTTATAATGTAACACTTTACATTTGCAAATTGAAATCCACATGTTAAACAGCTAACCTTCGGTTTTTGTAACTTACGACAAACTCTGTCTCTACCGCTCTTCATGGAACAGTCATGCTCGCCTCTGATTGAGGCGCGTCGGAAGCTGAAAGTAGTTCAGGGGAGAGATGGCAGTGGAGTGAGGCAAGAACGCCTCCAGTGGAGTGGTCCAGTTGAGCCACTTTTGCCCATGCCTCGTCTGTACGAGCTAACCATGCCACATTCATGAAAGGTAAAGAGTGCAGACCCAGAAGGGACACCTCGCTCACTTAGACCTACACGGATCTATTGTGGCTACCACCCCTTAGGGGACAAGGATGAAATGAGGGAACCGAAGATGCCACACTGGGTCGCAGCTAGGCAGGCCACAGAGACGCGTAGTAGTCCCTAACAAGTGCTAAGGTTTCTTCATCCAGGCCCCACCAACCAGCCATCACAACGTGGTTCCAGTGTCGCACTGAGCGTCCTCTCCCCCGACGGAAGACAAGGTCGGCCTAACGCCACCTAGCACCGGGAACAGCAGTTACCATGCGCACTCTTCCGCGCCATCTGCCCGGCACTGCCAACACTACACACCTGAAAGATAAGGAAATGGAATAAAGGGAAATGATTGAAAGGAAACCGTGGTATGAAATAATGCGCCCCAGCATTCGCTTTAATGACATGAGGAAACTGCGGAAAAACCCATGTCAGATTGCGCAGCCACAGGGATCGAACCTGCGACCTCTCGAATGCGGGTCACAGACGTTACCGCCTGAGCCATCCCACTCGGTGTCACATTCAGGAATTTGCAAGGTCGTGTTGAACTGCGTATAAAAACTGAGGTCACTACTAGTGCATATTTGATTTAATCTTATTTCTCACGCATACTTCTTTTACTAACGCCCTCCAATCATATCCGACGGTGAATGAATGAAATGGGTGAAATGATGCTCAAATGAGCCCGAGGTCCATGGAGCTTTAAGTTACCCTTCTCAGGATGTCTTCTCAGGATAAGGGAAAACCTCGCAAAAATCTTACTCGGATAACTTGCCCTAAGCGAGATTCGAACTCGCGACCTCTTGAACGTCAGGCAGACACGCTAACCATCACACTACCGAGACGGGCCTTACACATACAGATATGCCATGCCAAAATTTGTTTCATTTTCTCTCCATTAACTTTTTACACCTCAGTATATGGCGTCTCTTATAAGCGGAACCTGTGATATGCATATTTTGTCGTTCTTGCCACTGTTTTGATTGCATTTGTACACAAGTCAATGCATGAAAGTGATAAAATAAAATTTTATAATTTTTCAATCACCTGGGTTAGTGTGCCTCTATATCGTTATATTTATTTTCTACAGAATCTGTGAATCTGATTTTGTCTTACAACTCTGTACAGAGGCATTTTAGACGTAACGAACGGTCTTGCTAGGATCTGCACGAATGACAGCAAGCAAATTGATAGTAGGAGTAACGTCTTGGTTTCCTGCTTGAAATAAACAAGACGCTGTTCATAATGTGAGCGGGCACGTTACGCACTATACCATCATGTTTACTAAACGGAAATCAACACTTGACACCTGTATAATCTTATAAATATAAAACTGAACTCGACCATAAACCATTGCGCCATCTAAACTACTGTGCTTTTCAAATGGAAAGGAGTTTGTCCTTGAGCGTCTCCAGGACGGTAACCAATCGGAGTCCTGCTGTGTTGTCATATTGCTCTCCCCTTAAGTGGGCTTGACGCGCGCCAAGAAATATGAAGGGTGAGGGTAATGAGCTTTCAACGCTGTGCATGTAAACCTATCTCATTGGCTGCAGATCAGAACTCTTTCAATTTGAAAAGCACAGTAGCTCTGTTCGTTACCATGATATTAATATATCACTTAATATGGAATTTGCATGCAACACAGAGGAGCAAATCGCATTGTGCAAAAGCAATCGTTAGTATGACCCTATTCACAGTCCTAGGGCAATAATACCTCGACGATTGCAATACAAACACTGATAATGAAATAAGCTGTTTACTTTAACTGGAATGTTGGCACACCATATATTACTTGTGTACGGGTAACCCCTATGGAAATGGAAAGCTTTAAACCGCGAATGTAAGCTACTTCGGCTTTGAATAATCAATACAGATATGGTTTTGAGTGGCTAAAGAGCGTTTCGAGGAATTGAAGGGAAACCTATAAGCTGAAAGCTACGCAGGGTTTAGCAAACCCTTGCCAAGTCACTCTTAATAAGTAGACGAGGGAGGTCAAGGCTGGGCCACGACCCCGTTTGTCCTTGAACTTGCAGCGAGCCGTACATCTGTCTGTCTGTCTGTCTGCCTGCCTGCCTCTGGCTTGAGGAAATTGCTAGTGAAGCCTCCCTCTCTTTCTTCCCTGCTCTAGATACGCTACGTGATTTGGTTCACCATCGCAACTTGGACGCCATCAGTTTCTTCAGTGGCGTGCATTCAATCCCTTACAAGCATTTCATTTAGACATTTCTATAAATTTATAGTTACTTCGTTCTTAACCATGTCATGAGTTTAAAATATAGTTGAATCGGTGATTGCAGAAACAACACTAGTCCACTTTTTGACCATATAGACTTAAGAGCTAATTTGCATATTTTGAGGCTCCCTCTGTCTAATGCATGCAGAAAGAATATTTGTCCAACACTTTAAATGGAAGAAATTCGTTGCGGAAGTTATGAGCGAGAGGAGATACAACACTTGTCCAGGACTAGTGCTATTTCCTCAACCAACATGGGCAACTCTGCTCTCTTATGTTATCCCGGTATTACCGCGCTTTTTGGATTCTTACAGAACATCATGGATTATATGGATGTATATGCTAGTAGTGAGAATTTAAAGAGGAAAAAAGGTGTAAAAAATTTCGAGTTTTAACGCGAAATAATAAAAAGATCGCGAATTAAGGGTTTAGAGTACCAAAATTACAGTAGCAAGTACAGAAAACGATGGGTGAAAATTGCAAGTAAGTAATGCTCTATAATTTATTGTGGCTATGTATTATTAAAGCATTAAACTAATCATTTATTGTGTGACAGAAATATACGCAAATTTTCTAGAAGTCTTAAAAAATGAAGTATTTTTACGTTTCTACGACATGACATCAAAGGATGCACAGGATTCTTATCTTCAAGTTTTGATTTCTGTTGGTAATATTTCTAGAAGGCGAGGAAGAGTGCCAGAAGGAGCTAATTCAAAACCAAGATGCAACAATTTTCAATATTTCATTAATTCTAGCACTGGACGATCAGAGGTATGTAAGAAAGCCTTCTTAAGTATCCATGGTGTCACAAGCCAAAGGGTCAGGAGGATAAGCAATTTACTTGCTTGTGGAAAATCCCCTATTGATCGGAGGGGCAAAAATGCATCAGCAAATCAAATCAGTGCTGGAGAAATAGGTATGATTATTGATCACATAAATTCCTATCCCCAAAATTTTACTTACTATGGCACAAGAGAACAGCATTATTTAAATGAGCAACTGAATGTCAGAATCATGCATGAGCATTTCAAAATACGATACCCCCAGCAAGTAACATTAAGTATGAATTTTATCTGAAAATATTCAAAGAACGGTTTTCACTTACATTTGGTCGGCCGCAAGTTAACACCTGTGGAACTTGCGAGGAGCTTAAAACTAAGACGAAAAACAAGACATTGAATGAAAAAGCCAAGTTGGTAGCTACTGCGGAAATGATTGTTCACAAATGCAGGGCTTCAAAATTTTCTACTCGTATTCGTGAAGTAAAAGAAATATGTCACAAAGAGGATGATGTTGCAGGTATTGCCACAGATTTTATGCAGAATCAGTCCCTTCCTACCATACCAGTTCAAGAAGTCTTCTACTTTCGACAACTGAATGTTAATGTGTTCAATATCCATTACCTCAAAACAGGATATGCAAAATTTTATATTTATCATGAAGGTACAGCAAAAAAGAGTCCTGATGAAGTCTGTAGCTTTCTGTTGGATTACACGCAAAATGATTTACCACAAAACATAAAACACCTGCACATATTTTCAGATGGCTGCCCAGGACAGAATAAGAATAATACTATGGTAAGGTTCCTTATGGCAGTTGCAGCAAATAATCGTTTTGACACCATTAATCATTATTTCCCAGTGCGAGGCCATTCCTTCCTGCCCTGTGACAGGGACTTCGCTGTGGTTAAGAAGAAAATCCGAGCTGTTGATAGAATTTATAGCATTATGGAATTTGTAGAGCTTATTGTTGCTGCAAGTGCCCAACACAAATTTCGAGTTAAAGTTATTTCAACAGACTCCATCATAGCCTTCAAAAAATGGTGGCCAAAATATTACAAACGCAATGTCTTGTCTTTGAAAACGATGAATAGCAAAGTAATTCCAAGAAATAAGAAACAATCTTTCACCATGTCAGAATTCACGGAATTTGAATACAGAAGTGAATACAGTGGAAAAGTAATAGCAAAACTGCACATTGGAGGCCTAGTAAAGCACACTTTTCGTTTACTTATTGATGTCAACCTGCCAGTAACACTTCCAGCTACTGCAGCATACGAAAACTATGTTCCTTTAAGCGATAAGAAAATAGCTGACCTCAAGAAATTGGAGTTCTATATCCCTGAAGAGCACTTACCCTTTTACAGGACACTACAACTGGCCTTTAATAGACAGTAAAGATAAAGACAGTGAATAAGAAACTTGCAGACAAGCAACAATTCAATAAGCTTGCTGGTGTTCGGGATCAATTATATAACCTTAAAATAACTGTTTCTGTATTGAGAAAAAATAAAGATAGTGCTCAGAACCTATTATATAGCCTTTAAATAACACTTTGTAACGAGAAGAAATAAAATTTTAAATAACTGATGAGTAATGCAAGATTATATTTGGGAAAAGCAATTTAATTCAGAAACAACACATGTCCAACAACTTTAACTATTAAGATGATTATATAATTTAAAGATAAGACCACTTAAATTAGTATCTGGATACAATTAGAAGCTTTAGCATACAAAGCAAAATTGAACTGACACAGAAAAGAGAATAATATTACAAATAAACATAGTTTTCCATTTTTCTCAAAATCAGCTGGCAAGGACTAATGTTGTTTCTGCAATCAGTGATTCAGTTGCATTTTTGTGTTAACATCCTCAGAAATTGTGAATAATGGATTGACTCTAGGAACATTACACCATAGTGTGCAGTTTCGGAGGTTTCTTACGGCTAATTCCAACGAAACGAATAATTCGTATACAAACAGTCTCGCACTAATATTTAATACAGTGTTTTTCCAACAGATTTTCAGATATGGCAATCATAATTACAAAAGTTAGTTTGAAAGTTGCAACTGCCATAACTTCTGAAGTTGAACAACTGGTTACATTTGAGAAATAGGGTGCCAATTTGTCATCATCATTGCAGGTTTTAACTTATTCCATCCATTCCGTCCCCATCAATCAATATCATCTCTCCATCTTTTCCTCGGTCTTCCTATGACTTACCGATTGGAACGTAGTCGGTCACTATTCTTGGGAATCTGCCCTTGTACATCCTCTGTACAATTTTTATTCCAAGAATCAACAGTTTTTGCTTACACTTTAAATTTGATTTGAGTGTGTGGTTTTATGTAATGGTCAATAAACTGTCGTCGTTGACGTATGAACATCATCGAGCTGAAATAAGTTGATCGGTCTTTTATATTTCCATTTTATATAGTGCCATTAATGGTCTTGACAAACTGAAGGATTCTCCTCTGGAGTGTCGAAGCAGTAGCAGGATTGATACTGAAACGCACAGCTTGTCATCCTATAAAAATGACGGTTAAGATGAATGTAACCAGGAATGACGTGCGTTATAGCAATCGATTACAACATTCTAGGGAAGGATAAATTGGAATGTTAAATCGGTCGTCGATCCGACCCTCAGGAATAGTGAAGACCGCTGATCTCCAAGCCATGGGTACGTCAGCAGACGGAAGCTCTCTTCACTAACATAGGAAGCTGAGTTTAGAGTATTCCACAATGTGCTGCTGTGTTCAGTATATTTACTAGGAACTCACTAGAGAGAGAGTGAGAGTGAGCTACACGCCATGTAACCGAGCAAGATGGCGCCGCGGTAACGTGCGCAAAGAATATTTACAACTTCCGAATGTCCTGTCCCTCCATTTCCAATAATTTTCATTTGTCCGGTGTTTTAAGGGTTGCAGTGTTGACGTTGGTCGTCTTGTGTGGACTTTGCGCACCGTAATGGTTGTTCTCTGTGTATGGGTGGCGCTGTGGTCGCCTATCCTGCTGAGACAGGCCAGTGTCGAACTCCGCGTAGCTTAGTAGTTGCATCGCAAACCCTAGAGACGGGATGAAGAATTTCCAGCTCATGTTAGGGATCCTCATGCTGGCTAACACCCCTAGCCCTGATTGTGACACAGAGCGCTCACATCTCATCCCAACCTTCCTGGGGTCTGACATACATACATACATACATACATAACCTTGTGTAAAGTTCAATGTGGAACCTTAATCGCAGAATTGATACAGTAGCATAGAAGGCGTTGTGAGATATTGTTACACTGGGAGACATCTTGTTCTTTTAGAAATCATTATTTTAATGTATCTTCATCTTTTATATCAGTATATATTGTGTTTTAGACCACAGCAAAATATGCAGTACTTCTGTACGAAATGTTCTGATCTAGGAATTGTTCGTGCACAGGCACTTTAGCCGCTGTCTGTATTAAATGTTAAAGTCAACAACATATACTCTCGTTTAACTTTCATTTGTTTCGGGGTTGTGGTACCAGATGACGGCGATTGATGCGTTGCGGCCGACGGTAGATTTTTCGTTATGTAAAGGTTATTCCCTGGAGCTCGGATGGTCAGTTAGTGTCACTTTGTGGGCGACGCATTCGTTTCGGGACCTCGAGTTGAAGATGACAAAGGCAATCTGACACCGAGGTGTCTCTGGAAACATTAGAGATCCTGTTCTTGCTAGCACATCGTCGTTCAAATCTAGCCACCTTTTCGTCTCCCCTTCATTCCTTCTTCCCAGAATCCAGATATGACTTCGGACTTATGACTTGGTTTGGAAGCAGGTTTCCCTTTTGTATTTCAGCCTAAAATACATTTTCCACGCTTCCTGTTTTCAATAGTTGTAGTATTTATCTCACTATCTATAATTTTACGGTGGTTCCGAGAATTTTCTACCTTCTCCGTTGTAGCTTTGCATTTTAATAAGAGGTGCTTTGCCGTTTCATTGACTTTTAAACCCAAGCGACAAATGGGTTCCATGTGGTCCCATTGTCTTCAGATGTTTTTTTAATGTTCCATGTCCAGTTGTATAACTTCTAAGTTGCGATTTGGTTAGCCTAACGACTGAGTCAGTTTCTCCTCAGGCTTTATATTTGCCTACAAAGTTTGTTTATGCTTATTATTTCCCATTTGTTTTAGGTTTCATAACAAACTCAATTTTGTACTGTATTTTTGTCTACTAAGATGTTCATTCTACAGAAAGTTTCTGATCCTATAAAGGGGACATGTTTCTTTCAGGGTTCACATAAGTCACGAGAGGTTTACAATGGTCTATGTGTGGTCCTGAGCTCCAGTGGCTGGGGGTTCGCTCCATCTCATCCTAATTCTAAGTGAACAATATTGGTAGTATTAAGATATTTTACCGTTTTACCATCCACCCTTTGTAAGAAGGAGGATGGAATAAAGAAGGCATTTTTGGGTTCAGCAGATGATTCGTATTCTGTGAAGCGTTTGCTGCGTCTCTAGTGTTGTTTACTTATCAGGTCAATGCGTAAGGATCATCACAGATTCTATCGACGTTAAACTTGCAGGTCCAAAATCCCGTACATTCATCCTTACCCTTGTATTCACTAATCTTCGCTGTTTAGGGATATGGTGAGAATGACTGAACATTGTTTTAAGCAATTTCAACTGCAGCAACAAATAGATCGAGGGATGGGTAGAGGGAGAGGCAGAATAGGGTGGAGTGAAGTGGGGTAGGACGGGAAGGGAGGTGATGGGATGGAATTATAGATTCGTTTTCATATACATACGCTATATAATTCTTAATCTATGTACAAATAAGACTGCAGTTCCTTTCCCTTTGACTTCTTTATTATCTGGCCCCCTGGCTTTCGGCTTCTCGAGATCTCCTAACTCCCGTCTTCTGTCTCATATTTACATTCTCCAGTTTATCTGTTTACCTTCTATAATATAATGTTCTGTACTTTCTTCTTCCCGCATATCATTTTTTCCTTTTCTTAGACTCTTTATATATATATATCAGTTCTCAAACGATTCCCTTCCTCTCTCCTTTATTGCACTGGTCTGTGTATTTCTTGACCGACTCCGCTTGCCTCTGTCGTGGAGGGCTCGGGTTCAATCTCCGGTACTAGCATGAGGATTCTATCCCCTTTGGGAGGTCTATCACGGGGTGCACTCAGCCTCGTAAGGTCCAGGGGGGAATAATTGAGGAGCTACTTGATGGAGAAGTAGCGGCCCCAGATCGAGAAGGCCGTATAACTGGCCGGGAGGGCTTGGGGCGCTGACTACGTCCTACCCTCCAGTACTGCACCCCACCAATGACGCCTATAGTGGGCAGAGGTGGGAGACGCAGCGGCTGGACGGCAAGCCTAGGCCCTCCATGGGCTGTTGCGCTAGGAGGGGTATATTTATCCCTACTCCACTGTCTGTAGTATGAGTGATTCTCCAAACTATCTCTTGTTTACCCATGTCCTCCACTCTAGTTGCCACCTTCAAAACTTCTTCGTTTACTTCCCCGTTTAACCAAATATGTTGAAAACGAATTATTCAGTAATGCTACAATATTGGTAGACCTTAAGTTAGGGACAAACCACTTACAGTGAGGAAATAGTGGAGCAAAGAAAGAGTATAGAAAAATAAAAATAAAATGTCGTCGAGCTTAAAAGTAAAGTGATGCCATAAACGTGATGTGCTGTGAGATAAACGAAGACAAAAGACAAAGTAAAAGTAATATATGTTTGACTGAGATCGCGCAACCAAAGGGGAAAGCAGAAGCAACAATTTAATACAAGTCTGAAAACCAGCGTTTGCTGTGCCCTTTCACCGGCATCAAGGAAAAATGGAGCATGTCTATTGTGAAAACATACACTTCTAGCTTTACAGGGCATTGATGTTGACCAAGAAACGAGCTTAAGTAGCTCATGATGCTTTTAGAGAAATGAGAGTGGCAAAGAGAGAGGTGCTCAAGGATATAGTAAACTTGTTAAGGAAAATGGAGGGGGAGCCGGGAACTTACAAGAAGAAAGCAGGTTGCGAGACGACCTGCTGGTGGAGGGGGAAGCCCAGGTCAGAGTCTGTTTGTGTCACGTGGTGTAGAAGGATGCTCCCCATTGGTTGGCCCTGTGAGTTGCTCATCCGATCGACCTTGACCTCGACATGCTCCACGTGCGTAGTAGTAGTAGTAGTAGTAAACGTACGTATACGTAATGTGTGGGCCGGGGATAGGCATGCTCCCTGGGCAACGCGAGCTACAATCCGGGACATGCTAATTAAAGGAATGTAGCCGCAGCAACAAGTCTACCCTCGCAAGGAACTGTAGCTAACGCGCCTGCCGGTCGCGGGTTCACCCAGGACCAGATCGATGCCGTTTTTCTAGGAACCTTGCTTGTTAGGTATCGTAGGAACAATCCAGCAAAATAGGAGATATCAATGTAAACATTTTTTTTCTTTTAAAATACTTTGTGTATGTGGGTGCATCATTTAATAAAGAATAAGGAAGAGCTTTAATTTGAATAGACTGGATTTGAAAAATAATAGGGAGACTTCGTTTTTATTCCAGATTGTTATGCACTTATCAAGCATTGAATACATAACGTCGGGTGCTTAATCGGATCGCTTAGATGTACCTTTGCCATTTCTTTATGCTCTGTTGCTGCAATGTTACAATAATTACTAATTTTTACATTAATTATGCCACATATTTAATATCCTGCTGCGCAACTGCAAGAGTAATCAATGCCTCATATCAAGAGTAATCAATGCCTCATATCAACCACGGAAATCTTTTATAATTATTTCACCCTTTTCACTTTCTCAAATGGGAAGGAGGTGAAATATTGCATTCCACCCAAATTACACGTTTTCAGAAAAGGCCTCCTGTGTATGTGTGTGTGTGTGTGCGCGCGTGTTAGTGTGCGTGTGCGTGCATGTGCGCGTGCAAGTTACATGCTAACTTGGTAGTTAAAGTTACAAGGATACAGTACACAGATTTTCAAGAAAATCCCGTAATTTTATGCTGTTTTAAAAACAGACCGCAACGATTTTTAGTTTCTCTACTGGTAAGTAGGGGAAGTATTGTATTCCACGCAAAAATTCGATGTCGAGATTTCACCGGAAATATATGTTTTGAGGCCCCCTGAATCAAAAAAAAAAAAAAAAAAACATTTTTGGAAAAAGGTCCGTGCGTGTGTCAGTCTGTGGACAGCATAACTAAAAAACGAAAAGTCGGTTAAAAACCAAAGTCGGTATTTAAATTTAATGTCTTTCAAGGATGCGACACGAAGATTTTGAAGAAAATAGCCCCACCCTAAACTACCCTTTACGTGGAAAATTTTTCGAAAATTTTTATTTTCTTGAAAATGGCTCTAACGATTTTGATTACAATGTCTAATGTTTGAGATATTATTATGACAAATGAAATGTATATCTTGAATTTTCTGGCTATTGCCTATGTAGTTCTATTTAGTCTGGATGAGTTTTGAATAACTCGTAAACTGTATGAGATAGACAAAATCTTGATGTACAAGAAACGTAGATCTTGCTAAAATACACAATTTGTACCCATAAATGTTTTTGTAGAGTGAACCATTTCGGAGATATTCCTTATTTTGTGTGTCAGTTTCGGATGTCAAATGAAATGTTTGTTTAATTTTTTGGTGCAGAAATGGAGGGTGGGGGTAGGTTGTTAAGTCTTCATTCTGAGTAACTATTACACAAAATTTTACTATAAGAGAAACTGTAGTATATTTGGTTAAAGCACTTGTCAGTCTCTCTCGTAGTTAATCATTTACAAAATATTGCTTAATTATTGGTTTGCATTTTTCAAATATTTAATACCTTTATCAAATGGGTGGACGTTATTCCTGTTTTACTTATGATGCGAGGAGTATCTGTTTTTTTAATATACCACATCAAGTATATCATCTATAAAAAGACTAACACCGCGGTACAACAGCCCTTTCCGGGCCGCTGCGTCCCCCATTTCTGCCCACCGCAGGCATCAGTAATGGGCGCAGTACTGGAGATGGGACGTGGTCAGCGATATTGATACGGCCTTTACAAATCTAACTATCGCTTTACGCAGTGCATAGTCAACGAAATGTATAAAAGTGGATTGAAACTTTATCTGGATTAACAAGTTAGAATAATAAGCTTTTGTAGGAATAGTTGATAAAACATTAGAGAAATATACGTGAATGCAACGCATCATACTTATTTTCAATTAAATACAGACCTATTCAGTTATAGTGACGTGCATTCACTGAAAGAGCACGAATATGAAATAGAAAAAATAGTCCATGTCAAAATCTTGTCTCCTATTTTAAAATTGCAGAGCGACTTAGCAATAAAGCCTTAATTCAATCTTACCATAAATCACACGATTGCAAGCAAACGCCAACCATTCCTTAAAGATATGAAAATATTAACACACTTGTCCGTACTACAAATGGTCCTATGGCTGACACAAACTTTAATGGCGGGTGGCAAGAGGATCTGGTTAACACAATCAGAGGCTTGCAATGCCCTGCGATATTGTATAGTTAAACACGCTGTGATATTATGCCATAAAGCCGGTGATATAAATATGATTTACGCCTATTATTTATTTGTACAACAGGAATGGGAATAGTAGTAGTCAGGTATCAGCCGCCATTAAAGTTTGTGTCTACCCTAAATTTGGAATGCAGAGGTAAAGAGCTTAAGTTTTTGGACATTGTTATTCTTTTCTAGTGTTTTATGGTGGAGAGATATCTACGTCCTTATTTCAACAAGGCACCCACGAGAAATGTTAATAGTGTGGATGAATATTACCTACTCTATATAGCCAGAAAACCTGCATATCATTATACAACGTGTACTTTGGTAGATTAGGTCTCGTTCAAAAATAGTTGGGTAATCATACTAAATGTCGCAATGTATTTTTGCCACTGATACGCAGGCCCAACAAAATCGTAATGCTCGGAATGAAAGGCTAAAGATAAAGTTGTCTTTAAACACAACAAGAAAGCGAAAATTTAGTACGTTGGTCATATGTGTGATGTAAGTTATGGGCTTGAAAGTACTACCTCAGTACCCTTGTAGTAGAAGACCTTTGGAAAGTCACATCAAATGTTAAACCATTATATACATTTTAGCTCAGAAAGCATAAAACATCTATATTTCTGTACAATAGTATTTCATATTTATTTTGCTTACGTTATACTTACCATATTAATTAAATGCTATTTTACTCTGCTATGAGAGCTGCTATGCTTCAAGCTTTTTTTTTTTTCAGTATATAACAGGACTGTTCCAAAACCATTGCAAATTAAAAGAAACGTTCATGAATAATGAGACAATTTACAGTTTTCAGCGTTTTAAATTAGTCATAAAAGTCAGACTAGGCAATTATGTAATCAGCAGAAACATTCCCACAAATGACTATCTGAAAAATGTAATCGTTGATGTAATTATTGATGACATAAAACGGAACAGCTATTTCTAGTCACATTTGTGATGCTCCTGTATTTTTACGGAGCTACTTAACCTGTTTATTTGCACTTTTTGAGAAAATTACACTTGCTGCACGTGAACAGACGTGGCCCAACATAATAGAGGTCCCTCTAACTTCGGTCGACCAAAATACATTCTTCCTTTTCGAATAGCTATATAGGAAAGTTGCTTCCGACAAGCGATCCTCGTTCATTGTATTATGGATTCCATCCATTTCTGTTGGTAGTTTCTCATTTGAAGTTCGTTCTTTATATCGTCATTTCTATTATGTTCAAGTCATAAAACTGCTACTAGTGATTGCAGAAACGTCCTCTCAGATGGTTTAAGTTGTTTTATCTCCTTTTGTCAATATTCATATTTCTGCTCTGTAGGCCAGTACAAGTATTTATAGGTCAGAGTAGACCATGCAATCTGTTAATTGGATGTGATGGCTGTTTCCCTGACATATTTTTGTTTAAACACTACAATTACAGCTTCCTGTAATGTAAGAATAGTTATACGTGTTTCTTGAAGAACAGCAGTGTCAATTACGTGTATTTTGAAGACATTGCCTGGTCCATAGGCGACTTGGACTGTTGAAGTTGATGTGAAACTAGGTTATGTCTCAGGTAAACGCAATGTTCTCCAAACCCACTACTAATAAACCATCTCAGTTACTCTACAATAACACAGCGGACCCACGAAAGAACAAGCTATAGTTATCGAAGCAAATGATAGTATATCGATTAAATAATATATTTTTGAAATAGGTAAACTGACTGATCCAACAAACATCCAATTTGTGTCACGGATATCTAATAATAGAATATGCATGTTTTCCTGGCAAACAAAAGGATAGCAGAGAAGCTAATCGTCCTAAGATAGCAATCAATAACACGATGCTAGAGCTTATACCTGTGTTTACTAAGCACAGGAGAGTAATATTATATCGTATGCCCAGTAATACCGCACCCGAGATTGAAAAGTGCTTGGTAAATCACGGTATTCATCCTACATCTGCTATTACTTATATCAGAGCAGAAATTAGCAACCCTGGATTTTCCCACATGTTAAGTTTTCATCAACAGTTGTTTGTACACCCTGATGGCTTCGACAAACTGTCAGAGTTTTCAGATAACTTTCGAGGGCACTAATTACTGGGTTTATATATCTTCTGACATACCCACTTGATTCTTATGCAAGACAGAAGGTCATTTAGCACGTCAGTACAACAAGGAGTCAAGTGAGTCTACCCTCCTACCAAACAAGTCGTTAGCAAATTCTAATGATTTTTCTGCTTTATCTGTCAATATCCCAGCAATACTAGGTCCTACTCAGATTTTCTGTTTTGACCTTCAGAACACACCTTCCTTTAATTCTGCTGTGCTAATTCTGGACTATCTTTTACTACAATTCCATCATCTCCGACTGCTGATGTAAGCAGTGCACCTGCAGGGTCCTCTGAGATTCCAATGGAAATTCGTGTCATTTCTTCCTCCACTAATTCTCAGGGGATTAACGAGGTACATAAGCAATCTAAACAGCTAGACGAATCGTCTGATGACAAAGCCGCTAGCTCCGGAGGTAAACCACTTCCTAAGAAAATAGTTTTCCGGAAAAAAAATCTATGGCTGCTAGTGAATCGCTTTCATCCGTTAGTTCTCTCATAGAGAAGAATCCAAAAGAATATATCCTCGACTTTGCTCTGTTGTCGAGCCTTTATGAAAATGCTAAAGGTTATGTTGATGTTCCACAATTAACATTAAATTATGCGCCAGACTTAAAAGAATTAGCTAAAATGTTGTGCAAAATATATCCACATCTGAAGGGTAGCATAATAAAGAACAGGACTACTCGGATGGAAAAGAAACCACTGGCTGCTTTCGGGGACGTGTGCAATTTGCACACACCGAGACTTCCGCATACATCTGAGGACGAGGTTTACTCCACTTTCCTGCCAGTGTAATCAAGTGGAACATTAATAGATTTTTTCTCAATTATAATGCTTATATTCACATACCAATCCAGCATTATCTGTTTATAAGAAACACAAAAACATAGCTTGACTAAGAAATTATTCTGGCTATAAACGCAGTCATCTTGAGACTCATCATGCCAGTATATTGGTAATAATTTACTCCATAAAAAAGTGTCCCTTAAAACAGGCGTGGAGGCTGTGGCTGTGTCAGTGTTTTTGACTCCATCCATGTGTTACTGTAAGGTTTATTTTCCCAACACTATTGAGTTTGCTGCTCTTTCTGACTTATCTCAATTATCTCATTGTATGTTGTACTTGGTGATTTTGACAGGCATAACCTGCTCTGGGGTAGCAATATCACAGATCGTCTTGACAAAATTATTGAGAAATTGATTTCTACCTATGATTTAGTACTTATAAATTCTGTTAATCCAACTCGTTACAGTGTTACCTCTAACTCCTTTAGGATAATCGATATCTCTGTTTGCTCCTCCAGCATTGCTCTATTACTTAATTGGTAGGTGTACTTCACACCTTAAGGAAGTGATCATTTTCCGATCTCTATTTCAGTTCATTATACTCCTAATGCGTATATACGCTATCAATTTTGGAACTTACATAAAGCAAACTGGCTTAAATTGAAAAATCTTCAGATTGCTGTAAACAAACTACCTATTACAGCACGAAACATTTTCCAATGCACCTGTTGATACTATTGTCGATCTTGTTTCTGCTACTATCATAAAACAGGCTGAATTTTGTATTCCAACAAGCCCTTATGTATCCATTTCCCTTGGTGGAACGAAGAATGCAGAGAACTTGTCAAGCTAAAGAATAAAGGATACTTCAAGTATAAACGCAACCCCACTATTAACAACAAAATCGCTTATAAGCGTCATCGTTCAGCTACCCGTTGCACTGTTAAGCGTAGTAAGAGATGATGTAAACTTCGAACATTTTATGATACTAGAAGTTTAAATAGGATTTCTCATCTTGCTTTGTCACATTCTGATTAAACGATTACAGAATCTCTGATTATTATTGCAGATACTTTAGCAAAAGCATTCTCTGATATTTCAAGTGATTCTAATTATGGTCCTGAAATTCTTCAGAACCGAAATAAACTCCAGAATGATAATTTGTTCCTAAATATTGTTGACACAAGCCAACCATTCAATGAAAAAAATGTATTGATGAAATATTGGAAGGTCTTCGACACTGCAGTAGTAAAGGCTCTGGACCGGACAACATTCCGAATGAAATAATAAAACACATGCCGAAAAATTCTCTACAGTATCTACAAAATATTTACAACTATAGATGGTTTAACAAGTGCTTCCCTGATTAGTGACCTATGCCAACAGTAATTCCGATAGCGAAACCAAATAAATATCAATATGTGCCTATAAACTATCGACCAATTTCCTTAACATGCACCATGTGCAAGCTTCTTGAAGATAGTTACAATTTTGGAAACCAATCACTTACTTAGCAGCATAGAAACTGGCTTTCATGAAAATTGTTCCACAATAGATAACCTAGTCATGCTTGAATCAGAAGTAACTGAGATATTTCGGAATCATCTGCATATTATTTAATGAGAAAAGCTATAGATTCCAACTGGAGAAATTACATCATTAGATGTGTAATTGAATTTGGAATCAATGGAAATATGCTCTCGTTCATTTACACCCTTCTGCAAAACAGACAGATGAGAGTAAAAGGAAACGGGTTTCTATCTCAACCTGCTCGTTTAGAAAATGGCATACCTCAAGGATTTGTCTCAAGTGTGACACTGTTTTAGTGGCCATCAATAAAATATTATCGTGTCTTCGACCACCTGTTACGGTGTATCTGTACCTGATGATATTACCATCTTTCGTAAAGGACGAGAAATAAAGACAACTCAGGAACTACTACAATCGAGCCATCAGTCTTCGTACTTGGAGTTGCAATACTGGCCTTCAATTCTCACCTTTAAAAAGCCAATGCATAGTTTTCTCTAAATCAAGAAAACCACTGTCGCAACCCGAACTAATAATGAACAAACATCGCGTAGCAATTATCAATAACATTCCTATCCTTGAATTGCAATTTGTATCTCACATCTTAAAATTCTTAAAGCTGACTGCCTAAGACGATTGAATATTTCGAACCCGTTATCGGCCCAATATTGGGGAGCTGACTTTAGTGTCCTACTTCCTACATACGGGATGATTATACGACCCAAGCTTGATTACGGTTTCATTGTATATAACACAGCTAGTCCCATTGCCCTTAACGTGCTCGACTGCATTCAGTTTTCTGCGCTTAGAATTGCGTTGGGAGCCTTTCACACAACTCCTACTGAGAGTATAAAAATAGAAGCTAACGAGCCGCCGCTGTATACAAGGAGGAAAATGCTGAGTTTGTTGTACGCTTCACGCTACTTTCCCATATCTCTTCTCTTCCAATGGCAATCATATTTCAACAGAAAAGTATCAAAACACTTCCTTCAGCAATAGACCTTCAAAATATATTCAGGAGATCAATTTAGCTCTTGGAATCCTGAAACACCCCCTAACAAAACCACTGTAGCTACAAACTGGATACAGATATTTCCTTTTACCAGTAAATGTTTCACGAAATCTGTGGAATGCATCAAAACTTCATTCCTATTTCTATATTCGAAAATAAAAGGCAGTAATGGTTGTGATGTGGTATATCCCGAGCGTACATTTTTGTACAGTTTTCTGAATTATCTCACTATTCTCCTGTGAACCTTTTACCATAAGATTTGCCTGGAATATATAATGAAAACTGAACATCATTGTTATATTATATTCACCGATTCCATGAGTGTGATTCTTGCTTTTCAATAAATGGCATCCAAAAGCTATTTGGTGCAGACAGTTTTACTACTATACCAGGTGAGTCAGCTGCCCCTTACTCTCGAGTTTTATGCAATCCACGTTTTATACCCCAACATGAAAACATCGACCCCATTATTAGGTTCTACCCGCGTATTTAACATGGATGTTAAACACTCGATGAAATTAGTACTAATATAGATGTTAACACATCGCTTTTTAACTCGTATTCGTAATTAGACAGCTGACGTTTGCACTTCTGCAAATGTTCACTGGAACGAGCGAATATTACATCTTAAACGGAATGTTTACCTCACACGTTAGTAGGTATCTCAGTTGGAACGGCCGCAAGACTCCGAAGTAATCTGTTTGCTGTGAAGGTGGTTCGAATCACCTGCAGGTACTAACTTTTTTTAACCGTGCAATCCTCACAATTTACAAACTATTATTCGGAAAACTGTTATTATATTAATTTTTATTATTTTATTTGTTTTATGACATTGTTTAATGTTTCTTTATTGGTGAACTACAATTATGTAGTTGTTTAAGCACACCTATAGGTAGGTGCAATTGAAATAAGGATCATCCATACACATTTGAACACAGAAAGCAAGGAAATTACATTATCAGAGTTTAACATGGAAGTTAAACTCAATTTTGCACACAATGAATTATTGTGCTATTAAAAATGCAGACAACCAAAAACGATTTAAATTATAATGTCCTAAACCCTCAGGGACTTGATAATTAGATTATTGTGAATTCGGTTTCCAAGTTTTGATGAACATAAAGAAGATATTTACAATGCTGAGACTCGAACCTGTGTCATTGGGGGTTAAGCGCAGAGGACCCGTCACAATCCTATTCAGCTATTTCGAGACTTCCTGAAAGCACGTACCACGTCCAGTAGTAGGACTTGTATGCCTGGCACTATGCCATTGCCAGCTCGCAAGTTTACGTGCTTGATTTAGCCTTTTAAGACAGTTTTAATCAGTTAATATTATTACTTAAATGGCAAAAGCTGTTATGCATATTAATTGAGATGTACGAGGCGTAGTTCACGCAAAATGCAAATAAACTGTTGTTTAATAATATGTCCGTTTTGACTGTACGGGTCCATGATGGATGAGGCGTGTCTAAATTTTTCCTAATTTTTGGCAGACAATCCCTGCTCGAAGTACAAGAATCCACCATTTTCTTTTTAGCTGACGTTGTTAGTGTACTCATATGGTAGGTCCATTTTTTCCGAGGCGTTTACTGAATTATATTGCTATGTATACTCTAATAAAAAGTTTGTAAAAGCGACTGGAAACCGGAATTTGCTCTCAGTAAACGAGTCGCATGTTTTTGAGGTGTACTTTAGCGAGGCGTACGTTCTGTCCCTTAAAGCACTGTTGCTCTCAATTTTGCGCATTCCCCTCTTTAAGAACGTCAAGCAATACATTTTAGTAAGCGCAAAACTGGACTAAGGTGCACATGCCGTTAGATGGGTGGCCTACCTTCCAAAAAAATAAGGCGCGGCTGACTCACCTGGTATAGTAAGATTAAAGCATGTAATAAATGTGTGATACTGTATGGATAATATCTCATATCAGCATATCTGTAAATGAGAAAGCTAATAAAGCAGCTAAAGAAGCAGCTTGCCGCTCTACAAGCCCGGCAGAATCCAAGGGTTATGACTTCCAAAGTATCCTGAAATATGAAATATCTAAGCAGTGGAAGTTACACTGGAATTCGGCTTAATGACTTCATCGTTTATTTTTTTTTTGTAGTGTTTAACGCCCGCTTTTACTACTACGGCACCGCAGACGGTGACACTGATGATACATGGAATGAAGATGGAGCATCGGTGGAATGAGATGGCGGGGGAAACCGGAGTACCCGGAGAAAACCCGCCCTGACGCCGCTTCGTCCACCACGAATACCACATGCGGGTCCCTGGGATCGAACCCGGGCCACCTAGGTGGTAGGTGAGCGCGCTAACCGCTCGGCCACTTCATCGTTTAAACGACAATAATAATGATTGCACTGTAATTCCATTATTCCATATGAATTTCATCAAGCATTTTCTTTCATTGAATGGTTGGCTTGTGTCAACAATATTAATAGGAACAAATTATCATTCTGGAGTTTATTTCGGTTCTGAAGAATTTCAGAACCATAATTAGAATCACTTGGATTTAGGTTTTGTTTGTCGTTTTCGTTATCAGCATGGTCGATGTAGGTAACAAACATTTGCTTCATCTAAGTTACATGCTTACTGTTATACTGCTCGCAAAAGTTAAAGGCATGTGAACGCTGGTAAATGCTCAAGTGGGGCGCTGTTGCCAAGCACAGTGTGTGTACCGGCAGAGGTTCTGTACATAAGAGCGCATGAGATGCATGTAGCACATTCGACAGCATTGGTAGGAGGGGCAAACTTAGGATTCGCTGGAGTCTGCAGTACGGCCCGCCTTCATATGCCTTTAACTTTTGTGAAGATTATAAGTAGTGTAATCTTAAGTGTAACTGCGTTTAAGGTTTTGTAGTTTTCTACTGCAGTGTACGCTGAAAATATTTTGTACATCTCAAGCTTCTGTTTCTGTTGCTGGGTTGCATTATGTAACACTTAGGAAAATAATTGGGTTGTTATTAAAATTTAGAATAACTACTGGAACCTTTGACAATTACCAAGATTGGGTCTAAAAGTTTGAATGGTGCACTTTGGAATAAAATTAATTTCAACATAATAAAAGTTTTAAGAAAGTTAAATCCTCCGTTGGTTTATAATAGTGTATTTATTTATTACCTCAATTATTACAAAATTACAAAAAAAAGGGTTGAAATAAGTTTTGAAACAACCCTTTTATTTAAACTCCTATTGAGAAAAAGTGTATGTCAAAGTAAAGGCGCATAATTTAACCGTGAAATACAGTTTTTCAGTATCCTTGATTGTTCGATTTAAAAGGTACACAGATACTCAAATAGCATTAATAATAAACGTTCTATTTAGTCTACTAGTGGTGTTTTGGTACGGTAAATACAGACAGATAAATATGACCTACTGACCTCTTTCGACAACTTCTAAATTTATTCTGCTTTATTTATTCATTACTAAAGAGTAGACTGTGTGGAGGAGTGACGTCAGCATTACGCTGGGAAAGAACAGCCTGTCCAATTTTTGTGTTCTAAATAGACAGATATCGACCGGTCACCGGCTTTTTGTCTGCAGTTCGTTCGTAGCAGCGGGATTACCAATATCATGCTGGCACAAATGTACCAATTATCAAGCTATGTACATTATATCTGTGCGAGAAGCAATAAACGTAAGAACAGACGTGCTCTTGTCTAAAATACCCCATATTTAGTGTTGACTATCACTAATTCTTATGGTACAAAAGAAAATATACCATTCATGCAAACATTTGGGTGGCTCATTGGGTTAAGTGTTGACCTACAGATCCAAAATTCCAAGATCCCAAGACCCAAGGCCTAGAGCAACGGCTTTTAAGTAGGCTAAAAGGCGACAACTCATTGTCAGCAGATTCACTGTCGTGTAGTTCTAAAACTAAACACCTAGCGCAGCAGCCCGTGAAGGGCCAAAGCTTGCCCCCAGAAGCTGCGTCCCCCACCTCTACCCACTACACGCGTCATTGGTTGGGGTGCAGTACTGGAGGGTGGGACGTGGTCAGCACCCCCAGCCCTCCTGGCCAGTTATACGGCCTTCTCGACCTGGGGTCGCTACTTCTCCATCAAGTAGCTCCTCAATTGGTTCCCACGGGACCTAACGAGGCTGAGTGAACCCCGTGCCAGACCTCCCAGAGGGGACTTATATACGTATTGTCGCACGCCACTCTCTCCTTCTTTAACTATCTGCTACCATTACTTGACTTGACACTTGCTAAGCCTAGCCCCATGCTTTTTCTGCTACCCCACTTGACTTGGCTTAGCGAGAGTGAGTAGACATCTATTTGCGGAATCGTGTTGGGAATGGATCGGTGGGGTATATTGTGGTTACACATAATACCAAATGCCTTTTCCTTGAATATATTTTGAATACATAATTAAATACAAGACTTAACACTGACGGTGTTAAGTAACAAGAATATACATAAGAACATTGAAAGTATGGTGAATGATGTAATATATATTACGAAAATGTAGTAAAAATAAACAGTTACATAAAATAGACATAAATGTAAACTATTCTTTGCACTAAGTAATAATTCCTTTCTGACTATTTGACTTCCTGAGCAACACTGGTAGAATGGGCCTGACTCACCAATATAACTTGGCGCACAAAAGTCATCCCTTTTAACCACACTCAGTTGATTATGTTAGTCGGAATTATAGCTATTGCCGTTTAGGCTACATTAACCGTGATACAAAGATCACCTACCCTGCTTTAGCATAAAAGCCCTAAAACACTAAACACATACATCTAGATGAAATACAGAACTGTTTGTCTCACCCAAATGTCTGGTGTGTTTTTGGAACAGGTCCTTATCCAATTGTGTTGAAATGAACATGCACATGGACTGTGGCACATTCCTACATATCAGCCATGAAGAGTAAACGCGTCGTTCCTGCTTAATTCCGCGTATGCCCAGTGTATGCCTGAATTAGCATACATCTCGAAGAAATGGTGGTGAATGCCGACGTTGCTTCTCTACGGAGAAAAGTTGCTCACTTGCTCGCCCCCTTTGACAAGCAAGACCAAGAAGCATGACCCTGTTGACTTCGATGCGTACTGACGTCACTGTTGGTGAACTGCTTGGCTCGATGAAGAGGAGCTTGCCGAGTAATGTTAGTAGAACTGAGAATTGCTAAGCCTATCGGCTCATTGCTGACGAACGTGTAGGCAAGTCTGTAAGATACTAATGCTGAGCGCCTCGGCTTGATGAAGATTAAACCACAGTGTATAAGGCTCATACCTTACGCTTGGTCGAGGCTGACTATACTTTGACTGACGAAGACAACTGATGGCAGCGCCTAACGGAGCTCGACTACTTGACGAAGACTGGAGGCAGCGCTGAAGTAAACATCGAAGACTGCAGGCAACGCGCTTCGCGCTGAAGTGAAGATCAAAGACTGAAGGCAGCGCGCTTCGCGCTGAAGTGAACTAACGACTGGTCGGGCAGCCGGATTTTATACTGTGTGCGGGGCGTAGCGGGGGCGAGAGGGGTTACGCTTACCAACCTGACGGCTGTACACCTCTCTAAGGTAAGGCCAGTCGATATCTTGAAGTGACGACCTTCCATGACGTCACAGTATGAGTGTGAGATAAAGATAGATAAAAATAAAAGCATACGAAAGGAAGTGCCTACGGACTGCTCACAAACTTTCACCATCCTTCAAATCCAACACTGTACATCAATACACAAACACAATACCCATTGTCACACACATAGCAAAACAATTTTATAAAGTACATACACAACGCACACACAAGAAGCTACAGAAGAACACTCCTAAACACGGCACAAAAGATGAAGACAAGAACAAGAAGAACAGAAAATACCAGACCATCTACAACACTTCCAAAGCATTTAGACACACAATAGGCACAAACACACACTGAAACCTCTAACATACAAAAACACACTAAACATACAAAAAATACCAATGAGCCAAGCAGCAACATTAAAATAAAAACAAAACAACGAGCAACAAAATCTAAGATCTTCTTTGGGCAGAAGCACATGCATGGAGCCATGGATGTGAAACATGGAAACTGACACACATATACACAAATCACAACACACTACACTACACAATGTCAACAAAAACACAAATAACACAAATACGCACATAAGTCGAGGGAAATCCCAACACGAAAACGAAACAAATACCACACTAGGCTGAAGAGGGGTTTCCCTAAACAGCCCGGGCATGCTGTAAACATGCCCAAAGAAACATTTTTGAATTGAATTGAATAAAGACAGGGAGAGCAAATTTTAGAGATGGAGGGTGAAAGAGAAGAGTATTAAAAAATCTAATATGTACATTCATATGAATTTCTGTACTCACTCTTGTATAAACTGTTCTTAAAAACGCTTATTCTGCTTTTAATTCTTAAAACGGATTGCATATATATGAAACAAATTGATTGTAGCTGCATAGCGCTATTCGGAAGGCAACCTTCCATCTTCAGGCATTATAGATGTACCTCTTTTTTAATTTGTTTCAAGTTTGTATTATTATATAATGTAGAAGACAAGACGAATCCGGAACTGAATTCGTTTAAACTCAAAGGTCATATCCGTTGGGATCATTGGAATCCTCGGAATGAGAACTAACTCATCTTTAAATTTTTCTTTGAGTATTACCGCGTGAATCACATTACTCATCAGTTTTCTTATCACCAAGCGCGTTCTATTGCACAGTTTTGGTTGGTTTAGATTTCGAAGCATGATGACTACCGAGCCCCCTTCAGTTGTAAATTGTGCGGTGGTAAACCAGACACATCCGAGGATTTAAAAATTCAGTTGGACAATTCGTGGCTTCGTCTTCGTTTGTTACACAATGAATAGATTGGAATGAAGGCAGAGTACCAACGATTTGATTCTGAATTATAAAATTGCTCGCTCGCTTAACCATTTGTCGACATCGAATCTTTGGAAGGAATACGATACTTCCTCTACTTTACTATACGTAGTCCGTGCTTGTGTGTCTGTGTCTGTCTGTGTCTACCTGTCTGTGCGTCTGTTTGTCTCTGTGTCTGTCCATCTGTCTATCTCTGTGTCTGTCCGTCTTCGCTGTCTCTGTGCGCGAGTCTCTCTGTGCATTTATCTCTGTGTGTGCCTGTGCATGTATCTCTCTGTCTGTGTGTCTGTCTGTGTCTCTCTTGCTGTGTGTGTGTGTGTGTGTGTGTGTGTGTGTGTGTGTGTGTGTGTGTGTGTGTGTGTGTGCGTGTGTGTGTGTGTGTGTCAGTCTGTGGATAGCATAACTCAAAAACGAAAAGTCGGTTGAAAACCAAAGTTGGTATTTAAGTTTAATGTCTTTCTAGGATGAGGCTCGAAGATTTCCAAGAAAGTTGCTCCACCCTAAACTACCCTTTACATGGAATATTTTTCTAAAACTCTTATTTTCTTGAAAATTAGTAACGATTTTGATTAAAATGACATATCTTTAAGGTATGTTTATGACAAATGGAAACGTATATCTTGAATTTTCTGGCTACAGCCCATGAATAACTGGTAAACCGTAAGAGATGGGCTAAATCTCACTATACAGAAAATGTAGATCTTGCAAAAATATGCAATTTATGTACAAATACATTTTTTTGTAGAGTGAACCATTTCGGAGATATTCCAGATTGTTTGTGTGACTTTTGGAGAACTTATACTTCTGTGAAATGGAACATCGTTATTCATTTTATATGTTAACCGTAGAAAGAAAACGAAATTTGAAAGCTTTAAAAGATTTCACTGTCTCTCAAAGCCTACTCTATTCCCATATTCTCCTGAGACCTACAAGGAAATAAACAATAAAATAATTTCTGCAAATGTTTATCTCATCTAACACAAAGAAAATATAGGAATAAAAACAAGGATTTGTAAGAAGGTTAGCACAAGAGCAGGGAAAGTCTTGTGAGTGCAGCACATCCGATTTTTTATTCTATGTATTAGGTGACTTAAAATGAAGCAGAGAAACCCTTCTACTGCGCGGGAAATCGAACCCATGTACTATTGGGGACCCTGCGGAGAAGCGAGCTGCGACACGTTTATTCATAGAGCTCTGCAGGCCTCTAAGGTGCACCATTCCCCGGGATTAATTTGTGAAATGTTTCCTGCTGCTACAATGTTCTCTCTCTCTCCAGGTTCAGCATTCGCAAAAAGAATTTGTTCCTCACTGTGGAAATATAGCTTTCTGTTCGATGCGAGTCTTTTGCCCTTTCCCGATGATATTTACACAGAAGGGAATTTAGAATCCTGACATACGAGTATGTTTCGATAACCAATGTATGTGAATATAACTTTCGTGGCTGTAATAATATACGTAAAATATATACTGGGATATACAGGTTATCACAAAAGAAATATACACTTTGAATTAGTTATAAACCCACGACTATTATTGATATAATGAATCTCTTTGTGCCGTCTTGTGGAGGTGGTCTCACAAATGTTCAATGTGTGATCCCTTTGACATACACAAGAAAATAAATTCACACCAAACCAGATGTAAGATATCTGCATCGACACCTGCCACGGCTCATCTGATATGTTTCTCCGTGTAGTCTAAATCGTGTGGAGGTGAGGGAACAAAACTTCTTTCACAAATTTCCAAAGGAAAAAGTCACATTGGGACTGAAATGCTCTGTAATGTTGTTGTACAGCAGTGAAAGCATTTTTTCAGCAAGTTTTTTTACACATTTTGTTTTTCCCACATGATCCGCGATTTCCGCATCTGCGACAACATGATTATCAGCTTCACCACTACAATGCAAACCTCCAAGTTTTTCAATTAACTTCATTAAATTCATGTTTATGTCACACCTATGGTTTAGCTTCATAAGACTTCAAAATATCCACTTCTTTTGTAATACGCTGTATATAGTTTTGAAGCCGGAATAGGTAATGCAACGTAATGGGACATCGCACGTGCTGCGAACTAGCTAGATCTATTGTAGCTACCACCCTGCAGGAGGAAGGGATGAAGTGAGAGAATCACAGGAGGCCACAGGTCACAGAGAGTCACCGAAGTCTCTAATAGTTCTAGGCTCAAAAACCTGTCTTAAGTGTGCACGGAATATACATTTTCCTTTGAGGAGTTCTACTGTCTTTCCGGCGCTGCCACACACCGCGAAACCTGTGCACCTGAAAGTAGAGAAGGAATATAATGAAAGGCAAATGAGTGAAAGGAAATTGTAGTGGAAGAGAACTTACCCCAGTATTCCCCTATCACCCAGAGAAAACCACTAAAAACCAAGGGTCAGATTGGGTGATCGACGGAAATCTCACCCGGAACTTGTCGGTCCGAGTGCTTCAGTTAGTAGGCGCTTTCCTACTGATCCCAATGTCCCGGGTTCAAAGCTAACTCGGACCGAATGCTTCTAAGTGTGCTTAAAAGCAATGCCCATCTGAGCAGTTTTACTGGCATGTGTTAGAAATCTTGCCGCAGGAAATTCCGGCACACGGGGCGCTTATTTGATCCTGACAATTAACAGCGTCGTGAATAAAATATTTGCTTGTAATATGTAGGCACAAGCAAAGCCAGCCAGCCAGTCAGCCAGCCAGCATATACACGTCTCCGATATCTAATTCCAAATCTCCATTATCCTCCATATTATTTCCATGTCTTGAGTCAAGTAATTATTCACTCAAAGTGACATTTTACTACAGTATAGTTTTAATTATGGGTGTAATATTAGGTCACTGCAAATCGTAGCTGATAATAGGCAAGATCATTAAACATTTTTATCGTTATTGATGTTTCATTCAAAATAATAAAGACCCACTATTGTGAAAAATGTGTGCAATAAATATGAAGAAAGCATAACAGAATCTCGGAAACACGAAACACACAGGACTCGACTACGTCTCATCGTTTCAAACTATTCCTCGATTCTGTAAAAGTGCATTTCGCAAGCTAATATTAAACATTATGAATTAACCCATATAATCCCCGAAGGGAAAGGGCCTCTTGGCTGGCGAATCCGCTTATTTAGCACGAGGAAGATCCCCATTCCTCCATTACTGATTCCATCATCTCGCGTTGGTCCTTAACCGTTGTGGTGAATTTGTTCCCAAAGTGTATTTATAAATCATCTACCCATCTTCTCTTCTGTCGTTCTACTTGTGTGTGGCAGGATTTTGTATCTAAAGCTGTTGTTTTCCGCGCACATCCTGATGACGTGTCTTCATCTGGTGCTTCTACTAGTTCTGTCAGTCTTACTTCTCCAGGTCAAGTTCTCGTGTTGCTAATATCAATTGTTTGTGGTTGTGTCGAATCGGGATATGCGTTCTCATAGTAGATGAAATGGGTTCCGTGATTATTTCAGGCCTTGCTGAGTTGGGTTGTATGTTTGTTTGGGTGATTAGGACTTATGTGCCGATCTCGACTCATTTTTCCAGTTTTTTTTCCATTTTCTACTTATATGCAGTTCCTGGTAACATACTTTTACTTGTGACCTCTATATTTCTTCTCTGGCCCTTTACCTCATTGCGACTTGGATTTCTGTCTCTTGTTTTGGCATGTCATTCTGTATAAAACATTCATACCAGAGAGTTTGCGCTTGTATTTTACTGTTTTTGACTTGACCCTCAATGTTTTGATTACAACTGGAGCCAGTGCTCTTCCTTCTAGTCCTTTTTAATATAACAAGCTCCATTATATTCTGTGTTCAATTCTATTGTTTTGAAAATTTCTTTCCCTCTGTTTATGCCACGTTTTTCATTGCTTCAGCGTCAGCACTCATTGTGATTATGTCGTAATATACTACTTCTCAATCTGAAGACATCGCGGAAAATGAAACTTCATGTTTCACCAGCTGTTTTCCGCAATAACTCTTTCTCCAGACAACAGAGAAAACATTTTAATATGAACATATTTAAGTGCAACTGCCTGGCCGGTCACTATAAGGGTACCTATTTTAATCCCCGAAAAACGCTTTAATTAATCTTGTGTCCCCTAGTGTCTTTTATGAATATGTAACAAAATGATCCTGACGACTTATGCTGCAGTGCTTCTCTTTAATTATTATAATTTAAATCTCAAACAGGTCAGTGAAAATTCTGAAAAAATATCCAAATCTACTGAATTCCAAGAACTGATTATAATATATGGACGGGTGTTGTATTGCTAATTTCCTTAACCTTTCCTTTGATAACAGTTGATGAAATGTTAAAATACTGTAGGATATCTGTGCCTCATAGTTAGTCATTTGCGCATAAAACAGAACTAAGTATTGCATTTCAACCAACACTTCGATACCGAGATTTTACAACAAATACACAAACGTTTTCAAGAAAATCGCCTAACCCCAAGCTGCCCTTCACATGGTAAAAGGTTCTTTATTTTTAGTTCTCTCAAAAATTTGATCAAATTGATCTGATTTTAATAAAAATATCGTATCTTTTAGCGACTTTCGTGACAAAACGTATACCTTTGGAATGTCTGGAAATAACTTGTGAAGTCTTCTTTACTTTGAATGACGTTTATATAATTTTAAGCCTCAGAGACAGCAAAAAATTAGAGACGAATAAAGCCTCGCTACACAAAATGTGTAAATCTTAGAAAACTCACAAGCTATATGAAATAAATAGTTACACTTGGTGCGGCGTTGTTCTTTGTTATTGTTTGAATTTTCAAACACATGCTTTTTTCTTCTAATCATGCAAAGAATATAGAGTTTCGTATACAGGGTGTAAATGAATTTTAGTGGTGATAGACGGTTCATAGACTCAATTTGAGATAGGAAATCTATGGTTTAGGTTTACAAATTACACAACTGTGCCTTGAAATTGTTTGAGGATATGCACGCCACTGATCATGTTCACTGCAGCTGTAACGGATGAAGAGAGAACAAGCGGGCAAATTCCCTTGCTTGTCTGTTTAGCGTAATGAATAAGGTGCTATGACGCAAAGGTGCACAGGTGTAAAGAGCGGAGTTTCAAATATCCATAAGCAAACATTTTTTTGTTCTTTCTCTTTCTTTCTTTTTCTTTCTTTCTTTCTTTCTTTCTTTCTTTCTTTCTTTCTTTCTTTCTTTCTTTCTTTCTTTCTTTCCTTTCCTTTCCTTTCCTTTCCTTTCCTTTCCTTTCCTTTCCTTTCCTTTCCTTTCCTTTCCTTTCCTTTCCCTTCCCTTCCCTTCCCTTCCCTTCCCTTCCCTTCCCTTCCCTTCCCCTCCCTTCCCTTCCCCTTTCCCTTTCCCTTTCCCTTTCCCTTTCCCTTCGTCCCTTCGTCCCTTCGTCCCTTCGTCCATTCGTCCCTTCGTCCCTTCGTCCCTTCGTCCCTTCCTTCCTTCCTTCCTTCCTTCGTTCCTTCCTTCTTCGTTCCTTCCTTCTTCGTTCCTTCCTTCTTCGTTCCTTCCTTCTTCGTTCCTTCCTTCTTCGTTCCTTCCTTCTTCGTTCCTTCCTTCTTCGTTCCTTCCTTCTTCGTTCCTTCCTTCTTCGTTCCTTCCTTCTTCGTTCCTTCCTTCTTCGTTCCTTCCTTCTTCGTTCCTTCCTTCTTCGTTCCTTTCTTCTTCGTTCCTTTCTTCTTCGTTTCTTTCTTCTTCGTTTCTTTCTTCTTCGTTTCTTTCTTCTTCGTTTCTTTCTTCTTCGTTTCTTTCTTCTTCGTTTCTTTCTTCTTCGTTTCTTTCTTCTTCGTTTCTTTCTTCTTCGTTTCTTTCTTCTTCGTTTCTTTCTTCTTCGTTTCTTTCTTCTTCGTTTCTTTCTTCTTCGTTTCTTTCTTCTTCGTTTCTTTCTTCTTCGTTTCTTTCTTCTTCGTTTCTTTCTTCTTCGTTTCTTTCTTCTTCGTTTCTTTCTTCTTCGTTTCTTTCTTCTTCGTTTCTTTCTTCTTCGTTTCTTTCTTCTTCGTTTCTTTCTTCCTTCGTTTCTTTCTTCCTTCGTTTCTTTCTTCCTTCGTTTCTTTCTTCCTTCGTTTCTTTCTTTCTTCGTTTCTTTCTTTCTTCGTTTCTTTCTTTCTTCGTTTCTTTCTTTCTTCGTTTCTTTCTTTCTTCGTTTCTTTCTTTCTTCGTTTCTTTCTTTCTTCGTTTCTTTCTTTCTTCGTTTCTTTCTTTCTTCGTTTCTTTCTTTCTTCGTTTCTTTCTTTCTTCGTTTCTTTCTTTCTTCGTTTCTTTCTTTCTTCGTTTCTTTCTTTCTTCGTTTCTTTCTTTCTTCGTTTCTTTCTTTCTTCGTTTCTTTCTTTCTTCGTTTCTTTCTTTCTTCGTTTCTTTCTTTCTTCGTTTCTTTCTTTCTTCGTTTCTTTCTTTCTTCGTTTCTTTCTTTCTTCGTTTCTTTCTTTCTTCGTTTCTTTCTTTCTTCGTTTCTTTCTTTCTTTGTTCGTTTCTTTCTTTGTTCGTTTCTTTCTTTGTTCGTTTCTTTGTTTCTTTGTTTCTTTGTTTCTTTGTTTCTTTGTTTCTTTCTTTCTTTGTTTCTTTCTTTCTTCCTTCCTTCCTTCCTTTCTTCCTTTCTTTCTTCCTTTCTTTCTTCCTTTCTTCCTTCCTTTCCTTCTTTTCCTTTCCTTCTTTTCCTTTCCTTCTTTTCCTTCTTTTCCTTCTTTTCCTTCTTTTCCTTCTTTTCCTTCTTTTCCTTCTTTTCCTTCTTTTCCTTCTTTTCCTTCTTTTCCTTCTTTTCCTTC
This sequence comes from Tenodera sinensis, assembly GCA_030765045.1. Taxonomy (NCBI): domain Eukaryota; kingdom Metazoa; phylum Arthropoda; class Insecta; order Mantodea; family Mantidae; genus Tenodera; species Tenodera sinensis. The sequence goes on along the minus strand of CM060961.1, from coordinate 119,564,727 downwards.
TTTTCCTTCTTTTCCTTCTTTTCCTTCTTTTCCTTCTTTTCCTTCTTTTCCTTCTTTTCCTTCTTTTCTTTCTTTCTCTCTGAGGCAGCATGTTGGAACTACGACTTGTGTAAACCACGCTGCAATACGACGCTGCTCTCCTGCTTGCTCAATCATTTTTCCATGCCTGTACCTGTCGCTTCCACTATCTACTCCCTCTACTCATTCATTGCGATATGCACACTTCGAGATTGTTAGATACTGATGCCCGTAATACTGACGCTGTCGCCTATAACAGACGTAACGATATAGAAAATAGTCTTGTGCGCATTCTGCAGATTGGCAAGCTTTCTTTGCGCTAGCTCTAACAAGCACTAAAAATTATAAGAATAAGCTTGTGTAACAATACAAAGTTGGCGAAGAATGAGTAGAAAAAGTTATGTGAATGTAACTTTAGTCTGATATAGACTATAATACGACCCAGGGCACGGCCCGAAAGTTGTTAACTGTTTATATACTCCTCCAATTTCGATCAGTTACTGTGTGCGCTAATGGCTAATGCTCTGGTCTATCACACGGCAGACCTTAATTATTTATCCATTTTATTAACCCTCCGTTCACCGAGCGGGATGGCTCAGGCGGTAACGTCTGTGGCTCGCATTCGGAAGGTCGCGTGTTCGATCCCCGTGGCCGCGCACTCTGACATGGATTTTTCCGTGGTTTCCCTATGTCACTTAAGCGAATCCTGGGGTTCATTATTTCATATCACGGTTTCCTTTCATAATTTCCTTTCATTCCATTTACTTATCATCTTTCAGGTGTACTGTCAGGCGTGTAGTGTGGACAGTGTATGTGATATATACAAATGGTTACTTTGGGTCATTAATTAAAGATAAAGGGATTAGTAAATCTGGATATACATGCGCAATAACACCACTAAGTATGTTTATTGGCGGGCTACTCAATCACTGCACATACCAACCCTTTTTAAAGGAACAGAGTACCCAAGATTGACTAAAATGTGAAGTGAACCACTGAAAGTTTTAATTATTAATTTTTTTATTTACTTTTCTTACTTTCTCTACTGGTAAGTAGAGGGATTTCACCGGAAATGTATGATTTAAGGCCTCCTGAATAGAAAAAATGTACTTTTAGAAACATGTCCGTGTGTGTCTGTGTGTCTGTGGACAGCATAACTCAAAAACGAAAATTCGGTTAAAAACCAAAGTTGGTATTCAAGTTTAATTGTCTTATGTCAGTAGATTTACTGGCATGTAAAAGAACTCCTGCGGGTCAAAATTCCGGCACACCGGCGACGCTGATGTGATCCTGGCAATTAACAGCGTCGTCAAACAACAAAATATTTTTTTTTTTTTTTTTTTTTTGGAGAGAGACCAAATCATACTATACAAATAATGTAGATCTTGCTAAAATACAAATTTATGTCTCAATAAATTTTCTTGTAGGTTGAACCATTTCGGAGATACGCCTTATGTGTGTGTGTGTGTGTGTGTGTGTGTGTGTGTGTGTGTGTGTGTGTGTGTGTGTGTGTGTGTGTGTGTGTGTGGTTGTGTGTGGTTGTGTGTGGTTGTGTGTGGTTGTGTGTGGTTGTGTGTGGTTGTGTGTGGTTGTGTGTGGTTGTGTGTGGTTGTGTGTGGTTGTGTGTGTGTGTGTGTGTGTGTGTGTGTGTGTGTGTGTGTGTGTGGTTGTGTGTGTGAGAGAGAGAGTATCGGAAAACTTAGAATTATAGTGAAATGGAACATCGTTGTTCATTTTTTTATATGTTAAGTGTGCAAAGAGAACGGAATCTCAAAGCTTTAAAAGATTTGACACTCGCACAAAGCCTACTGTAATCTAATGTTCCCTTTGCACCCACAAGGAAATAACCAATAAGATAATTTGTACGAATGTTTATCCTAACAAGAAGAAGATATAGGCATAAGAGTTTGTTAGGAATGGTTAGTACAAGAGTAGAGACAGTCATGTGAGTGCAACACATCAGATTTTTAAAACTGTATTATTTCAGGAACAACAAACATTCTTCGTTTTTGCCTTTTCGTTGGAACATTTAGTTTGGGCATGAGTTCCGTATTTTCGTACCAAATCTCATCTTTGTTATCAGGTCATCTCCAATGTTGATGTACTCGTGCCATTACATTAATTAACGCCTCTTTTTAACTAATATTTGTTATAATTCCTGGAAATACACTCTATCATTATTTACAATAAGAAAGCTTTCAATAACTGCCACTCTGCTTTTCCTAAGGAAATTTCATTTGATTTAATTTCACTTAGGGTTCGTCCAGTTTATCGTGTGTATCATTTTGCCAGTGACGTGATCCCAACATACTTATGGATTTTCCAGGCAAGTTATACCCTTAAACAGAGTTTTTAAACTTAAAATAATGAAAATGAGTAGTAAAAATACGTTTAAATAACACAGTGCAGTTTCGATATATCGCCATTTTGTGTCACAATGTTCTACTGCGTTAGTTCGTGTTTTAGTTATTTAAGAGGAAAAGGACAACGAAACAGACAGACTTTGGAATGTAATATTCACAAAATTATTACAAAGCATAATATATTTGGACAAACTCACCTTAAAGCCGACTGCACTTGTGCATTTCTTGCACCAACACCGAGTTTTAACAACTTTCTCAAATTTGCTTCCACAAGCAATACGCACAATGGGTATACCAGTCAGCTGGAACTATTTGATTATAGCTCAAACTATTCTGATGGAGAAGAGAATTACCTAGGAACACATTGGTTGTTTTCCCGCTCTCTAGTGGAGGTTATATTGCCTGATAAAGCACAACAATGGTTATGTGGCGTCAAAATATCTTAAACATACAGCATTTTAATCAAAGTCGTTAACCATTTTTTTTGAGAAAATCAAAATTTTCTAAACATTTTCCATGTAAAATGCAGTTTAGGGTGGTGATACTTTCTTTAAAACCCTCGTGTAGCATCCTTAAAAGGTATTAAAGCTAAATACCAACTTTGTTTTTAACAAACTTTTCGTTTTTGAGTTATTCTATTCACGGACAGACACACACATACAGATCATTTTCTAACTTTTTTTTCTTAGGGGGAGGGGGGATTCATAGGGTCTCCAAACATACATTTCCGATGAAATCTCGACATTAAATTCTTGGGTCGAATTCAGTACTTCTACTTACTATATGTTAAATTAAACATTTTTAAATATCCTATCGCGTAAATATTGCTGTTAAATCCCGCTCATGTATGTGGTTAGGCTAGCAAATTCCATTGCCTATGTTACGAAGCATATTATATTGGTTGTATTATTTAAATGACCTGAGAACAAATGAAGGCGTAAAATTTATTCCTATATGATAATACCTAGGGCGTCTTCTCTATGCAGTGGGTAGCCGAATTGCTCGACCTCTGTGTTGTCCAACCGCAGCCAAGGCGACGAGAAAGATGGGTGAGTCCGACTCCCCCGACCGTAAGGCGACTACTTGACCTTATAGGGACAATACTTTTCCATCAGCATAACTACTCATTTGGCATCACGAGGATGAGTGCACCTCCGCCTAGTCCCCACGCCGGTACGGGGGATCGAACCGGGATCACCTACGTGCTGACATTATAAAGAGAAATTTTGTATGTGTATGTTGGATGATCTCGAAGCATACTCAACCGATTTTGATACTTCTTTCAGCACTGATTCATCATTGATCTGACAGACATGTGGCATAAAACATTTCATTTATGTAAATCCATTATTTACTAGGATTTTCTATACCTTCGTTAAGAAACCTATAGAGTAGAAAGTTACTGTATACCAAACAGAATTAGCCTAGAAGAAAAAAAATAATATGTTATATTATAAGCAATGCACACAGTTCACCTTTACAAAACACTTGTGGAAAAACAAGACCCGACTGTTACTTTCTGTTCTACATATAGTAAGTAAGTAAAAAGTAAAAGGTAAAGGCTACAGTGCGGAGGGGGACACCTCGCTCACGCCGACCTACACAGGTCTGTTGTGGCTACCACCCCCCAGGAGGCAGGGATGAATGAGGGAACCGAAGGGGTGCTATCAGACTCGAAGCTAGACAGGCCCACCAGAGACGTATGGAAGTCCCTAACCAGTGCTGAGATGTCCTCAACCCGGCGTTAGGACCCGCCAAGCAGCCAGCATCACACCGCGGGTCCGGGTCGGTATCGCACGAAGCGGGTCCCCCCCACCCCCCTAAACCCCCCACCCTTTCGACGGAAGGCCATCAACCGCCACCCAGCGCTGAGAACAGCAGTTTCCATGCGCAATCATCCACGCCATCTGCCCACACTACATGCCTGGAACTACACCACCTGAAAGATGATAAGGAAATAGAATGGAAGGAAATTGAAAGGAAACCGTGGTATGAAATAGTGCACCCCAGCATTCGCCTAAGTTACATGGGGAACCACGGAAAACCCCATATCAGAGTGCGCTGCCACGGGGATCGAAACCGCGACCTCCCGAATGTGGGCCACAGACGTTACCGCCTGAGCCATCCCGCTCGGTAAGTAACAATTGCATTCCACCCAACAATTCTATGTCGAGATTTCACCGGAAATATATCTTTCAAGGCCACCTTAATCGAAAAAAAAAATTAGAAAAAGGTCCGTGCATGTCTGTGGGTGTGTGTCTGTGGCGGTGGCGGTGGCGGTGGCGGTGGCGGTGGCGGGTGCGGATGCGAGTGTATGTATGTGTGTATCTGTGAGCAGCGTAACTCAAAAACAATAAGTTGGTTAAAAACGAAAGTCCTTAATAAGTGTAATATCTTTCAAGGATGCGACACGAAGATTTTTAAGAAAATTGCTTCTCCTTTCCCTTTATTGGAAAACTTTTCGAAAATTTTTATTTTCTCGATAATAGTTATAACAATTTTGTTCAAGATATTTTTATGACCTGTGAAATTTCTATTTTGAATTTTGTGGCTATAGCCCACATAACTCGTAAACCGTAAGAGGTGGACCAAATCTTACTGTACAAAAAAGGAGATCTCGCTAAACCAAATTAATTTTTTTTATAGAGTGAACCATTTCGGAGATATTCTTGTTATTTTTGTGAGTTTTGGAATACTTAAGCTTTCGTCAAATGGAAGATCGTTATTCATTTTTTTATGTTAGCCGTGCCAAGAGAACAGAATCTTCTTCTTTTCCTGATTACCGTTCCCTTATGCAGGACTTACACCACCTAGGACTTACAAGCCAGTGCCTAGGGTCAGCCCCTGTTGGGGAGCACAGGAACCTCTGGACCAGACAGTGTGAAGACCTGGAAGCGGGTGGTCACAGAACGGAATCTCTAAGCTTTAAAACATTTGACTATCGCTCAAAGCCTGCCGTATTCCCCTCACTGCCTCACTCCCGCTCACTCTCTCACTCGCTTCTTCTCTTTCACTCACTCACTCTCACTCACTCTTACTCTCCTACTCTCACTCATTTTCTTACTCAATCAGTCACTTACTCTGTCAGTCATTCACTCATTCACAGTTTGGCAAACATCTGCTCAAGATCATTGTGTAATGATTTCGTGAAGAACTGGCGAAGATAAATGCAGTTTATTAATTCATCATAAAAGGCTAACCATGCAACGCAGGGTAAGGCAGCTAGTAAAGAATATTAAAAGGTTCTAAGCGAATATTCCTGCGCAATTTATGGAGAGCTATGGAAATTGATGAACGCTTTGCTAGGGAATGTAATAGAATGAACTCAGGATTATTACGTTCGTCTCTAAAATATCTATTAATGACATTTGATAGAGATATAGACAATTTTCACGCTAAACCTCAATGGATTTGTGAATATGTCAGTGTTTCTTAAAAGCTATAGAATCTATCATAATGAAACTTCTACCACATAAAAATCTTCTTGTGATTCAGAAACGATAGTAAAATTATAACTCAAACTAATAATTTATATTTTTTGATACTCTAATAATCGAGAACATGTGAAAAAAAATTTTCCGTAACCAAATAAATTGGGGTTTTGTAGCCACTTTAAAAATACGTTAAATAACATAGCTGGTGAAACATTTAAGCTTTTTAACAAATAATAACTAAAAAGTATGTTCTCTTACTTTATAACTTTTACTTTATAAAAGCTTTTTATAACTTTTATAACTTACTTACTATAACTTTTGTTATTTTTAGGAACGTATACTTTTTAAGGGATTTCATGCAAATATAATATAAAAGCTTTCTACGACTGTCTAAAACAGTGTTTGCATAGGTATGCACATATAAAATCACTGCTCTATTATAGATTTTTATAAAAATGTACCTAAAGTTAAAAAATGGAAGTTGCAGTACATGACACAAGGAAGACAATGTGTGTTTGCAATACACCCATACTTCAAAACACCCTTGGTCCATATTCCTTATTTAAATACTGCAAACACAGACAAACCTTATATGCGCATGTTGTACAAACTATGAGGCTCATATTACCATAAAACAAAAAATTAATTTTGTGACCCAATGTCGTTAAATACAACACGTTATACACAATATTGTGAGCCCACTTAAAATAAAATTTCTTAGGCATAATTATGATCTTTAGTTTTCCCAAAATATTTAATTGAACTCAATGGAACCTGAAAACTTCTGAATGTTTACAATGGTATTTGTTTAGAAATTGTTGAATCTGTTAATACTCCTTATTTTCTGGTATAAAATCTTTCCTTGTTCTAGTTGTTTTGGTTTTCCAAATAGTTTTTTCAAAATTAAATTGAACTCCTTTGGATTTTGTTTATTGCTTAATCTAGCTACTTTTAGTTCCTCTATTTCGTTGTCGGTCTGGGTGACTCGGTTCAAATCCAGCTCAAACCGATGGTTTTTAAGTGTGCTTAAAAACGACAGCTTTATGCCAGTGGGTTTATGGTTTGCTCCTGCGGGAGAAATTCCGGCACACCGGTGACGCTGGTGTGATCCTGGCTATTCACAGCGTCGTTAAACAACAAAATAAAAAAACTCATACCGGTTTGTTTGCATCACTAGTACATTTGTAAGCCTGGCTATGAAATTGCAATCACTGAAAATGCTACTAAAATAATCATAATACCATGAAGTGTTGCAATTTTTCTGGTTTGTTTATTTTATAAAACTGCTTTACACAAAGCATTATTTAGGTATTTATGCTTTATTAATATTTACAAGGTGGTTTTCAGTAAGCCATAGACGTAAGATGCCAAGCCACTTGTGTGCTTGAAATGTGTGTGTTCTTTTTTAATTAACGAGAAGCAGAAAATGGAAATGTATTGATCCTTGTGACGTATGCGCAACTGTACAAGATGTGACATCCCACGTGAGGCGATGGAACTAAATAGAAACACGTGTGCATTTTCTGAAGACTTCGCTAGAGGCAGCAGTGCTTGACGTGTTGTTTCAGAGTAATGCACTGCACAACCGGCAGATGGCTCTCAGGTTGATCCCGAGGGCTCTTGGTTCGGGTTTTCTAAGCACTTGAAGTTGTGTCCACAAAATTGCTTTGTTTCTCTGAACCTTACTTAACTTAGCGTATTACATTCTTAAACATCTGATGTGTTACATTCACAGAACTTTCCCTGCAAACTATTAAACGTTTATTTTTCTATCCAGTTAACTATAGTTGAAATATGCCTTTGCAGGCATAGGAACAATGCTGGTCCTTTAATTCGATGCTCCTTCTAGATTTGCCCTTCAACATGCAAGTAATACCTATACCATTATATGATTAAAAGAAAAATGCAACATATTACATTCACATAGGTTTTTCTACTCGCGTTTCTTTCACGTGACACATTCACATGTTTTTAAGTATTTTTTCATGAGGATTTTATGTGATCCATTTTACTTTGCAACGTATGACATTCATATGGTTTTTCGTGGTAGCTTTTCTATTAAGTAACACATTCACATATCCTTCTCTATTCACCCTTCAGCATAATTACTCAACCACTTTTCTATGATTGACATATAAATGCAAATTATTACACCCGCACAGTTTTCGCTACTCACTTTTGTTTTGATAAACATAATCACATTATTTTCTCTACTAGCCCTTCAACATAGAATTCATACAATTTTCTACGACTGAAATAGAAATGCAACACATCACACGGTTTTATCTTCTTTTATGAACCTCAATCAACCTCTTTCTCAATTAGTGCACTTTTCTATATGTTTGAAAGTGAAATTCACACAGCTTTCTCTTCTTGTCCGTCTCCATAGCGTGATGGTTAGCGTGTGTACCTCACGACGATTAGGTTGAGTTATCCGGATAAGGTGTTTTTCCGAGGTTTTCCCGAATCCTGTTGGGTAAGTTAAAGCTCTATGGACCTTGGGCTCATTTGAGCATAATTTCGCCCATTTCTGTCACTCATCGTCCGATATGGCATTACGTTAGAGGACGTTAAAAGAACAGATTTCTCTACCTAATTTTCTTCCTGTGGTATTTGTTGTTGTTCAACAGTGCTTTTGTGTAGTATTTTCCTGATGGTTTTATTTATTTTGTGTTCTTTATAGTACCCAAAAGCTGTACGGATGAAACTGTCAAAGCACGGGTAATGCCGGGCATTTCAACTAGTTAATTATCATTATCATTATCATCATCATCATTATTGTTATTATGATTATTATTGGTCTTATTATGATTAAGATTATTATGATTATGTTTATCATTATGGTGATTATTATGATTACTTATATAATGATCATTTATCATTATCATTATGATTATTATAATGATTATTTATCATTATCATTATTATTATGATTATTATAATGATTATTTATCATTATCATTATCAACATTATTATCATGTTTATTATCAGGATTGTCAGTATCATCTATCACCAATTATCACTATTATTAATTATGGTGATTGTCATGCATATCATTATCTTTATCATTATCGTCATTACCATTATCAGCATGATTATTATCATGATTAATGTAATAAGTATCAGCATTAATATTATCATTATCGTTAACATTACTATTACTATTATTGTTGTTGTTATTAATATTTTACTAACTCAAATTTAAGTCATAAAACCGATAATCTAGAAACAAGTTAATATATATGCATAAAACCCTGCAACCAACTTCTTTATACAGACAGATGCGTTGAAAGTTCAAATCACTCGGTACAATCTTCAGCCACTGCAGTAGTCACAGATCGGTCCCGTTGACTTTTTTCTAGACATACTGTCATATAGGTGTCTAGAAAACTCCGATAGGCATTCAAAAGGTTTTCGCTGTTTGCATTTGTATTTTAGCATACAAATTCACAGATAATGTGTTCTTTGGAAGCTTAAATTGCACGCTTTCTTATTTCTTTGAGCTGTGAAGAATAAGGCTACTGGCTAGTGAGTAATACAATGTAAGTATATCTTCTGATTTGCCCATATGATACGAGTAGTATTGAACGCAGCATTTCAAGAGAAACAAATGAAAATAACAGTACAAGAACAGGATGTGATGAGAGGTTTGTGTAAGGAAGGAAGGAAGAAAGAGAACTGTCCTGAAAGGAGAAAATGAAACAGAGAAAAAATTACAAGATGTGTCTGTCTTTGAAGAAGATTCTGGCAACTAACGAGATATGGTCGTACTTTAGACATCAAGTTCAATGGAACAGCCTCTTCTACGTATATATATATATATATATGTTGTGTACTTTTGTTTTATTATATATGAAGTAAAATGAACCTCCATAAGTAGATACCGTAAGTAGGTTGTTTATATTACGAGGGTGTTCGGAAATTATTTACAATAATAGTTTTATACATTAGTTTTCAATATAAATTATTTCGTGTACTATATGGGATATCTCTATATTACCCCTCTCAAGTTCTACACCCTGCTGCTACCTTTATGGTTACTTCATTGTGCCACGGAACCACTGTTTGGGAGTACGACGCATCCACTTGTGGATAGCTGAACGCACTCACGAGTGATTGAAATGTAAGAAAATGAAGTAGTTTGAGGAGAAAACCATTCCAAGCTGAGCCTTTGTTCAAATGAAGGAAATCTTCTGGAAAATAACTGATCTATGAACGAAGTTTGGTGCTTAACCAATTATTCGTTTTGAGTAAGAGCACTCTTGCCATCGCTCTCTCACTCCTTGCCCCTCTCACTCCTCCCCCTCTCACTCCTTGCCCCTCTAACACCTTGCTCATCTCACTCCTCGCCCCTCTCACTCCTCCCCCTCTCACTCCTTGACCATCTCATTCCTTGCTCATCTCACTCCTCACTCCTCTCACTCCTCGCCCCTTTCACTCCTTGCCCCTCTCACTCCTCACTCCTCTCACTCCTCGCCCCTTTCACTCCTCGCCCCTTTCACTCCTCGCCCCTTTCACTCCTTGCCCATCTCACTCCTTGCCCCTCTCACTCATTGCGCCTCTCACTCCTTGCTCCTCTCACTCCTTGCTCCTCTCACTCCTCGCCCCTCTCACTCCTCGCCCCTCTCACTCCTCGCCCCTCTCACTCCTCGCCCCTCTCACTCCTCGCCCCTCTCACTCCTCGCCCCTCTCACTCCTCGCGCCTCTGACTCCTCGCCCCTCTCACTCCTCGCCCCTCTCACTCCTCGCGCCTCTCACTCCTCGCGCCTCTCACTCCTTGCGCCTCTCACTCCTTGCGCCTCTCACTCCTTGCGCCTCTCACTCCTTGGCCCCTTCAGTCCTTGGCCCCTTCACTCCTTGGCCCCTTCACTCCTTGGCCCCTTCACTCCTTGGCCCCTTCACTCCTTGCCCTTCTCACTCCTTACCTATAGTGCCTGTAGTGTGTAACGTTTACAATCGAGAGTGGGTTCTGCGACGTTGTACTTCTATATAAAAATACTAGATATACCAAATTGTTTGCAATCAAGGATCTGTTGAGGGGATACAGCCCACCTGAGAATAACAAAGTACATGAATTGCACAATTACACGCTTTGCCTCCATCACATCATGTAACTCCACATTATCTCGCAATACAGATGTTTTCCCCCTATAAAAATGTTATGTCTCTTTAACTACGTGATCATATTGCGACGTACACACAGTGTTTAAAGGAAAACTGTTCAAGAGATTTGCCTTTGAGACTTTTAGAAAATATATTGCAGTGAACTTCACCACTAATTCAACAACCGTAAAACATGTCTTAAAGAAGTAGACAAATAAATAAAAATTTAGATCACTTCACCTTCATCTCGTATTTGTATTTTGAATATTACATTGTACGTGTGTTAAATCTGTCACTTACAATGACGGTATTTTCATTTGAAAATGTACATATATGAATTTTGTGAGTAAAAAGCGCATACTGAGTATTCAGCAATTCATAATACATATAAATTATTTATCTGGATGAACGAAATATCCAACCAAAGTAAATAACCATGAAATTGGCACATATTTTTGAAACATTTCGAAGCGTGAACAGCGATGTAATACGTCGATTGTTATATTCATAAAGGTTCTGTTTTGATTTGCCACTTCATTTTCACAGCCAATCACGAGAGCCTATGGTATAGCACCTAATCTGTTTCATCGGTGTCCAAATTTCGTTGTCTCACAATGACAAATGTAGCCCCACTCTCTGCCAGGGAGAGCTACTCTATTCCTCGAGCATCGTTTCTGGGTGCTAATTGGCAGGGTGCTTTCCTCTCACAAAATATGGTTGAACTTTCTAAGGGTAACGCTACACACATGTCCTCATTAAGACAATTAGGTGCAAACGTCTAGTACTGTAGAAACTCTAAGGCAATTTCTCAAGCAAACATATGTACCTACTCTTTGTTTTAGGTAGAATGGCTTGCTTACACTTTCAGTTTCATTAAATATTGTTATTTTAACTCATGGTTGGTCATTAGCTTACCTGACTCATCTTCGTTGCTGTCGAAGCAACGACCTTCATCCCTCTTTCAATTTAAGCCATTACATCATAATCTGACCTTGCCAACATTCACAATTGTTATTTCTCTCATGTCATAGAGATATCTAAAATTAGTGCTCAGTTGCTTAACTTATCTTGCATTCACTTGAATTTTCTGCTCCTAAGTATTCCGTTTACTTCCGTTTACTTCCTTCAGTTTTAATTTACTATTTATAAGTTTAGAATTGTTTTTTTGTTCTCTAATGAGTTAACGCATATCCATTTTACAACACCTTCATTAAACGCTAAAATACTACCTAGCTTATTTAAGGCCACAGAGACTCGTAGTTTCTGAGGTCAAAGGAATCGATTTTTTTCCTCTTTACCACATTGAAATTCCAAATAAATTGGTATATAACATATGGGTTGTTGTACGTTTCTTAGTTGCCAAAATCGCAATTAAATAACATGCTGCAGCTCCCATGCCTTTTTTTAAAGTTCTTTTGGGGCATTTTCCCGTAACTTATAATTTTCTACTCGTAAGTACCATTATCTCCAAAACTATTGCACCTAGGAAGCTCAAATTTTCTGAGGTGCTAAAACATTATATGAACTTTGAAATGAATGGAACATTTTGGCTATATTTTACGCACAATTTAGAAACTATAATGTTATGTATTGAGCTAATTTTGTAAATTATATAAAACAGCAGTTTTCGCATTAAAATTGTAATTTTGAAAAACTAGTCCATTCATTTTGTCTGAAATATTCTTCTCTAAGTTGAGTATAAGTTGAACCTCATGTGCACCTAAGTGAACATCAGTATACCAAATTTATTGTTCCTGTCTATTAATTTACATACATTAATTTACATACTTTGCTTTGTACTTACAAAGTTCATGTTGACATGTATTCTAACCCAAATACTGTACAACGTGTGGTGCAAAAATTCTACTTAAGCTGCAATAATTTAGGTGATGTCCACATTAACACAGTGATATATTTTTCATGTGTAGATCACTGTGTTTAACTGCGATGTGCCCTTAAGTGGTTCAAGAATATCTATTGAGGTGTAATTGAAATAATACTGATTATTAAATTGCAGCAGACGTCTTATTCGCCTCATCTCGCTGCATTCCATATCTACTTCACAAATTAACGAACGGTGTCTACTCGGAACATACATTCCAGGAAACTTAGTTTCAAATTTCCTTACACCTGCCCTACAAGATGATGTAAGCACATATGCATCATAAATAAATACTCTGTTATACTGCATACTGCAATCGATTCATTTTGAAAATACTGCAAGCAGAACAACAATCCTTATGTTATTCACTTATGAACTGGGCTAGAGTAGCACAGGGCACCTACCTAATGGAAGTAGCTCTGATGCACGTATGACGATTAACAAGCACGCACAAGGAAATGTAGTGACGGTCACACGAGCCGTGCACCTGCCGGCCAAGTTTTGCAGCAAACGCACTGTAGTTCGGTATTCATATTCTATTGTGTGAGAGACCTTTAAAATCTACTAATACACTGAAGTGATATTGTAAATTTCCGCATTCGTACGAGCAGCTCATCTAGTCAATACCCTATTTGATATCAACAAATGTTATACTATACCATTGTGAATATCAGTATCAGCGTCGCGTCACGCTTTGGAATGAGGAAAACTACAAGTACAGCAATTGGATATGGAGATAAATGTTATTCTGTAAAGAGGAGAGATATTTCCTCCTAGGAAATAATTCCTAAGGACACACTATTATATACGGAGGGCAACCTTAAAACTGACACATTGATTTTTAACTCAAGTGGTAAACATTTTCTATTGCAGCTGTTCCTGCCAAACTTGCTATATATAATATATAAGCATGCAACAAAGTGGAACCCTCTATTTCAAACGAGACAACGCAATTAAAGTTTCAACGTTGGCAAATTTGTGGCAAGACCCACTGCTGTTACATTTTACTTGTGGTTTTGGACGGGGTGGGCCCACATTAAATAAACTACGCACAATCGCGGTCTTATGTGGGGAGACCTTAAATATTTTTCAACACCTTACCGACACGCGCACCCCTAAGAGTGGGAGTCAACATGAAATCACTGCATTCCATACTATTGGTTCCTAATATTACAAGCCTGCTCAAAATGCTCACATGAAGGCATATTTAGGACGGTGTACAATGGAGGTTGTTCCTCTAAGACTTCCAATACATTTTAAGTATACATCAATTAGTTATATTATAAACTACCCAGTTTACTAACAAGTTGAGATTTTAAGCTAAAGGTAACACAAAATAGGATTGCTTAAAAGCGAGCTTGTTTATCTGCTAATGCGTGTGACTTAACCTTCCATTAACCGCCCGCCGTGGTGGAACACGTCGGTTGAACAGGGCCAGTGGATATGCGTTATAGTTTTGTGCTTATAGGCTTGTTTATTTTTTTTAATTTAATTTTTCCTTCATCCCCATGCTTAGCTTCATTTAGGTTAAGTGGACATTGTATTTATTATGATTATTTATTAGATAGATAAAAAATAAAGTGTAGTATGAATAGATTACACATTTGTACTATACGGTGTACGATTTTCGAAAGCAAGTGAGCTAAGCCAATGCTGGCCTGCCTTAGCTGCACTGCTGCCAAGTGCCGAACCAGAGCGAGAAAGTTGTGGAGAGAAAAACAAGGAAAATAACATTCTTCACGTCACAAACTGTCAGAATGTAACTTACATAGCAAACGATGCTTCTACTTAGCAGTATGACCAGCAACATTTAATATTAATGTGTTTATTTACTGAAAACAACGTACCTACCTGAATTTCTGAAAGAGATTTATTGCAGATGAGTAGGCACTGGGATGTAAGTCCTAGATAAGGGGGGGGGGGGGTGGGGGGAGGGTTAATCAGGGAAAGAGTTGCTAGCTCGTCATCCTTCTCGCCTCCCCCTCCTCCTCCTTCTTCTTCTCCTCCTCCTCACTTAATTCGGAATCAGTTTCCTGCTAATTTATCCATTTTTCCATGGTGCTATCTCGAGCTACTTCTTTTGGAAATCCTCTTCTTGGAGTTGTTCACAATGAACAACACGACTAGACCAGTCATATTTTGGCACTCTGTAAAGTGCAGCATGCATAAGCCTTTCAACATCCGCAAGACGAAAGTGGTGTTTTCTTCAGCGACTTCCATCTTTACGTCAGCCCAAATCAGTTCTGTGATAAGGAGGTAAACGAATAATTTGATGCCCGTTTTCTAATGCAGCTTATCTAGCTCGTACTTTTTTCTTGCGTTTTATACTGATTTGCTTTCTGTAACAATTGTGCTCTAGTTTCAGAAGGGTAGAATGCTATATTATAACATGTTAGCCAATCCTAAATGTCTTGCTTTTTAGAATTAGTAGAGGAAGATTTATCTAATATTTTAGAATGGTAATTTGCATTATATCGATGATGGTGATTAACCATAAAATAAAATTATAAACATTACAAATTTGTTTATGAACCGTTCTGTGTAAGAATTTGTGCTCATTTTAGAACGATAATTAACAGTTTGTTCCTTGGTCTAGAATACACAACTCACTTGCTTTCAGAAATGAATATTTGAGCAGAACTTGTATGACAAGTTATATGCCTGTTTTTTTTTTTTTTTTCCTTCCCTACAGGTATCTTGAGCCCTACTCTGTCCGTCCAATCTTGCCATATGTTTTGCTTGCAATGATTCTGACTTAGGTTTCATCAAGATAAAAAAACTCCCTAAGCGTGTGTAAGTGACTGAGTTGGGTTTACGGGTCCGTCGACAGCTAGGTCGAAGACAAAGGATAAAAACACGGAAATTTACTACCCGTGAAGCCTTGCAGTTAAAAGTTAAAATGCGACGGCTAAAAAAGTTAAAACAGTTAAAAAGCCTAAAAATTAATCCACAAAACCAGTAGCTCTAAACGCTAAAAAGGAAAAATAATAGAGTTTCAAACATCAGACGTAATCACACCTTAAAAATTGAAAAATTAAAAACTTCAAAACTCCTTATACAAGTTAAACTTGCTTACCAAAGGCAATTTGGACGACAAACCACAGCACTCTACTGACAGCTATTGGGTCTTCGCCCAAAAATGACTGCAGAGTAAAACCCAGGCCATGTCGAACTGCCTCTGGAGCCTCTGGCGTTCACGAGCGTATCCGAGCACTAACAATGTGTATAGTTCTTAAGCATTTTATTCTCGCAGCAACAATATCGCCCCTTTCCAGCAGGAATTTACGTCCATCATTAGTTTGTTCCCCCTTTTGTATCTGAAGTCCACCTTTTTCAGTATTAATGTCATTGAAAAGGAGGAAGACATATAGTCTATCCTTTTCCTTATAATATGAAGCAGCATTTTAATAGTAGAGTATTCGCCATTGTCATACATTTCAAATATTGTGCGGCGAAATACGTCTTTTTCAAAATCGTCTAAACAGGAAACACGTTTTTGCTTTCTGGCATGCTTTCTTGGAGATTTAAATAAAGGTTCGCCAATTTTTATGCTAATGTTTTGTCCTCTTTCACAACGTGCGACATGATATGCACACTAACGTTGCACGCTTTGACGGGCCCTAATGACCTAATTGTCGCCGGCCCTTAAACACCACCACCACTCACTCACTTCACGCTTTGGCCCCGAGTTCCGGCTTTGTGAAAAAAGTATTTGATCATGCACTTCCTCAGATGCCTTGAAGGAAGAGTACACTTTAAAAATAGTATTTCTGGCCTGCGAGCGCAGCACTGTTACGTTAGTGCCTGCACTGCTGGTACCAGGTACTGGAAGTGACATTAACACTTCACTAAACACAGAATGTAAAAATAAATATGCTTCATGTCACAGCTACAAAAACACTTAATTTGCCTTACGCAGTGATCTTGAACCGAACTTCATCGAACACGCTCGCGTGCTTAATTAATTTATAAAGAAAATCCCTACTGCAATTTATAGCCTTACTCTGTAAATGACTCGTCGGTCTGGGTGGCTCAGTTGGTTAGACGCTGGCCTACGGATCCCAAGGTCGCGGGTTCAAACCCGGCCCAGGCCGATGGTTCTTAGGTGTGCTTAAAAACGACAGCTCCATGTCAGTAGATTTACTGGCATGTAAAAGAACTCCTGCGGGACAAAATTCCGGAACACCGGCGACACTGATGTGATCCTGGCAATTGACAGCGTCGTTAAACAACAAAATAATTTTTTTATTTTAATTTTGTAAATGACTCACTGACTACTGCTAATGAAAATAAATAATACGTGGATAAGATTAAAAGTTGGAACATAAAGTAAACAAAACACGAGTAATCAGAACGATAACTCGAGAAGTTTACGGCATAGAAACATGGTCTTTGAACAGGCTGCTTCAAGTATTTTTGGCGCATATACCTAGGTACATTATAATGTGGAATTTCAAGCAGTAATTTTGGGCGCATGAAAGAGAGGAAGCTCTGTTATTCACGCTTTGCCGTGGGTGTCCCAACTAGGCAACATTGCACACCTATGCTAGACCAGTCGCTCTGTACGTGCCCCTCCTAGTACCGCCTCATATGTCTTTTAATACCATGTCCATATGTATTACTTGGAAAGTTAATAAACTGCATTCATGTATGCAACAACAATTAATAACAATAATAATAGTAGTAATAAAAATAGTAATAAAAATAGTAATAGTAATGACAATAATAGATCTGATAAGCATATCATGTTACCTAGAAAATACATGCAATTATCACATACATTGCCTTCATTTATGACAATTTTTAAAGATCTCTTTTTCACTTTATTTTCAGAATTGGGGTCATCTGATTCATACAATTGTCATCAATAAGGCATCATTATCACAAGGTAGATGATGAACTTTTTTCAAATCCTAGGGTTTTTGTAGATCATACGTTTTACTCCTGTTTGTGAGAAGCAATGGCAAACCAACACTGCACAACTAATGAGGAAAAACATGTCAATATCTAGTGAGAGCAGGCGTGCAGAGTTCGGCTGACCTCTGCGACACGTAACTGTCGATTATAGTCATTCTTGCAGCTAAAGAAATAAACAGATAAGGTTGTTGCTCCAACAAACAATTTTTTGGTACTGTTTAATGAGCGCTTTTATTACATACGGCACCGAAGCCGGTGACACTGATGATACATGGAATGAAGATGGAGCAACCGTGGAATGAGATGGTGGAGGAAACCCGCCCCAGCACCGCTTCGCCCACCAATAATCCCACATGCGGTTGCCTGGGTTCGAACCCGGGCCGCTTTGGTAGAGTAAAGTGAAATGTTAGATGTGCCAGATCACTGCGTAGGTGTGTTGGTTCGCAAACATAACATTTAAATAAACCTAGAGGTCTCTCGGACCTCTAGAGACCTTTTCTTCCCTTTCATTCACTTTACCTTAAGCAGAAAAATTGAGATAGCAAGGATTACTTCTGCTTATAGTATTCATAATTTATTTTTCTTTCCCTTTCAGGTAAAATGTTAGAAAATATCAGACACTGATAGGATATTTTATTAATTTCTCCATTGTAAACAAACACATTTATATCGTCACCACATGTGACATTTATATGTAGGTTTTTTCGTAAATTCCACAGTCTGAAAACAGAATCAGAGAAACCGAAAAGAAAACGTTTATCTTACATTCCCAGAAACATATGAACATTTTACTATACTTTGAAATTAGACACACATTTCCTTGGAAATCCTGACATTTGGCAATGCATTTTCTAAACTGTTCCCTAAGCCCTGCTGTTTGCTTCTCTTATGAAGGAAAATAAATTGGATGCTGTTAGGAAGTCCTTTGAGTATTTGAGTAATGTTTACAAAATAAGCTTTCATTATACAAATTGTATCGTGTGCAGCATTTTAAGCTATGTGTGCGTTACTCGTTGCCTTTCCATTTGAATTCAAACAAGAATATGCAAATGATCTTAATGGAGAAATGCAGTGAGGATGTCTGCCTTACATTTCTGAAACTTAAGTGACTAACGAGTTTAAGAAAGAACGACTGAATAAATTAGCTACTACAGTAATTCAATCCCGTTCCTAGACTTCGAGCTTGCCGCCAGTTCAACACAGAAAGTAACAAAAGGAATTTAAGAATCGATAGTTTTGGCTGGCTTCCATTAATTTTAACTAGCTTCACGGTTTCAAAAGACAGTATGTGCAAATACCTACGTGTGTAAGTTTTCACCACCAAATATGAGTTTCTCATAAATATAAACTAAAATGTATCGCTGTATTTCAATGTGTGACTTTGGTAATGATAATTGCCTACACCAGTCATTCCAGCTCTACATGATAGTCAAAAGTCCAACGAGAAAATAAGTTATATCTCTACGAAATGCCAGAAGGCTGGTATGATGGAATTGTTTCGCAGTGCGGATATGTTGAATTATCATGACATCGTATGTAATTTTGTTCGGCAATTGAGTACGAAAGCATATTTTCCTGGGGATTTACTTCAACACTGGGGACATTCTGCCTATATTTGTGGACATTTTTGATCTGAGAAAGCGAAGATATAGTTAAAAAGTAATGGGTTAAAGTTTGCAAGTTCCACTAAATCTCTGGAATTACTGGTAGACCATGTAGGAACTAAGTATTGAGGGATAAAATTGAAATTCTACACAGTTATTGCACACTTGCGATAGAAGCGAACTCTAGAGATAAACTAAGAAACCGGAAACGCGGGCTCCAGAAATAAGCATTTTAAACGGAAGTTAAGAGATGCATAAAATTGAACTTTTATCTGCATAAATAACCAAGACATTACAAACAAGTTATAGCGTTTTAATATTGGTGTCAAAATTGAAAGGTCTTAAGCGAAAAGAGCGTCAGATACAAGGCAGCTGAGACAATCTGAAGATAGTCCGACAGGGAAAAATCGTTTTCACTTCATGACATAGACAATCAAGTGCCCATTCTGCCTTCAAGGTCCTGCAGTCATCGTTTCCTGGATCTGCCCACCAATCTCCTTCCCTTAATATCGCATTCCGAAAATATCTATCGGCAGAAATAGATGAGATAGCTGGAGAATCTTTGAAGATAGAAGAGCTAATTTATAACCTATGCATACGTTGAAGTGTGCAAGAGTAGAGGCATTTGAATAAAAAAATTGGGTTCAATGGAGAGGAAAAAAAATGTGCCAGAATACATTGTAGTAAAAGCTTTGTATGACATTATTCCTCAAGACCTTGACAAAATATTTTTAGAACCAGGAAAAATTTGAATCCATATCCGTTATGGCATTATGTTGCTTGTTATGATGAATTGGCTTTAAAACGATACAGGTAGCACATAAGCTCAGGACTGAAGTGCGTCCGGGGAAATTATGGAAATCTGTGAGGCATAACAAGGCAATGTTCCGTTATGCAAGATTTACGAGGTGATTTCTTGTCTCAAATTTGTTGCACCACTAACATGATGTCAAAAAAAAAAAAAAAAAAAAAAAATCGTATGTCGCTAATAGTCCATCATAAAATTCCTGAGCTATCTGAACGAGAAAATTCTATTTTTATTCTCATGTCCATGGAATAGATAAAAATATTGTGCTATTTTAGAATCAAAAAATAAAAAGACCATATCCAGAGTTATAATCCTATAATAATATACTTTAATTTTGCACAAGAATTACTTTATCACCTAATGCTTTCGTGCAAAATAAAAAATTAGAAACTGTCCAGGACCGCTTCCTGGAAGT